>CM057000.1:3423136-3660636 GCA_029891345.1 Dryococelus australis
CCTTTGGGTAAGGGGGGGACATGTTCTTTTCCCATTAAAAAACTGTGATTCCCAAACCAGATGGTAAAAAAAAACCCCTTGGGGCCCTTGGTAAGGGGGAAACTTGTTTTTTCCCGAACTGAAAAAAAACCTTGGGGTTTCCCCCGGGGGGCAGGATGGGTACTTAAAAAAAACCTGGCCTTGGTGGGGGGAAACATGTTCTTTCCGCCCCCAAACAACTGTGTTTTGGGGGGGGCCGATTTGGTACCTAAAAAAACCCCCCTTTGGTAAGGGGGGGGGACATGTTTTTCAAAATAACAACTGTGTTTTTCGCCCAGATGGTACCAAAAAAACCTTTTTGCCTTGGTAAGGGACATTTTTTTTTTGGGGAAAAAAAAAAAAAAAACTTGTGTTCCCGGACCAGATAGGCCCCAAAAAAACCTTTTTCCTTGGTGGGGGGGAACAGTTCTTTCCGACACTTAAAAAAATTGATTCGCCCAATAGGAACCAAAAAAAACCTCGTGGCCGGGGGAAAAGGGGGGGGGAAATGTTTTTTTTTCCGAACTAAAAAAAAACTTTGTTTTCCCGGGGGGGGCCAAAAATAGGTTTACCTTTAAAAAAAACCTCGTCCCTTGGGTAAAAACGGGGGGGGCAAACTGTTTTTTTTTTCCGAACTAAAAAAATGTTTTCCCCGAACCAGATGGGGTCCCCTAAAACCTCTTTCTTTTGGAGGGGGACATTTTCCCTTTCGGAAATAAAAAAAAATGTGATTCCCGCCATTTTAGGTACCAAAAAACCTCTTTTCCTTGGAAAAGGGGGGACAGTTTTTCCGACATTTAAAAAACAACTTGATTCCGCCAGTTTGGCCCCCTCCCGTGCCTTGGGTTAAGGGGGGGGCATTTTTCTTTCCACAACCAAAAAAACTGTGATTCCCGACCAGATAGGTTTTCCCAAATTCGTGTTGGTAAGGGGGACATGTTCTTTCCCCCCACTAAAACAAAACTGTGTTTCCCCCCGGGACCAGTGGGGAAAAACCTCTCCCTTTTGGAAAACGGGACATGTTCTTTCCCACACTAAAAAATGTGATTTCCGGCCAAAAAGGGTACCTAAACCTCGTCCCCTTGGTAAAGGGGAAATGTTTTTCCCCCTAAAAAAACTGTGGTTCCCCGGGTTTAAAAGGGGGTTCTTAATAAAAAAAAACCCTTTTTTCTTGCCTTGGGGAAAAAAGGGGAAATGTTTTTTCCGAACTGAACAACTTGATTCCCGGGCCAGAATTAGGTACCAAAAAAAACCCCTCGTGCCCTTTGGAAAACGGGAACAGTTTTTTCCCAAAAAAAAATGAAAAAAAAAAAACTGTTGTTTCCCGGGGGCCAATTGGGGTAAAAAAAAAAAACCCTCGTTCCTTTTTAAGGGGGGCATGTTCTTTCCGACACTGAAAAAACTGTGATTCGACCAAAAATAGGTAACCTTTGCCTTGGTAGGGGGGGGGGACTTTGTTTTTCCCCGAAAACTGAAAAAAAACTTTTCCGCCAATAGGACCTAAAAAAACCCGTTTTTTTTGGTAGGGGAAAAACTTTTTTCTTTCCAAAAAAATTTAAAAAAAAAAACTGTGTTCCCCGGGGCCCCCTTTTGGGGGTTTTCCCCTTTAAAAAAACCCTCGGCCTTGGAAAAACGGGGTTTGTTCTTTTTTAAAAACCAAAAAACTGTGTTCCCGCCAGTTTTTGGGTTTTACCAAAAAAAACCTCGTCCCCTTGGGGTAAACGTGACATTTTTTTTTTCCCGGACACTAAAAAACAACTTTTGATTCCCCCCCGTTTGGGGTTTTTAAAACCTTCTTTTCCTTGGTAGGGGGGACATGTTTTTTTCCCTTCCCCTAAAAAAAATGTTTTTTTTCCCGGGGAAAATAGGTACCTAAACCGGGGCCTTGGAAAAAGGTACATTTTTTCTTTGGGGCCCCACTGAAAAAAAAACTTTGTTTTCCGGCCAGATAGGTACCTCCTTTTTGCCTTGGAAAAAAAGGGGGCCCATGTTTTTTTTCACACTAAAAAAAACTGTGATTCCCGGGACCCAAGAAATAGGTCCCTTTAAACCTCGGCCCTTGGAAAAACGGGGGGACATGTTTTTTTTTTCCAAAACTAAAAAAACTGTGATTCCCCGCCTTTTAGGTACCTAAACCCTGTCCCTTGGTAAGTGACATGTTCTTTGGGGGCCCACTAAAAAACTGTAAAATTCCCGACCGATGGGGGTCCCCCTTTCCGTGCCTTGGGAAAAGGGGGGGGACTTTTTTTTTTTTCCACCCCTAAAAAAAGTGATTCCCCCAAAAATTTTTAAAAAAAAAACCTCGTGGTTGGTAACGGGAATGTTTTTCCGAATGAAAAAAAGGGGGATTCGGGGCCAGATAGGTACCAAAAAAAAAACTCTTTTGCCTTGGAAAAACGGGACATGTTCTTTCCGAAAAAAAAAAACCTTTTTTTCCCCGGGCCAGTATACCCTTTCGTGCTTTGGGGGGGACATGTTTTTTTTCCACACAAAAAAAAACTGTGATTCCCCAGTTAGGTACCTAAACCTCGTCTTGGAAAAACGGGAATTTTGTTTTTTTCGACCTAAAACCCTTGGTTTGCCAATTTTCGGGGGGCCCCGGGAAGGGTTTTTCCAAAAAACCTTTTTTTTTGCCATTTGGAAAAGGTTTGGGGGGGAAACAGGTTCTTTCCAACTAAAAAAAAAACTGTGATTCCGGGGGGCCATTTTGGGGTAAAACCCTCTGCCTTGGTAAAAGGGGGGACATGCTTTTCCAACTAAAAAAACGGGTGTTTGGGGCCAAATGGGTTCCCAAAAAAACCCGGTTCCCCTTGGTAAAACCGGGGGGGGAACATGGTTTTTTCCCGGGGGACATTGAAAAGTGATTCCGCCGGGTTAGGTACCTAAACCTTTTTTGGGTTTGGGAAAGGGGGAACATGTTTTTTTCCGACACTAAAAAAAAACTGTGATTCCCGCCGTAGGCCCAAAAAACCTCGTCCTTGGGTTTTGGGGGGGGGGGGACTGTTTTTTCCCCGAAAAAATTAAACTTTGATTCCCGGAAAAAAGGTACCAAAAAAAAAATTTTTTCTTTTGCCTTTGGTAAGGGCCATGTTTTTTCCCGGGGGGGGGGGGACATTTAAAACTGTGATTCGGGGCCAATGGTCCCAAAAAAAAAACCTGTGCCCTTGGTAAGGGGACATGTTTTCCCCAAAAAACAAAATTTTGGTTTTCCCCAAAAATAGGTACCTAAACCCTCGGGCCTTGGGAAAGGGGGGGGGGACATGTTCTTTCCGACCTAAAACAACTGTGTTTTTTTCCCGACCAGTTTTGGAAAAAAAACCTCGTGCCTTTGGAAAAGGGGGGACATTTTTTTCCAACTAAAACTGTGGTTTTCCCCGGGGCCAATAGGATAAAAAAACCTCGTCCTTGGTTAGGGGGGGGGGAACATTTTTTTTTTTCTTTTGACCGAAAAACTGTGGATTGGGGGGCGGTTTTGGTACCAAAAAACCTGTCCCTTGGAAAAAAGGGAATGTTTTTCCCCCGGGGACACTAAAAAAACTGTGATTGGGGGGGCCCAGTTTAGGTACCAAAAACCTCGTGTTTTGGGTAAAAAAAAAAACCCCCATTTTTTTTTTTGGGGCATTTTAAAAAAAAATTTGTTGTTTTCCGCCAGTTAGGTACCTAAAAAACCTCGTCCTTGGAAAAAACGGGACATTTTTTCTTTTTGAATGAAAAAAAACTGTGTTGGGGCCAGTGGTCCCTAAACCTCGTGCCTTGGAAAAAGGGGAAAACAGGTTTTTCCGGGAACTAAAAAAAAACTGTGATTCCCGCCCCGAAAAGGTACCTAAAAAAATGTCCCTTGGGGTAAGGGACTGTTCTTTCACACTCAAAAAAAACTGTGATTCCGCCCCAGATTTTTTTACCCCTCGTGTTTTTGGTTTAAGGGGACATGTTCTTTCGAAATTTAAAACTGTGTTTTCCGCCAGTTTAGGTACCTAAAAAAAATGTGCTTGGAAAAGGGGGGAAAATGTTTTTTTTGACACAAAAAAAAATTTTTGGTTTTTCCCCGGGCCAGATAGGTACCTAAAACCTCGTGGTTTTGGAAAGGGGGACATGTTTTTTTCCCCGGGAAAAAAAACTAAAAAACTGTTTTTTTCCCGGGGGGGGGCAGATAGGTAAAAAAACCTGTCCTTGGAAAAAAAGGGGACTTTTTTTCTTTCCAAAAACAAAAAAAAAACTTTTTGATTCCCGACCAGATAGGTAACAAAAAAACCTCGTTCCCTTTGGGTTAAAGGGGGGAATGTTCTTTCGACACTAAAAAAGGGTTTGTTTTCCGGGCCGGTTTAGGGTACCAAAAAACCTCTTTCCTTTTTTGGAAAACGGGACATTTCTTTCCCCAAAAATCCAAAAAAAACTGTGATTCCGGGGCCAGATAGGTTTAAACCAAAAAAACCTCGGGGGCCTTGGTAGGGGGGGGACATGTTCTTTCCGAACTAACAATGTGATTCCGGCCGTGGGTACCAAACCTCGTCCTTTGGAAAAGGGGGGGGGACTGTTTTTTTTTAAAACTAACAACGGGGATTCCCGCCAAAGGTCCTAAAAACCTCGTGCCTTGGTAAGGGGAAAGTTCTTTCCCCAACCCCAAAAAAACTTGGATCCCCGACCAGATGGGGTATAAACCTCTTTTCTTGGGTAGGGGGGACTGTTCTTTTCCGAACTAAAAAAACTTGATTCCGGCCAGATAGGTACCAAAACCCGTTTTTTTGGGTACGGGACATTTTCTTTGAACTGAAAAAAAAAAAAACTGTGATTCCCGGGGCCAATGGTACCAAAAACCTCGTCCCCTTTTTGGTAAGGGGGGGGACTTTTTTCTTTCCAAAACTAACAACTTGTTTCCCCGACCAATGGGAACCTAAAAAAAAAAACCTCGTGTTTGGGGAACGGACATGTTCTTTCCACAAAAAAACAACTTGTTCCCGACCCAATGGTACTAAACCTCGTTTTTTGGTAAGGGGAACATTTTTTTTAAACTAACAACTGTGATTCCCGCCCAAAAAAAACCCCGGTTGGTAACCCCTTTTTTTAAAAAAAATTTTTTAAAAAAAAACCTCGGGGTTTTTTTTTTCCCAAAAAATTGGGTTTTTTTGGGGGGGGGAACAAATGTTTTTTTTTCCTTTTTTAAAACAACAACTTGAAAAAATAAAAAAAAAAACCTTGTTGGAATTTTTTTCCCGCCCATGGATGGGGAAAAGGTACCTAAATCCCTTTCGGGCTTTTTTGAATAAACGTGTTTGGGGGGGGAAAACAAAATGTTTTTTGGGGGGGGACTTTTTTTCCAAAAACAACTGTGATTCGGGGCGAAAACCCCCGTTTTTGGTAACCCATTTTTTCAAAAATAAAACGTTTCCCCCCGGGGGTAAAAAACCCCGTCCCTTGGGGGTTTTTTTTTTTTTTCCAACCCCCAACCCCCCCCAAAAAAAAACCTAAACCTTTTTGGTTGGGATTTTTCCCCCTTGGACCCCCCCCAGATAGGTAAAAAAACCCTTTTGGTGCGGGGTTTTTTTCCAAAAAAAAAAAATTTTTAAAAAAAAAGGGGAAGGGCATGTTCCCTTTTTTTTTCCAAAAACTAACAACTGGTTTTTCCCCCCTGGACCCCCAAAGGGGGGAATTTTTTCCAAAAAAAAAACTTGTCCCCCGGGGTATAAATCCCTTGGGGGGGGAATGTTTTTTTTTCCGGGGGGGGGGGGGAACCCCCAAAACTGGGGCCCAAAACCCCTAAACCTGTTTTGGGGGGAATTTCCCCCAAAAAATAAATTTTTCCGGGGGGGAATAGGAAAACCTAAATTCCTTTTTGGGGTTTTTTTTACCCCCACTTGTTGGGGGGCAAACTGTTTTACTGATTTTTTTTTTTTTCCCGGTGGGGGGGGACCCCCAAATCCCAAAAAACCTTTTTTTTGGTGGGAAATTTTTTTCCCCCAAAATTGATTTTAAAAAATATAAAAACCCCCCTCGTGCCTTGGTAACGGGGACATTTCTTTCCGAACTAAAAAAAAATTTATTAAAAAAAAAAAAAAAAACCTCTGTTGGAAAATTTTTTCCCGCACCCAAAAATTTTTTGGAAACAATAAAAAAAAAACCTCGTGCCTTTTTAAGGGACATGTTTTTTTTTTTCCCCCCAAAACTTTTTTTCCCCAAAAAAAAACAAACCTTTTTGGCGAATTTTTTTTTTTGGGTTTTTCCCGACCAGTTTTAGGTCCCCCTTTTTTTCGGGCTGTTTAAATAAAACGGGGGGGAGGGAAAAAACTGTTTTTTTTTCTTTCCGAAAAAAAAACTTGTTTCCCCAAAAATAAAAAACTGTGGGGGGAACGGGACAGTTTTTCCAAAAAAAAAAAACTGGTTCCCTGGTTTTCCCGGTGGGAAAACATGTTTCTTTCCGAAAAAAAAAACCTTTTTTAAATAAAAAAAACTTTTTTTTAAAAATTTTTTTTTCCCCGAAACCAACATTTGGTTAAAAAAAAAAACCCGTGCCCCTTTGGTAACGGGACATTTTTTCTTTCCCACAAAAACAACTGTGATTCCGACCAAAATGGGGTACCTAAACCTCGTGCCTTGGTACGGGACAGTTTTTTTCCGAAACTAAAACAACTGGTTTTTCCCGGCCCCAAATAGGTACAAAAAAACCTCGTGCCTTGGTAACGGGAATTTTTTTTTTCCCGAACTGAACAACTGTGATTCCGCCAATAGGTAAACCTCGTGTTGGTAAGGGGAATGTTCTTCCAAACTGTGATTCCCGACCAGATAGGTACCTAAACCTCGTGCCTTGGTAACGTGACATGTTCTTTCCGACACTGAACAACTGTGATTCCGACCAGATAGGTACCTAAACCTCGTTGCTTGGTAACGGGACATGTTCTTTCCGACACTGAACAACTGTGATTCCCGACCAGATAGGTACCTAAACCTCGTGCCTTGGTAACGTGACATGTTCTTTCCGACACTAACAACTGTGATTCCGACCAGATAGGTACCTAAACCTGTTCCTTGGTAACGGACATGTTCTTTCCGACACTGAACAACTGTGATTCCGAAAGATAGGTACCTAAACCTCGTGCCTTGGTAACGGGACATGTTCTTTCCGAAAACTGAACAACTGTGATTCCCGACCACATAGGTACCTAAACCGTGCCTTGGTAACGGACATGTTCTTTCCGACACTGAACAACTGTGATTCCCGACCAATAGGTACCTAAACCTCGTGCCTTGGTAACGTGACATGTCTTTCCGAACTCAACAACTGTGATTCCGGACCAGATAGTACCTAAACCTCGTGCTTGGTAACGGGACATGTTCTTTCCGACACTGAACAACTGTGATTCCGACCAGATAGGTACCTAAACCTCGTGCCTTGGTAACGAGACATGTTCTATTCCGAACTTAACAACTGTGATTCCCGACCAGATAGTACCTAAACCTCGTGCCTTTGGTAAGGGACATGTTTCTTTCCTACACTCAACAACTGTGATTCCCGACCAGATAGGTACCTAAACCTGTTCCTTGGTACGGGGACATGTTCTTTCCGAAACTGAACAACTGTGATTCGCGACCAGATAGTACCTAAACCTCGTGCCTTGGTAGCGGGACATGTTTTTTCCGACACTCAACAACTGTGATTCGCGGCCAGATAGTACCTAAACCTCGTCCTTGGTAAGCGGGACATGTTCTTTCCGAAACTGAACAACTGTGATTCGCGGCCAGATAGGTACCTAAACCTGTGCCTTGGTAACGGGACATGTTCTTTCCGAAACTGAACAACTGTGATTCCGGACCAGATAGGTACCTAAACCTCGTGCCTTGGTAACGTGACATGTTCTTTCCGACACTGCAACAACTGTGATTCCCGACCAGATAGTACCTAAACCTCGTGCCTTGGTACGGGACATGTTCTTTCCGACAACTGAACAACTGTGATTCCGACCAATAGGTACCTAAACCTCGTTCCTTGGTACGGGACATGTTCTTTCCGACACTGAACAACTGTGATTCGCGAACCAGATAGGTACCTAAACCTCGTGCCTTGGTAACGGGACATGTTCTTTCCGACACTGAACAACTGTGATTCCGACCAGATAGGTAACCTAAACCTCGTGCCTTGGTAACGTGACATGTTCTTTCCGACACTGAACAACTGTGATTCCGCCAGATAGGTACCTAAACCTCGTGCCTTGGTAACGGACATGTTCTTTCCGACACTAACAACTGTGATTCCGACCAGATAGGTACCTAAACCTCGTCTTGGTAAGCGGGACATGTTCTTTCCGACACTGAACAACTGTGATTCGCGACCAGATAGGTACCTAAACCTCTTTCCTTGGTAGCAGGACATGTCTCTTCCGAACTAACAACTGTGATTCCGCCAGATGGGTACCTAAACCTCGTGCCTTGGTAACGGGACATGTTCTTTCTACACCCAACAACTGTGATTCCGACCAGATAGGTACCTAAACCTCGTGCCTTGGTAACGGACATGTTCTTTCACTGACACTGATTCCGCCAAATACCTAAACCGTCTGTACGACTGTTTTCGACATACACTGTGATCGCGCCAGATAGTTACCTAAACCTCGTTCCTTGGTAGCGGGACATGTTCTTTCCGACACTGAACAACTGTGATTCGCGGCCAGATAGGTACCTAAACCTCGTGCCTTGGTAACGGGACATGTTCTTTCCGAAACTGAACAACTGTGATTCCCGACCAATAGGTACCTAAACCTCGTGCCTTGGTAACGGCCATGTTCTTTCCGAAACTGAACAACTGTGATTCGCGGCCAGATAGTTACCTAAACCTCGTGCCTTGGTAACGGGACATGTTCTTTCCACACTCAACAACTGTGATTCCCGACCAATAGGTACTAAACCTCGTCCTTGGTAACGTGACATGTTCTTTCCGACACTCAACAACTGTGATTCGCGACCAGATAGGTACCTAAACCTCGTTCCTTGGTACGGGACATGTTCTTTACGACACTGAACAACTGTGATTCGCGGCCAGATAGGTACTAAACCTCGTGCCTTGGTAACGAGACATGTTCTTTCCGAACTGAACAACTGTGATTCCGACCACATAGGTACCTAAACCTCGTGCCTTGGTAACGGGACATGTTCTTTCCGACACTGAACAACTGTGATTCCGACCAGATAGGTACCTAAACCTCGTGCCTTGGTAGCGGGACATGTTCTTTCCGAAACTAACAACTGTGATTCGCGACCACATAGGTACCTAAACCTCGTGCCTTGGAAACCGGACATGTTCTTTCCGACACTGAACAACTGTGATTCGGGGACCAGATAGGTACCTAAACCTCGTGCCTTGGTAACGGGACATGTTCTTTCTCGACACCTAACAACTGTGATTTCCCGACCGATAGGTACCTAAACCTGTGCCTTGGTAACGTGACATGTTCTTTCCGACACTCAACAACTGTGATACGCGACCAGATAGGTACCTAAACCTCGTTCCTTGGTAGCGGGGACATGTTCTTTAAGACACTGAACAACTGTGATTCGCGGCCAGATAGGTACCTAAACCTCGTGCCTTGGTAACGAGACATGTTCTTTCCGAAACTGAACAACTGTGATTCCCGACCACATAGGTACCTAAACCTCGTGCCTTGGTAACGTGACATGTTCTTTCCGACACTGAACAACTGTGATTCCCGACCAGATAGGTACCTAAACCTCGTGCCTTGGTAGCGGGACATGTTCTTTCCGAAACTGAACAACTGTGATTCCCGACCACATAGGTACCTAAACCTCGTGCCTTGGTAACCTGACATGTTCTTTCCGACACTGAACAACTGTGATTCGCGACCAGATAGGTACCTAAACCTCGTGCCTTGGTAACGGGACATGTTCTTTCCGACACTGAACAACTGTGATTCCCGACCCGATAGGTACCTAAACCTAGTGCCTTGGTAACCTGACATGTTCTTCCGACACTGAACAACTGTGATTCGCGACCAGATAGGTACCTAAACCTCGTTCCTTGGTAGCGGGACATGTTCTTTCCGACACTGAACAACTGTGATTCGCGGCCAGATAGGTACCTAAACCTCGTGCCTTGGTAACGGGACATGTTCTTTCCGAAACTGAACAACTGTGATTCCCGACAACATAGGTACCTAAACCTCGTGCCTTGTTAACGGGCCATGTTCTTTCCGAAACTGAACAACTGTGATTCGCGGCCAGATAGGTACCTAAACCTCGTGCCTTGGTAACGGGACATGTTCTTTCCTACACTCAACAAATGTGATTCCCGACCAGATAGGTACGTAAACCTCGTGCCTTGGTAACGTGACATGTTCTTTCCGACACTCAACAACTGTGATTCCCGACCAGATAGGTACCTAAACCTCGTGCCTTGGTAGTGGGACATGTTCTTTCCGACACTCAACAACTGTGATTCGCGACCAGATAGTTACCTAAACCTCGTTCCTTGGTAGCGGGACATGTTCTTTCCGAAACTGAACAACTGTGATTCGCGGCGAGATAGGTACCTAAACCTCGTGCCTTGGTAACGGGACATGTTCTTTCCGAAACTGAACAACTGTGATTCCCGACCACATAGGTACCTAAACCTCGTGCCTTGGTAACGTGACATGTTCTTTCCGACACTGAACAACTGTGATTCCCGACCAGATATGTACCTCGTGCCTTGGTAACGGGACATGTTCTTTCCGAAACTGAACAACTGTGATTCGCGGCCAGATAGGTACCTAAACCTCGTGCCTTGGTAACGTGACATGTTCTTTCCGACACTTAACAACTGTGATTCCCGACCAGATAGGTACCTAAACCTCGTGCCTTGGTAACGGGACATGTTCTTTCCGACACTCAACAACTGTGATTCGCGACCAGATAGGTACATAAACCTCGTTCCTTGGTAGCGGGACATGTTCTTTCCGACACTTAACAACTGTGATTCCCGACCAGATAGGTACCTAAACCTCGTGCCTTGGTAGTGGGACATGTTCTTTCCGACACTCAACAACTGTGATTCGCGGCCAGATAGGTACCTAAACCTCATGCCTTGGTAACGTGACATGTTCTTTCCGAAACTGAACAACTGTGATTCCCGACCCGATAGGTACCTCGTGCCTTGGTAACGTGACATGTTCTTTCCGAAACTGAACAACTGTGATTCGCGGCCAGATAGGTACCTAAACCTCGTGCCTTGGTAACGGGACATGTTCTTTCCGGCACTAAACAACTGTGATTCCGGACCAGATAGGTACCTAAACCTCGTGCCTTGGTAGCGGGACATGTTCTTTCCGACACTAAACAAATGTGATTCCCGACCAGATAGGTAACTAAACCTCGTGCCTTGGTAGCGGGACATGTTCTTTCCTACACTCAACAACTGTGATTCGCGGCCAGATAGGTACCTAAACCTCGTGCCTTGGTAACGGGACGTGTTCTTTCCGAAACTGAACAACTGTGATTCGCGGCCAGATAGGTACCTTAACCTCGTGCCTTGGTAACGTGACATGTTCTTTCCGAAACTGAACAACTGTGATTCCCGACCAGATAGGTACCTCGTGCCTTGGTAACGGGACATGTTCTTTCCGAAACTGAACAACTGTGATTCGCGGCCAGATAGGTACCTAAACCTCGTGCCTTGGTAACGGGACATGTTCTTTCCGACACTGAACAACTGTGATTCCCGACCAGATAGGTACCTAAACCTCGTGCCTTGGTAACGTGACATGTTCTTTCCGACACTGAACAACTGTGATTCCCGACCAGATAGGTACCTAAACCTCGTTGCTTGGGAACGTGACATGTTCTTTCCGACACTGAACAACTGTGATTCCCGACCAGATAGGTACCTAAACCTCGTGCCTTGGTAACGTGACATGTTCTTTCCGACACTGAACAACTGTGATTCCCGACCAGATAGGTACCTAAACCTCGTTGCTTGGGAACGTGACATGTTCTTTCCGACACTGAACAACTGTGATTCCCGACCAGATAGGTACCTAAACCTCGTGCCTTGGTAACGTGACATGTTTTTTCCGACACTGAACAACTGTGATTCCCGACCAGATAGGTACCTAAGCCGCGTGACAATTTAAACTGTAAAATCACGAAAGTCTCTGAATCTTTTCCCGACAAATACATACCCCTAATTATAAGAACAAAATTTTTTGAATATAAACTTTTCAATTTAATTATGTAATTTAACGTTACCTGCAACATCACTAGTGTAAAATGTGTAATAGAATTAAAATATATTGTTTTATTTATTACATCTCCACGTATACAATCTGTCAATATATTGTAGAGCCACGCCTTTCTAATACGTAAGTATGGCTGTCTAGCATTGTAACTATTTAGAAATGGCTTGATGGAGACACTAAAAACTAAGCTCACGTTACTACATTTGATATTTTTGTTACCAAAATGGTCACGTGACCCGTTTTGTCTACAAAATCCATGACGTATTTATTCTAATTTTCTTTTTGCGTTTTGTCAACTTCAAAACCGGCAAATCTCTAAATACAAATTGCCAAACCATCGCCATATTAGTTTTGCATGTTTTAAACGTCTAAATACACATATAGGAGGGGTTATTGGAATAGACAAATGCGATCTGTACTCACAAAAATTTTTTCTCAAAGCTAGTATTTTCTCATGGCATAATTTTTGTCAAATAACAATTTTGTATCATTATTGTTGTATGTTATTAGTTTTAAATTTCAAATGTCACTCTAATGACATTCGTGTAATCTAAAGCCCTTGTGTAATTTTAATGTTGTAATGTCAACATAAAAATAATAGTAGCATTGCATGCTAGACAGTTGATTTTCGTGGTATTAAGACTAAACCTTACAAAATTCTAGATGCAAATTACGATAAACGGAACTTGTAACGAACTGGAACACGTAGAGAACGGCAGTTGAAGGCTGAGACCGGTGGTCTACTAGTTCGCGAGTCTATGACTAGATAGCGCCCTGCTCTCTGCATTGACCGCCAGCCGCAGAAATCTCACCACACTACCCAAGCCGTATGTAAGCGTGACCTTGACATTTGGCGACCGCCACTCACTCATTCCTTCCCCCCTGCTTCTTGGTACTTGGGCTAACGTTCAAGGTCACTCGGCGACACACACTCTGCTCGTTGCTGCCTGCTATACTGCTCCTCCACCCTCTCTAGGTTGCTGAGCGGTTAGACTGCTCGCCTTCCACCAAGGCGGCCAGGTTCGATCTGCCGCCGGATTTTCGCAAGAGTGAATCATGCCGGACGATGCCGCTGGTCGGCGGGTTTTCTCGGGGATCTCTTGTTTGCCCCGCCCTTTCATTCCGGCGCCGCTCCATACTCACCTAAATCACTCTTATCGGCTCTCTATACCTCGACGTTAAGAGTTATATGGACCTGCACGTATTTTTGTGAAATAGCTGTTTCCGTGAATACACGTATCTCGGTAAATAAATGTTCTGCAAATACGCCTTTTTGTCCGAAAAAATTAAAAAAAAAAAAAAAAAAAAATTATCTATGTCCCTATTATTTTATTTTTGTCTTATTTAGTATATTCTTAGAGAAAAAATTGTGAAGATTGCCAAATATCTCATTATTTTTAAGAGCTAACCAAATCTCTTTACTTAACTCAAAATACACAAGCATGTGTGTTAGACACGCTCCTACACTAAGGACGCTGTTGAAGATCTTGAATCTTTGTATAGGCTGTTCACGGTCAAGTGAGCACTTTTGACGCCGTAGTTACTTTTTCCTTTCAGCCATTTTTTATCCTTTAACAACCATTTATTTATTTTTTTTTATAAATATTGCCATTTAATTAATAAACACTGTGTGTTTTACAACACACTCCAATGTTAAGTCTAAGACGAATATCAAATATATTATTGCAAATGAGAGGGCTTTCAAAAGTGCTCACTTAACCATGAACAGCCTATAAGCCAACTTGCAGCTCGCGCCCCCCAGATAGTAGCGCCTAAGTATCGTGGATCACTGGAGTATTGTGTGCGCACTGTTGATGCGTGAAGTTGTAATGACGTATGAGATACACTAATGCACCTATATCGAGCAGTCGGAACACATTTATCTGCGCATAAAGCGCTTTAGAGGTAACGGAATTCAGGAAGACGAAATGGTTGCGCGGTCTCCTTGATCTTGAAGAACTCGGCAGTCAACAGGCTATGCACGAAAAAGTGTGCTTCTGTTGAAGCCCTTTCATTTCGAATAATAGTCAATAAATATATATTTGATTGTAGAAATAGACGTTAACTTTCGAGTGCGATGAAATACATACACTGTGTTTTTTACTTACATGGAAATATTTATTTGAAAAGCTGGTGGAAGGATAAAAAAAATAGCTGATAGAGAAAAAGGAACTAGGGCCTAAGAAGTTCTCACTTCACCGTGAACAGCCTATAGCTATAATGTGCGCTGACTTGTTGGTGGCGTGTGCAACGATACACACAGTTCACGGTAAAGTGAGCACTTCTTAAATCAACCGTTGAAAATGCCACAGGCAGGACTACACACGTACATGTTGCAGTATACATGTTGCAGTATACAAGTTGCAGTATACTTATTTATACAAGTTGGCAACAAGGAAATGAAAATATCGCTCATTCCCCGTTACTTCCAAATTTTCTATAGCTTGTCCTGCTGAAGTTCTACTTCCAGGATATTCCTCCGCCTCATGCAAACAAAGCTTAACCGAGTACATAGGGACAACACACCGTTTTCTTTCTTACTCGCTTTAATAATGTTTTGCATATGAACTATTTCCTGCCAGGCATTACCAACTTACAAATATATATATATATATATATATATCTCTCTCTCTCTCTCTCTCTCTCTCTCTCCTCCTCTCTCTCTCTCTCTCTCTCTCTCTCTCTCTCTCTCTCCTTCTCTCTCTCTCTCTCTCTCTCTCTGTTATAAGTCATATTAATTCTAAAGGAAATATTAACCAGTATATAAATAAGAGAACAGTGTACAACCAAACAATGTACTTTCACGTTGGCAGAACTGTAAAGCGCTTGTGAATCATGGCATATTTAGGAAATGCCTAAATACGTTATGCATGGGGTGATTTTCAAAGGTTTGATTCAAAAGTGTGAAAAAACCGTAAATAGACTATCTTAAAAGATAAAGAATACAGTTTTGAGGTAATATTTAGTACTGTATTATGGACATAAGCTTTAATAAGTATTAACGCAAAACAACAATAGCAGGGAACATTTTTCGCTGTGCGATCGCATGGTACAGACAATTTTTCGTGCTCTGACCGTTTTAACCGTTTCAGGCCCACTTTAATTTATGGTGTCAGGTGTTGCACGCAAGAAAATGTATAATGAGTGCTGTACTCAAGTCGAAACAACACTAGTTTCGTTGCCATAGCCAACGAGCTGTAGGCTATATGTTCGGCTATGACCTAGACTAGTAAGACGGTTTGTGAATATTACCCACAGGTAAGATCATTGGTCATCGAGCCTCGCAGTGTGCAGTAGAGACCAAAAATGACCCACAATTGTGTACGCTGGGTCTGAATGGATATTACTGTTAAATAGTTCAGGTGGTACTGCGACATGCGGTTTTAGATATGGAAAATAATCTCTCACCTGAAGAAGCTGTTGCTGGAGCCCTCACAACTATCAAGCAGGCAGTTACAGCATCAGGCTATCTGGTAGCAACTTGCACGCCGATTTCTACTGCACTTTCTGACAGCTCTGTAATATCAAGTAGAATAATGTGGTTTGTAAAACATGTTTTCCATCTTGTACACTGCGCACCTGATCAGCAGTCAATTCAGACGACTAATTTTCAATTAAGTGTTTCCTTTAGTTCATCATAACTTGAATAAACTACAGTCAAATAATTCAAACAATGAAAATTAGCACAAATTTAATTTATATCCAGCCTATGGTTAAACACTTAAACCTGAAATAGTTCCCCATTCTCAGACACAGTGTCAAATTCTAAAAGTTAATCAAGTCGGTGTCTCTTTCGTTTTAATTACTCTTCGGGAAAATTATTTGAAACTTGCCATTTTTTCACAAAAAAAAAATTACCAGCAAGGATTTTTTTCCCTGTGAACCTTTCTTCTCTCAGTTTTGTAATCTGTTAGCAGTGAGATCAACATTTCGGATGCATATTCTGTATTCTTCAGCACTTTGTATCTACTGTTATAATAATTTCACACTTCTACTTAACCGACGCACAAATAAAGTCATCAGACACATGTGGTGTAGGTTTCAAATGGAAGAATTCAGGCGGTGTTTACAAGTAGAGTTCATGAAGGGCTTCTAAAAGTTCTCAGTTAATCTTGAATAATCCGTCGTTCAAATCACCCAATCACGATGGATGGTGTAAATAGTCGTGTCTAATAAATTGTAGTCGTATTGCAAACATGGGATAAATGTAAGTGTGTTTTTGTAGTCTAATTTGCCTGCAAGTAAACTGTGCGTTCCTCCACCACGTGTAAAATAAAAATAAACCTTGTCATGGACCTCATCCGTTTATTCGCGCATGTATCAAGTGCAACTATAGAGTTATTATATCAATAACCTATGCATTAAACCATTTATTTTTATTTTTACACCTACGTGTATTACAAAAAAAAGCGAAATAAATAGTTTAACTTTCACAATTATTTACCTAACACTTTTGATTCAGTATTAAGACCTGGGACTATATCTCTGCGTCATTACAAACTTGACTGAGCTCTTGCCAGTTGAAATATGTTCAGGTGCGTAAGGGAAAGTGAGATATTTCACAGGTTTGTTTCAAAGAGCTTAATCACCTGTGGATAGCTGTTATCACAAGGCAAACTATTCCCGCGAGAAGAACTCCAGTCTAATTGTATTTAAAGATTTTATCTCAGCTCAGTTCTCGTGATTAGATAGTTTCAAATGCTAGGCTACTCAGCTGCCTGCCCGCGAAATACAGGCCGTTGGTGCCAGAGTAACTTCATTCTGATTGACTCAGTTAAACACCGCAGTGCCTTCTCACAGAAACACATGGCGGCCAGTCAGCAAAGTCAAACTACTGGTGTGTATGCATGGTATTGAAATATATCCCTCGAGAACGTCTTCTCGAGATAACACCATTCATGTTGTGGTTTAACAAGCAAAAGTACATGTAAGTAGATATAATGAAAATTCCGAGCATAGTGATATATAGTTACATTTTGCGTGTTCCACGTAACAATACCATGTAAACGTACAGAATTAAAGAAATGTTTAGGTTAGAAGGTTTTCCCCTAAACAAGTGTAGCCAGTGAACTTTCTTATAGGCTGTTCAAGGTGAAATAGCACTTTTGAAAGCCCTGAAAGATCTACTTATGTGCACGTTGTGTATTCTTCCGCCTTATGTAAAATAAACCTCGCCATGGTCATCATCACTTTGTTCATGCGTCGGTCAAGTGAAACTATGACATTATTTTGTAAGTAAATATTTTACAAATCTGCTCATTTTTATACGTCGATGCATAAAAAAACTGAAAACGAAAGAAATAATTTCAAATTATCTCAATCGGTTACCTAACACTTCTTACTCGCCATTAAGACATGGAACTATTTTCTAGCCGTTGTTACCAACTTTACTGGGAGTAAGTCACTCAGTGTACCCGTTGAAATATATGCAGGTACGGGCAGTGACAAGTTTCTAAGGTTGATTTCAAAAGTGCTCACTTTATAGTGAACAGCCTTTACGTCCTTGACAATTCCGTGTTTGAACTTTTTTAATTACACAAAATAAGACTGGTATCGTATTGCTATAGGAAATGTGAATACTTGCCAGCCACATGACTTAGAATAAGTGCCTCGTGGTGGCCGTTACCTGTCACCTTGAGACTCGGCTTTGAGTACCTGGTTAGCCGTGGACTGTGTGTCGTTTTTGCACGCAGTCTGAGGTCACTTCACTATGGAAGTGGCTTCTCATTTAGCCTTCGTCTCGAAAACCCGCCGTCGATATTACCGATTAAATCATAAAGCATACATTTTTTACTTCATTACTAGCCCGTGGGCCAGGCCGAAAATGGGTACCAACCGAGTGGCAAAAACCTACCTATTCCAAAATATCTTCCACGATGCCACGAACATGAAATTGTATGATAATCGTATGTGCGACGTAGCTTAAGGCTTCAAAAGGTAAAATTACTCAAAATTCCAAATTTTAATGTATTGCTCATTAGAAACATTGATAATCCATTCAAAATTGCACTGATTTAAGTTCTGAAACCAGTTTCGAATTTCTCTCATCGAGACCTTTCAAATGAATGGCACCAGTAGCTACATCATATAAACGGTTTAACAGTTAGCCCCTGGAGGTCCTCATAGCATACACCAGAACGGTGTCTCACAGGACCCTAAAGTTATATTTTAATTTAAAGCTCTTTATGAAACGAGCTGAAAAAATACTATTTTCATTTACGTTTTTGTTAGTAGTTACTAAATAAACTTACCATTCAACATGTTTGCCATCTGTACTGTAAATGTTATGTATTGAATTTGTGCACATAAAAACTCACGTAAGCACCTTTTCTTTTTCATTATATTAGTAACATTGTGTCTTAAAATATCTTCTCAAAATGTTAACCATAATTGAATATATTTTCATTTGATTGCGGGACAGAAATATTTCTCAAACAATAATGGAGGTTGCAGAGGAAGACACAGTTCTGTCTAAGTGTTGCCATAGAAGCTCTGTTATAAATGTTTCGGATGATAAAGACGATGTGAAGCTAGTCTGTCCACAAAGTATTGAATCTTGGAAGATTTTACTGAGATCAACAGAAATTTGCAACTATGAACCCCTTCTGAATACTGGAAAAAATGTCACAGAAGGAGAAATGCCAGAAATATATTACCATAGGAAATGTCGAAGCATTTTTACGATGAAGAAACTGTTGAACTCTATAAAATAGAGGTATTTTATTTATAGCGTATCGTTCATCAATGCAATTTTGGAAAAAAAATATTAAAAATAAAATATTTAGTGAGTTCAACCACTTTATCGCATCAGCAGAAAAATCTTTGATATCATCAGTGGGTCCAGGGTATGATAGCTGAGGGCATTCTAGAAGGAGATGGCATATGGTCTGATCTCCATGAGCACATGGACAGGATGAGTCGTCTCTGAGTCCCATTTGTGCAACATAGAATTGCAACGACCATGCCCAGTCCGAAGTCTATTCAAAGTACACCCCAAGCATCTATCAAGCATAAATTCGTCTTTCCTCTTTTCACCGAGCGCGAACAATGGACTGCTTATGTTCGATTCTGTCCATCTTTGCTGCCGCTCCAAAAATTAGTAGAAACAATTCGTGTCTAGGTCTTCAGTTAGTTTCAGTGGCTGTTTTCTCGACTTAAGCTTTAAAGGAACATGCCTTGAAAGATCCTCATGCAGCGAGGTTCCAATAGAGTTCCTTGCCATAACATATTCCCGCAACAGTGCTTTCTGCCTCCTAATGTCAGGAGGGAGGATGTTAGACAACGCAGGTAGCCACATGACAGGTGTTGATCATACTGTGCCGCAGATGGTACGCATGGCAGAGTTTAGCTGGACGTCTACTAGATTCACATGATTGCTGTTAGTCCACACAGGGCAACAATATTCTGCGGCTTCATACACTAATGCAAAGCTGGATATACGAAGGCAACTGACTTTCGCTCCCCATGATGATAACGGCAACTTCTGAATGATGTTATTATGGGAACTCAATTTAGCATGCAGACTTTCAAGATGTGGTTTATATGACAGAGTTATGTCAAGAACCACTCCCAAATACTTCGGCTTGTAGTTGTGCTTGAGAGGTTGGCCATCAAAGTCCACTTCCAGTTTGGCATTGGACATTCTGTTGTTCAGAAGGAAGCATGCAACTTCGGTTTTTGTGATGCTAGGTTTCAGTTTCCAGTGTTTGCAAAATTCAAAAATACCTTCATGTCATTGGTCAGGGCATGGTTCAGTTCTTAGAAGCTGCTCATCTGGGAGGCATATGCGATGTCGTCTGCATACATGAATTTTCTTGCTATAGAGGGTGGTAGATCGTGTAGGTATAGATTAAAGGGTAGGAGGGCTGAAACACTTCCTTGGGGCAATCCGTTGTTCAACCTCATCAGGCTACTACTATCTCTTCATGAAGACTTGCAGGAATCTGTTGCTCAGCAGGTTGCATATGGGATCGCAAGTGGTGATACATGGAATGACCTTCAAGAGTTTGCATAAAAGGCCTTTTTTTTCCATACTGTGTCGTATGCAGCAGTTAGATCTACGAAGACCACACCCATTTTCAGCTTGCGTTGGAAACATTCTTCAATGAAGTTCGTAAGAGTTAATACTTAGTCCGTACAACTTCTAACATTTCGAAAGCCTGTCTGCTCGGATGGAGTTATTCTGTCTATGATTGAACTTATACGATTATAAATAAATTATTTCAAATAGCTTCAGCATTACTGAAAGTAGAGCTATAGGTCTATAACTTCCACGCAGATCAGCAGGCTTGCCTGTCTTCAGTAGAGCCACGATCTTTGTTAACTTGAACGATTTTGGCAGACGATTAGACTGCATCATGTCTGTGAATAGCTCTGCTAGCTGTGATCTTGTTCTAGGACCAGTATGTACTAGGAACTCAGGGTATATCCCATCGAAACCTGCAGCTTTTCCCTGCTTGGTTTTTGACAATGCAGAAATGATTTCGTCTACTTTGAAAGGTCATGCAAAGTAGCTTGTCTTTGGAGAATTTCTTCTCAGCAACTTGTATTTTCCAATTATTGTTCTGGTAATTTTCCTGTCGACAGCAACTTTGGACATTCTGACAATGCGACGAGCAACTTTGTTTGGATGGATCTTAGTGTAATTTGGATTCACTGGAGTAGCAGCACCTAACTTGTGTAGCAAACTCCAAGCTTTTCTGGACGAGTGGGAGAAAAATAATCCTGATACAGTTTCAGCCCATCTTTCTCTACGTGCATTGTCCAATGACTTCAAAAGTTCTTCTGCTGTCTGAGGGTCGCTTGAGTCTTTAAACTATTCATACAGACGATCAGTGTCCTCATGCCAACATGGAATGTATTCTTTACTATATCATCTAGGGATGTGTTTATTTGCTCTCTTAATAACAAGGCCGACAAACCTGTCACAATTTGAAGCAGCTGGAGAGATAAATCTGATGGTATCGTCCAGCTCTTTAGTGTAATTATACCAGTTGACTTTGTGGAAATTCCATTGAGGTCTTTTCATTGATTTAACAAGTGGGACTTCGAGGCCGATTTCAACACTAACAGGACGATGCTGGCTATTGAGAAACCCAGATAAGACTATTCTAGTCACATTTAGTGGAATTCCTTCATCGTTTGAGCTAACAAAGCAAAGGTCAGGGTTGTAGTTACGATTCCATCTAGCTCAGTGGAATGTTCCTCGTTGCTATGGGTCATAGAATAGCTATAATTCCTCATTCATAGCCCATTCCGTCAATTTATCCCCCATTGTCATCATCGGATTGATATCCCCAATCTTTGCAGTGACTGTTGAAATCACCGCAGTATAGTGCAGGATGATGATATGTCTTCAAAACATTATCCAGCTATTTAGTTCTTGGAGGGTTGTATACATTTACAAGAGATATGTCATTAACTTTCACTGCTGTTACAGAGATGTCGTTGATGGTTTTTGACTCCACCAATCGGACAGTAGGCGTACTTCTGCAATAAACAGCTGTGCCGTGTTTTGGATGGAATTCTGGACCGATTATTGAAAATCCTGACACTTTGCCTATTGAATTCAGCTCTTGGGGTGATGATGTATGTATCTCTTGTGCCATGAAAATGTATATTTTTGAAACAAATGCTGTAGTGCAGTATTCCTAATCATGGTGCAACGATTTTTAATAGATATACTATAAATCGGTGTAAGACATTCGTCAATTCGATCTCCTGGCAGTAATCAATACACGAGGAAAGAGGAAATCATCAAGTAGAAGAATGAAAAACCAGTACAAACGAAAGATGAGCCAAACAATAAAGAATGCTGTCAGAGAGAAGGAGGATCCTCCAGTGTAGTTTATGAAGCAAAATGTATTTTCTGTGAAAAATTTTTTAAATACTTGAAAGGCCAGCATACAAGGGAACCACTCGTTCATTGTTGTGAATTACGTGCAGATAAAAGTATTATTAGAAATGCAGCTGGAATGAAGATGGATTCAAGGATTATTGGCTTGCAAGCAGAGACTTAGTAGTCGCAAAGGTTAATTATCATATATAGTGCTACCATGCTTACACAAAATCAGGGAAAACCGATATAAACGATAGCTCTGACAAAAATCTTATTGAAGATAGCACAAATAATCATGATGTAGAAAAAGTCGCTTTTAAAGAAACATTTTTAATTTGTTATAAACTACTTGTTTACTGATCCACGAGTTATCACAATGACTGAAATAACAAGGAGATTTATATGCACGATGAAATTGTATGGTATCAGCGATGTCAGAGAGTCAACAAAAACACATTCGACGAAAGCTTGAAAACGAGTTCCCAGAAGTTTTGCGTATTTTTCTCAATGATGATGGAAAACTGTATTTGTACCCAGAGAATCTCACTGTCGTTAAGTTGTTTAAGTAAAATAAAGAACTGCAGAAAGAACTTCATAACTTAATCACTACACTAAAAGATAATATTATGCAAACAGCCTACGAACTAAGACTTGAAATTCAAAAGCAACCAGTTACGTAAGTTTGGCCACCAAACATTGAAAAACTGAGAGAAGAAGTCGTTGTGCCAGAATCACTTTCTAAGTTTGTGTATGTTTATATTATTGGATCTTAAAGTAATATTTCTGCCCGAACAAAACATCAAGTCTTATCCTTAGAGCAAGATATGATATATGCTGTCACTAATGTTAAAGTGAAACCTCCGAAACACATACGTCTTTCATTTGCCATAAAATCTCTTACAGGAATAGTTGAGTTAATAACAATTCTCAATCGTCTTGGCCACTGCATTTCTTACTCTAAACTTGAAGACATTTATACAGCCTTATGCATTCAAAAAATGGTTACAGCAGATTGAGCCGCGATGGTACATTCTAACATTGTGCCTGGTGGGATAACATAGGCAGACAGGAGGAGACATTGTGTGGGAAGGGAACATCACATCGTGTAAATGGGATTGCTATTGAACCAAAACTATCTGAAGAACCTCACGAAAGATCGCTACCTTCTATACTGAAAATCAAAAAATGTATCATATGCAGACAACCTATGATGATTCCAATGTACAATTTTGGCCAACGAAAAGGGCCAACTGGGATTGAGAATGTTGAAGTTGCAGTAGACTCTTCAATTCAATCATCAAGGGAGAAGAACTTAGTTTGGATATTGGCCTGGATTATGAATATACATGCACAAATTGTCTGCAATTGGACAGGATAGAATATCCTAATAAGGAATGGAATCAATGTCACCCAAGATAATATAGGATATCTGGATACAATAAATTCTCCAGCGACACACAGGTTTTCTGTGAATGTGGTATTAAACCTGTCAATAAAAATAATGCAACGTCTCAATGTGAAAAATATTGTCTCCATTTTTAATCAGGCAATGTATGCAAAAGATATAGATATCATATGGAAGCACCTGCATGTGTTTAAAGAAGTGATCATTCTTCGTTCAGGTATATTTCATATCATATGCACATTACATGCTGTGATAGGAAAGAAGAACAATGATACTGGGTTATGAGATTTGTGTGTTGAAGCATGTGTGGTTACTGACAGTTCAGTTGATGCTGTTATGGAAGGCTGTCATTACAACAGAGGTATTAGACTACACAAAATTGTATATGAAGCTTTCATGAGAGTGGTATGGAAATGTTTCATATATTGGTTGAGTTAGAATCACATTTCAAAGGCTACATGAAATTTTTGAGAAATGTAAATGGAACCCTCCAAAATTTTGGATGTCTCACCTAGACAGTGTTAAATTTCTCCTCTGTTTAATTCGAGCATCGTGGGAAGGGGATTGGTTGCTTCATTTGGCTTTCGTTCGTACCATGATCCCTGGGTGTTTGGCCTATGATAAAATAGATTATGCAAGGTGCCTGCCTGTATACTATACCCAGATGACATAACTTACCAATGAACATCCTAATATACACAGCTACTTCATGCAGGGAGGATTTTGTGTTTAACTAGGAAACAAAAATCCATTCTGCCGTATATCAGTAGATCAAGCCATCGAATAAACTACAAACAAAGATACACATACTGCAGGAGGAAAAAAGAAGTTCAGCTTCAATTCAGATGCAGTGTCAAAATACTATCTTATATCTTATGCAAATAGAAATACCAGAAATTCAATTCCATGATAAAATGACTAAACTAAATCTAAAGACTTTCTCTCAAATCTTTGAGAGAAAATCTTTGCAAGAGAGGACAGGGAAAAGAAGTATAATTCTGAAGGCAGAACGTAACTTATTCGCACATATGCTCATTTTAGCTCGAGGTAGACAATTGAACATGAAAGAAGTTCTCGCTCACCCACTTGGACTTGTGCCTTGGACATTTGCATATGGTGATGGGACAGTGTGAAAGGCATAAAGAAGTACTCAGGAAAGAACTTGAGAAAATTGTGTCTCCAGCAGAAGTAATTCATCAGCCAGCTGTTATAGTTATTGATGGCATGAGTATAGTCCACAAAGTGAAGGACCATGAGAAAACATTTGGTCAGTTATCTGACACCATTTTCTCAATGGTAATGCAGGAAGCTGCAGATAACATAGAGATATATGTAGTGTTTTGATGTGTACAGGGATGTATCCATTAAAAATATCGAGAGATATAGGCGTGTTTCGAATTCGAACACTATTCATTTCAAAAACGTCTCCTCAAATCACAAAATCCAACAGTGGAAAAAGTTTATCTTAAGTAGCAGCAATAAAACAAAATAAGATTTCTTGTTGACCAGTGGAAGCTTACTACCTACAGTAGTGCATTAAAAGATAAGATGCTTTTTGTAACAGTTGAAGAAAAGTACTTCAAGATTACACCCTTAGAATGGGTCCCTGTACTTGGATTAAGATGCACCCGCGAGAAGCAGATACACGAATCTTGTTTCATGCCTTTATGCCTCTCATTTGGGAGCCATATGAGTAGTGATATGCTGTGAAGATACAGACGTACTCATACTGAGCCTAGGTTTGACACGTCTTATTCCCAGTAACATGTACTTCAAATGTTGCACTCAGAACCATGTCAGATACATTGATGTTCCAAAATTCTTAACCACTTTAGGAAGAAGTGTTTGTGAAGCATTAATTAGTCTTCATGCTTTCACAGGATGTGACTCTGTGAGTGATTTCACTGGTCGCGGGAAACTGATTGCTTTAAAGCAAATGAGATATGATGAAAGCTTCCAAACTGAATTTAGTGAAGTAGGAAAATAATGGAAGGTCCCTGAGAAGTTATTTGAGAAGTTAGAGCTATATACATGTCGCATGTAAGTGACATCTTCCCCAAGAAACTCAGTCAATGAGCTGCGATACAGAATCTTCTGTGCAAAAAAGTGGGAATTTGAATCCAGTCAACTCTCACTATGCCAGGATTGTCTTCTAATGCATAAATTGAGTGCAAACTACCAAGCCGGCATTTGGAGACAGTTTGGAAAGTGATCCTGAAATACCAAACCCAAAGGAATTTGGATGGGTTGTTGATGGCAACAAAGTTTTAATTCAATGTATTCGTAAAACTCCGGCTCCTGATGCAAACTACCGGCTTGTGGTAATCAAAAAGAAGAATACCAAGATCTTGGGAAAACTGAGAGTGAAAGTGAGGACTTTTAAAACAAACAGGTTATCACAGTACACATTATAATCGTGTATCATATCACATATACTATCAGTTTTATTTATTTTTTCCAATTGTTACATGAAACAAATCAAACCTACAACATGGCCGGAAGGCAACCACAGTGTAAAGTGTAGAAATTCGCTATTGTAAAACAATGGAAGAATCCTTGCGACATACAAGTTATTCGCTTTGGAACACGACAGGAGAATGAACTGATATGGTTCTGTGTAAACATTTCGTAGGAAATATGGACACGAATAAAGTTTCATAACTTCTTCACAAATGCAAATTAAAATATTATTTTGATTTCCTTTCTAAAGGCTTTAAAATGAAATATATCAATTTATGGGCATGTGACACACCATTCAGATATTAGCAATAGTGACATCTGGTGGTTCATTTTCAAACCATTCGTAGGAAGCTGCTAATTATCTAATGTCACCCATTCATTTGGAAGGTTGCGCTGAGAGGAATTCGGAACTGCTATCAGAATTTAGGTCGGTGCAATTTTGAAGGAATTGTGATCGTTTCTAATGAGTATTACATTTAAGTTCAAAATTTTATCAATTTGACCTATTGACCTCTATTTTACCCCTTAAGCTACTTTGTACACATGGTTATCGTGTCATTTCATGTTCCTGGGGCAATGTGGGATAATTTGCAATAGGTAGAGTTTTGCCACTTTGTTGGTGCCAATAAGTCGAAATTTGGCGTCTAGCCCACGGACTGTATTTTTAACCACCCTGCAAGTCTCCAGCAATAAAGAAGTATTTAATTGGTTCGAATCCAACATCGACATGATTTAATGTACGAGCGCCTATTCGTGTAACAAGTGGTTTGCAACCTACTACTATATAATATTATCCCATTACTAGAGATCCTATAATTTTTCCGTACAATTCAGTAGCAAAGTAGATGGAATACAAGTATATGTTAGTGTGACCCGTGACTTATACTACACTTCCTTCACGTCTTAAAACGAATAGTAATCACTCATCACTCTGGCAGCTTGTTGCCGGGTGTAACAGGAGAATGTGTTGTGTTTGTGGCGGCAGACAATGAACACGTGTAGAGGATCGTGGTGTCTAGACTGGTGACATTTCATAACGCGAAATTGTATGGTCTCAGCTCATTATAAGAGATGTGGAAATTTCACAAATGAATCTTGCGGAAGGTTAGACCTCGCAGTAGTATAGGTCTATACACCAGCGCAACTTATACCTGTGGTACGATCACTCAACTCGCGAGCCGTCTGTCATTGGATAGCTAGCCTCAAGGCCGTCCAATTAAAAAGCTTCACAATTGTACAATTGTTTCAAGTTCAGCCTGACCCTAATTGAATCCGCAAAATGTTTGTATCACTGCCCATTAATTTGAAATTCTTTACGTTCACAGTCAAGCGACGTAAAACTGAAAACTGGAACCATCCCACACTAGGGAAGCTAGAACTTGTTTAACACAATCAGAAAAGAAATTGACTTAACAACGACATCTATGCTTTCAAGCGAACAGTCTAACGCTGTTCCTTGTAGACCTATAGCATGTTTACAAACGACACCGACAAACTCCGATAGGTAATATTTAAGCGAACAGTCTAACGCTGTTCCTTGTAGACCTATAGCATGTTTCCAAACGACACCGACAAACTCCGATAGGTAATATTTAAGTATGAAATTTTATTACACGACTATGCTCACCTAATAAATGTGTTATAAAATTAATTTTTCTTTTTTTACAAAAAGTCATCGACTACTTCCGTTAAGCAAGAAATATGTTGATAGTGTTTCATGACAAAGAACGTACAGCTTTATAAGCGTGGTTGGTAATATTAATTTTCTTTCGTTTGTGAGATTGGTGAATTTTGGGGGGGGGGGGGGATAATAACTTGCGCTCGTATTTAACATGAAGCTGTTAGCCGTTGCCATCCTGTCAGGAATTGTACATTTATTTTTTGTATATTAACAATGTATTTATCAAAATTGGGTTGCCTTATAGCGTGCCAGCAAAACTATGTTTCTTTCAATTTTACCGAAGATATTAACAAATATTCTTGACAAATATTTTACGAACAATTGTTATAAAATCAAATGCAAACCTAGGCGACAAAGCTGTTTTCATTAATAAAGGGGGATTTTCAGAGGTTTTTTTCTTTCCGTTAGAGAACAAGGTTGATTAATACGTTGCTTAATTGCAATTACTTAATTAAACTTTTTAAAAATAATGAAATCATTTTAAATCTAGATTTTATGGGATACATGATTGCTTTAATAATTACTTAGGAGAGAAGTAATACATGCATTTTCGTCTAGTCTTCCTTAAGAATTATACTGCAAGAATTCGTCCGGATAATTCGAAAACGCGTTGTAGAAAGTACAGAGAATCCTAGGATGTTTTCATACAATAGAAGAATAGTGTAGGAAAAGACAGGCAGTTTTACTGAGTAGATAACTTCATTACTTTCCAACAGTTAATGTGTAAAATACTGCAGTTTATTGCACGTATTAGACGGAAGTATCTATAGATATCATTATTCCAAGTCATCAAGAGAGAGTTAATGTGCCACACGATCCTCGTATTTGTTTTATTTCTCGCCCCATTTAACGTCGTGTTTTACAGTGCACTCGGAGATATAATGACCGCAGCCTACATAGATAAGTATTCGTCTTGCGAGGTGAAACAAAAATAAGCTGATGGAAGAAGTGGCAGAGTTACGAGCAAGTAAAACCTGCGAGTGAATCCTGTCGACATGAAAGTATTGCAGTGTGGTGGCCAACTATTCTGAGGCCAGCGATGTGGCACTGCGATGAAGAAAACATTCGCATTTCTAGACCCTTGGCCACTCATTCTCGTCAGCCGAACATTTCAATTCTGTTTCATCGAAAATCCAGATATCTGTGGCGTTTTTACGAGCCTGTCTATTTTCGTTTTAATTGAGTAGCTGTCCTATGTTTCGCAATTCACGAGAATATTTATTGTGCACGCATTTAACGCTCGTTTTGTATATATCGAAGTAACTGTGAATGGACTACAGTAAAAATATACCTAACCATTTTATGGGTTCTTTAAGTACTAATTTTATTGGCTGTATATCAGCGTGGCCTCTCATTATCCACTTCGTGGATGTATGGATCGTCTGAGGCTTGACAAATGAGGCATGATTTGCGTTGTATAATGAAGTCCTGTGTGGAAGAAAATAAATATTTGAAAATGTCTTAACTGGAAGTTCTAGGAGTGTAGAGGAAAGATAGTTAAACTCAAGTTATTTCATAAGATGTTACTACATCAAGTGAGTGAAGAGATTTTGGTGGCTCTTAACATCGAGGTCTGCAGAGCTGATGAGGGTGAATAGAGGTGAGTACAGAGCAGTGCCGGAATGAAAGGGCGGGGGGAAACGGGAGATCGCCGAGAAAACCAGCTGACCAGTGGCAGCGTCCGGCACGATTCCCAGATGCGAAAATACAAGAGTGACCTTGTCGTCTATTAAAAGCAAATGAGACAACAATGAACATCATAGAGAACAACCTGGTGAAAACCAATACAGATATACCTAGAGTAATCCTACATATCTGGTTTTGTTATCCTTTCAGGCAAATATTTTGCCAAAGTGATGTGTTTTGTCTATCTTTTTCTGACACCGTAAATATTTATATTTTATTGCGGCGCATAACATTTTTAAATGGAACGCATGGGGGACGTATCTGAGTTCGTGAGGGATGGAGGTCTAAATAAAAATAAAATAACTAAATTTGATTTCTAATTTATTCACGCGGCTATTATTTACAGCATTAAATTGCCTGTCTCCACTATTACACTCTTTATTTAAAAGTGAGCGTAATCTTTAATGTCTATTTCAACTCTAACTGAAGTCCTTCTTAATTGTCTCTGTTTGGTTAAAATCAATCAACTCATACTCGTCATTAACACGTGTTCAGTGTATCTGTTACCGCCATGTGTAAAGTCTTTCACTCACGCATCTAGTCGAATAGTCCAGCCTGCCAGCAGCACTCTTCACTCCTTGATACTCGCAGTCACACACTTCCCTTCTGCTGGTCTCTCGTTGCTCGTGTTCTATCGCTCGGGACTAAGCCACTGATTCACGCATCATCTACAACTCAACTCTCGGCCCGGATGCCTGTTGCAATGTTTATAGCGTTGCCCTGACCATCTGGAAGGTTCAACGCACCCCGAGAGAACGAGGTAGTTATCAAGAGCGTTCTTCGGATAAACGCAGAAATATATACAACCAGGGTCAAGATTGTACACCACAAAAGAGGTTATCGTGTCGGCTCGCTTTTTGTAACTGATACGCGGTCTCTGGACTATCGCTCACTTATTCATTCAAAACAATCCATTGGCTTGCTGTCGCCGCAATCATATAACTGGTGTCCTTCACTTCCACTCGCTCGCGCGGAATGCCCAGCGTGGGAATATAGTAGCACACAACGTTAGCAGAAACCATAGTCTATGATTGCTCTTTCCTGTATTATCTGTATCGGCTCCAAAAAAGAACTGTACTCCAATTGGCGTACTTGGAGCTGGTTCAAGTCCCGCGCCCTTTCAGAGTAGCTCAACTTTCAACATCTACGTAAGCACGTATGGTTGAACTCTTAACCATTCAAAATATTCAATTTAATATAAAATTATTTTCAAGCTAAATCCATTAAGGGTACTTATCATAAATACAAAATGCTTCGAAATTGTACTTTGTTTTGTGCAACGCCTACAAAAACGACACACAAAATAATAATGCCGTCTCGTAAAATTGCGTTTTTTTAATGTCTGCCAACACAAAACATACTGACGATACGAAAAAATTGTGAATACACTTTAATACTGTGGGGTCTAGCCTACAGAACGTGTAATTCGCGAATTTTTCACGTCTATACGAATAACAAATGTTCAGTAATGGAGTAGCGGAGTTCTCACTGGCTTAGGGAAAAGCGGGCATACAGGCTATAGAAAATAACTAACTCAAAACTCCATAAGTATAAACTGTTGAAACGAAACGAAGTCAATTTTCTGCGAAAAATCAGTTTCTTTAGCGATAGCCGTCTATAAGTTAAGACGCTCCTGTGTCTGAAGATATCCTACTCTCCTGAGAGGCGGATTCAAGGTAGCGATAAGGGCGACACTGGCATGAGTGTCAAATGTCACATCGCCTCTATGCAGCAAAACGCTGAACTGCATGCAGTTTACTTCTAATCGCAATTTAGTCGCGTAGCAAGGGCTCAGATAGTTGCCCAAATAACTAATATGGAGATACGAACTTTCTATCTCCCTTTTCCAAAAAAAAAGTTAGAACTTTGAGCTTACTGTTTAAGTATGCTGTATTGACGTATCTGTGTCTGCGGTTTACAGAAGCGCGGATGCACATAGTATTATGAAGCATGACTGGGTTGTTTACACATTATTACTGTAAAACCCATGCCACGTCACACGAGATCAAGAAACCAATATACCCATCACAGACAACAGCTAGCAACTGCCACGAACTTAGATTTTTGAAACGCAAGGAACACTGTGCACTGGACTACTGCGCACACGTGAACAGCATGTAGAAAGTCTGGTCTGAGCGCGACGTCCCCCCCCCCCCCCTCCTTCACCAACAACCTATATATCGCAGTCGTCTCTCACAACTCCGGCCTGCGGCTTCTATGCTGGAGTTCTCATTGAGTGAACTGCAGTTTTGGTATGCTTGAACAACAACTTGGTTTTCCTATAAAAAATTTGATAGATTGGTACCAAAAGAAAGAATATGGCATTGAAAGAATTTCTAAGATTTTCCATGAGCTAGGTGTACACAGGAAGATGAAGAAATATATAATTTGTCGTCACTTTGGCATTTTTGTCTTACGTATGTTTGGCTTATAAAGTTTGTCTTATTCGTTTGGATGATTTGGCAGTCATTTGCTACTCACGAACGCTAAATAACAGGTGAAAACTACGAAATAATATGATTCTGGCATTGTTATAAGCACTTAGTTTACACTAAAATACAGATATTGTGTATAGAGGTAGGAAATATACAAAATTGAAAACCAATACAATTCAGCTAAGAAAAATTAACTTCATCCACCATATTCTCTTTTTCCGTCTTCTCTTCTGCGGAAGAAAGAAGTTGGTTTCCTTCCATCTAATGAAAAGAAAACACAAGCTGCTGTAACTTTTACCTCCCGATCCATGTCGACTGACTATGATACACGTAGTCAATGATTATTTGTTATACACACAGGTTGGCAGTTGGAAACACTACTATTTGTTTTAAAGGAACATACTGTTTCAAGTATAAAAACAACTGTTAAAATGTGAGATAGTACATAGTAATTCCTCTTCCCTCGACAGTCCTTTTAAATAACGTTCACTGTCATGTATGTGGCAAAATGTATAGAAGCCGATAACGTAATTTTTTTTTTATAAATGCAAATGTAAAGTTTGCTTAGAAAATTACATTCGGCCAAATCAACAAATCTTACATAATACAGTATGAATGACTATATAGGCTTCGTACACAAAGACTGCAGCCTATATAGTCATTCAAAAAATGAATGATTGAATAGTTTTATTATTTCACGTATATCTGAGGTGTTGGAAGAGGGGGGGGGGGGGTGGCTTTAGTTTATAACAACTTTCTTGAGACATTATTTTGATGCTCTAACGAGTGTGTGGTATTTTGAGTTGCATATTGTTTCGATGGAGCAGTGGTAAATTTTGCTCGTATGGAAATAACAGTTACATTATTGTAACTTAAGTGAAAAACAAAACGCGATGCACATGTCGCTGTTCGTATTCGTGCAGATGCAGCGTACACACACACACACGCGCGCGCACAAGAACACACACACTCCAAAGTTAACCTTACACTCGTTGCATTTACGATATAGACAAATAAATATTATTCACGCACTGCAAAAGTGTGGAAAGTGTGGCTCTTTCAGGTCACGTGCATTGCAATAGTTATAGTAATGTTTTACAAATACATTATTTACAAAACACGCAAACTTACTGTTTGTAAACACCGCAACCTCTTGAACACGTGTTTTTCTAAGTTAATCCTTGCATGTGTACTTCGCTTCTATCACGTTTGTTTGTTGCTAGCATTAAGTAAATTATTTGCACAATTATTCAGTAAAATCGACACTGTGCACATTTTCTTAAAATAACAAACTTAACTACGTAAATTATATTCGTCAATTCATTGCAGACGGCGTTTAAGAAAAATAATTAGCAGTTTTACGAAGCGGTATACACAATTCACTCAAGAAAATGCACTACGACTAACTATGCTTGAAGAAAGCAAATACACAAATAATTAACTACCGATTCATTATTCCGACAACACCAACACGATGCTCGTATAAACACATAGCCTCTCTGCCATTTCTACACTACATAATTAACTCACGATACAGAAATATAACTCCACACTCCCGAAGATGTGTGGATACAATTAGATGCATATAATAATGATTCACATAATTGTAACCTTTTGTATGTTATGTATTATGTTTAAGAAGTACGAAACCATAAGATATGCAATAAATACGGCCACCACGCTTCTCACCCGCCATGTTGAATTTTCACTTCCGATCGGGACGCGGTTTCGACAACATATAGCTGTCGAGTACTCTCGATCGTTTTGTCACGAGAATCGAGAAGTCATCTTTAACTTAGCGTACTAAAACCCGGAAATATTTCACGATCGGGAGCTTCATTTCGACAAACTTAGAATAAACGTCCTGCAAATGCAAAGGTGAGGTCGTGAGAAGGCTTACGTCGTCTCGGTAGATCCATGTGACGTCACATAGTTCGTGAGAACACGCAACAGTGAAAAGGCCTCTGATACATACTAAACTACTCAAGGGCCCTGCGCTTAGCGGCGATGGCGCACTTGATGAACGTGTCAGTGTCGCCCTTACTGCGCTGGGACCGCGGTTACTGAGCGGTTATACTTTTATTGTATTTATTTCACTAACCCTACTTAGCAATTGAGCAATCCAGGGTCTTCAAGTCCATCATGACTTCTACAATTTAACAAACAATATATTAGTTATATAGATTCACAATATATATTATATATATTAACGGTTAGTCTGCTCGCCTCCTACCAAGGCGAACCTGGCTCATTCCCCGGCCGGGTCACTCCCGGATTTTCGCATGTGGGAATCGGGTCGGATGATGCCACTGGTCGGCGGGTTTTCTCGGGGATCTCCCGTTTTCCCCGCCCTTGCATTCCGGCGCTGCCCCATACTCATCTCAATAACACTAATCGGCTCTCAAGACCTCGATGTTAAAAATCGCCCATATCTGTCAACTCGACGCAGTTTTTTCACTCGGTCAGTCTAGAACGAAGCAGCTGTGTTGTGTGTCCGCCCTCTTGTTCTAGAAATAGGTTCGTGAGTATAGGCCCAAGAGACAGCCAGCAGGAAATGGGTGTCGTGTAAGGCGGGGTTATAACAGCGGTAGGTTCCGCCTCTGCACAGCAGTATATTTGTTTTCGAGAGACGTCCTTCCCCAGTTCCTTATTTATGGCGCTCGCCAAGAAAACACAGTCCAATTATGTAAGTGTATTCTCCGCTGCAGCTCGGTTTGTAAATCAATCGCCGTCGACTTGAAGCAGTTCCGCATCTGCTGCTAAGGGAGGGGAGCGAGACACATTATTATTTATTTATTTACCATTATGTGCTCACCAACAAAGTGGAGTGGAGAGAATGAGCAAGCTCTCAATATCGCGGATATCCCGAGAAAACCCGCCAACTAGCGGCATCGTCCAGCGGTTCCCACTTGCGAAAATCCAAAACCAACCCCAACGATAATCGGACCCGTTTCGCCTAGGTGGGAGGCGAGCAAGCTAACCGCTACACCACCATAGCCCCATAGACCAAGAGGTTTAACGGCCAGAAGACCAGCACACCCTACAGCCTCCCGCACGGTACTTTATCCTCTTCTATCTTCGTGCCTTGTGTCTTGTTTCTTGGTGTCAGACTGCTTTCTGCCGGTTTTCTCAGTTAAACCTACCCTCTTCGCCAATCGGTTATGCAATGACTTTAAACATGAAAGCCTTTACCCGAGCCGCTACCTCGTTGATCATCGGGATGCTGTAGCTACCACCACTGAAACTCCTCAAGCCTTTTCCCAATCTAGTTGCAAACTGATTCCACAACTTACGCAATTCCTCTTCATAAATAACACTATTCAAAGTCCTCTCTGATCAGCCACCACCTCTATCCATTCCCCTATGTCTTCGGTCTTTAAACAATATATTAACACATGTTGAACAGTGTCATCAACACCGCAAATTTCACATAAGGGTGAGGTGACGAGTCCAAAGATGTGTAACTTTACCTTAAAGTTACCATGACCGGTGTACAGCTGAGCACTGTAGTGATTCATATTTATACATTTTCTCTTAACTCTTTCTTCCACCCTTGGAATCAGCTCATACACAATTCTTGCCTTGATGGAATTCTTCCTTCTTGTTTGCCATTCTTGAAGGGTGTCCTGCCCGTACAACCTTCGTTCTTGTAAGGTCAGCCTTCGTATCCTACACCTTTCTGCTATAAATCCTCATTCTCTTACCAGCAAGTCAGCAGGCAGAACACAAGCCAGTACGGGAAGTGCCTCACTTGACATAGTCTTGTACACTTTCACCACAGCCAACAGTGCCACCCTCTGAGCACTGATGGAGCTTTTTTTTATGCCATACCAGTTCTGCTTGAGAATGCCACATTACAGCTCCATGTGTAATAATACCTTCTGAGACAGCCTTATAGATATCCCTTAGAGTATGGATATCTAGGTCCTATTCTGTATTGCCAATACTTCGAAGTTTATGAAAGAGCACAGCTGCTTTCCGAACAACATACTGGTTATGTCCAAGAAAGTTCATCTTGTAATCCAGGATGACTCCCAATACACTTGCATTCGTGGATCTGTTGGATAAACTCCCCATTGAACCTTACTGTAGGGTTTCTTCCGAGTCTTCCCTTCGATATCATGGTGTTGGTTATTGTAGTGGAGAAGCTTAATTTAACTCTTGCTGCCCAATTCTCGATATCCATCACTACTCTTGCAGCCTTCTTTTCTAATTGTCAACTTGCAGATCCACTGACCAAGACCAATCCGTCATCGGCATATCCGAAGATATGACATCCTTCTGGGAGAGTTGTCTCCAGCAGCCCATCGAACAGGATATTCCCTAGAACCGGTCCAAGGACCAATCCCTGGGGGCATCCTTTTGTAAATGTCTTTTTGACGTGAACAGTCTTTCCTGTCTAATATGACTCCCTGTCTTAAAATAGTCCAACAGGACTCTGTATATATTCGAGGGGCAATTCTTCCTTTTGAGTTGCCGCATTACCTCTGGCCACCAGGCATTATCAAAGTCCCCTACAATGTCTAAAAATATGCCCATGGCGTACTTCTCCTGACTGTTAGTGACTGCTGCCTTCACATTATGGAGCACAAAATCAGTTCCTCTTCAGTAGTGTAAGTATGGCATAGTGTATTTTAAATGAAAGCGACAGCAGCTTGCGCAGCTGGTCAGCTAGATGACTTCAGTTCGTCTCGGACGAGCTCGGGAATCTTCGGGTCGACTCGGATGCCTTTGACTCGGGTTTGTCGAACGTATCCGAAGGTGTTGCACAGTTACGCTCACTAATTTTCTTCAAGCATATATGTAGGGTTCTGTTAGCCATATTGGTTTTAAAGGCATAGGGTATGTCAAATAGTAAATATGTATTTTTATTCTATTTAAAAATTTATCTTTAATTAATATATATTTTTTGGTGCTGAGTGTGTACAAGTCGTAGGTGTCTCTTCGATTTTCTGAGTGACAGAAAACAAACAATTAAATTACAACCACAACACACTGTAAGTGTGTATTGTCCCTACAGTTCACCTTCCAGGTGAAAGGGTTTTTGCTGTTAGTGGTCACAGTATGTATGTGTATAACATTTTATAGAGGGGCTCACCTCGCACCTCTCACGTGACATTGCTCGCTCGTGCTCGGCTGTTGGTCGAAAATCGATATTTATTATTCGATTTTAAAATTTATTTTTAATTCAAAATTTATTTTATTAATTATTTATTTAAAGTTGTACTGCAATTGTACATCGGGTATTGCGAAACCATACAAAAGTCTCGCAACTACATACCTTGCCTTGTCTCTTGAAGTCTCGGTTTTTTAGGTATAAGTATGATACTGAGATTTTTATTTTATTGTTTGTACAAATGCATAAACCTAGCCCGTAATGCTAATAGCGGCCACATGAATGAGTATGCTATAATCATGGTTTGGATCAGCATCTACCAACACTTTTATAGTCTTAATTGTCGTTAACTTAAATGTCAATACTGCCAGGCCCCTGGAGACATGGAATGTACGAAGGTGTCAAAATGTCTTAACTTTAGCGCTCTTTTCAGGCCGCAGTTTTCAATCAATCGTCACAAATCATTCACCAGTAATTTACCAATCCTCATTGATCATCACCAATCATTCACCAATCATCTCGAATCATCACGAATCATTCATTAAAGGCACTGCAATCATCATCACAGGCAATACAATCTTCACCAATCATTCAACAATCATTTACCTATCATCACCAAAGGCACCACAATCATCACCAGAGGCACCACAATCATCACCAAATGCACCACAGTCATCCGCAAAGACACCGCAATAATCACCAAAGCTACTGCAATCATCACCAAAGGCACCAATCATTACCAAAGGAACCACAGTCATCACCAATCTTCACCTATCATTCATCAATCATCACAAATCCACCTGATCTTTCACAATCTTTACACCAAACCATGGACTTTTCGGCTGCCTCTATCCATACATACAAGAAAAAAATGATTCACCTATTGTCTCAAAAATTTGTACATCTCAGCAGAATTAATTTTCGTGTATGCAATCAGCTATCCATGCATTTTTATACTAAGGTCTTTATTATCATTCTGTTTACAGAGATTAACATTTATAGGCGAATGCTCATATCACCACTCTAAAGTTGTGAAGAATAAAGTGATATGACACAAAAAAAAGTTATTTTTTAATAATATATAATTATTATTTTGTATTTACATTTTGAGAAGAAAGCAGTTCATCGCATCATCTCATATAACCACGATTATTAAGTTCTCTTACGATCGAAAACACCTCTTTCATGGCCGAGTAATCCCAATGTTGTTGCTTATCGAGCAAATATCTAAGTCTGTCTACAAGTATGTTGGGATCTTCGGTATCCATATTGTTACAATTTAACTCTCAAGAATTTAAGTGGGCCATACCAAGTTCGTTAAGGGATGGAGGTCTTAATCAAATAAAATCCTTAGTTATAATTTCCTTATTTTATTCACAACTACAGAAAATTCTCTGAACTCAAAATCTCACAATAAATGGAAATCACTAACGGTCCAAGATTGACACCAATTAATAAAATTTATAATAACGACAAAGAAATCAATGAAATTAAATAATTAAAGATCAGCCCCAATAGACAGTGTATCAACCTATTCAATCATTTTATAATTTATGCATCCATGTTTGACAGAATATTTACAATAAAATCAGTATTACACTTCCATTCAGTCCCACCTCAGTTTAGTCCATGTCCCGCCAGTCGCAATGTTCTAGAGTCATCCAAGCGCCCTCACGCACAGTAGGCTTCACTGGTCCATTTCACACCATCTCATCTATCAAGCCACGAACACCTCACTCGCCGTCGTCCCGCAATCTCCAGTCGTCGTCCATACTTCTCTTCACTTGCGCACACTCAGCGCGAGGTGGGTATCCGATTACGGCGCGAGGTATCTGAGTCAGCGCCAGCTGCAGCACATAACACTGCCCCCTCCTTAAATCTGTTCGTCCTGAACAGACTCTACAGAATCAGGACCTTCATACAGCCCCAGTCGGTAGATGTGGACAACCTTATGCTTTGCCCAAGGGCCCTGTCGGCCAATCCTGTAGACCACATAATTTATCCGCTTCAAGATCCTGTACGGCTATCCCAAGATTTCTGTAGCTTCCTTTGAGGGTTGTTCAGCCACACCAGCGGTCCTTCTTGAAAAATCCCCCAAGGTTTTCTTCGGTCATATCGTGTTTTCATTCTGTAACTGTTAATGTTAAGGTGCCACTGGGCAAAGTCATGAATGTCGGTTAACTTCTGACGTAACTTAATTGTACATTCTAGAGTGGCTGTATCTTCCTCCACCGGACGTCCGAACAGCAGGTCATCAGTTAGGTAAAGCTCTCTCCCAAACAGCATCCTAGTTTGGTGTTACCCTTGTGGACTCGTGGACCGCCCATCGATATGCGAGGGGAAATAAAGGTACCTTAGAGTCCCAATTCTTCTAATTGTCTTCTGCTAAGATAGCCAGATACTGTTCCCGGGTACGATTTATCATCTCAACCATTCCATCCGACTGAGGGTGTAATGCTATGGTTCGGGTTTACTTCATTCCTAAAATCCTCATTCCCTCTTGGAAAAGAGTAGCTTCAAAATTTCGTCCATGGTCCGAATGAAGATCCAGTGATACTCCAAACCTGGAGAAAATATGCTCGACAAGAGCATGAGCTATTGTGCCTGCCTCTTGGTTTGGCACCGGTATAACCTCGGACCACTTTGTGAAATAATCTTGTGCTACCAGAAGGTATCCATTGCCCGTCTCAGTCATTGGTAGGGGTCCGATAATGCCATTCTCTCGAATTGGGCCCTTACATTGTACTTCTGGAGGGGACTGCGTCCTTTAACCCTCGGACCCTTAATTGCAATACAAGCAACATACAGACGGAACCACTTCTCAACACCCTGCCGACAATGCAGCCAGTAGAATCTCGTTCAAACTCAGTCCAGTGTCTTATTTAAACCGAAGTGACCACCTGCTGCTGTGGTGTGCAGTTCTCTAAATATTTCTGGGATTCGGCACTCTGGTAGCAGCAATTGTAAATGACTCTGACTGCCATAGTTACTTTCCCAATTCCTGTAAAGCATGCCATTCTTCATAACAAAGGAATTCCACTACTGTGCCCAGTATGCTTTAACTGTCATGCCTAGGCTAGATATCTCCTCCCATTTCGGTCGCCGCCCGGTTTCCTTCCACTCCAGTATTGGATGCAAGTTGGAGTCACTTAGCTGATCATTTCTAATGTCCTTTTCGTCCCATGTAGATGACCCATCACCAGATACAAGGCCTTGAATTCTTGTTCTCCTTGCTTTCCACGATACACCAACCTTCTCCTCCTGGCATTCACAATGACGACAGAATAGTTCGCATGGTCTCCTGGAGAGTGCATCTGCATTGCTTTGAAGGTGTCCAGACCTGTGTTGTATTTCAAAGTCATATTCTTTTAGGTGCTGTATCCACCGGGCTATTTGACCTTCGGGGTTCTTGAAATTTAGTAGCCAGCATAATGAAGCATGATCAGGTCTTAGGGTGAAGTGTCTGCCATAAAGATATGGATGAAAATGTGCAATCGCCTTCATCACCGCTAAAAGCTCCCAGCATTTCACACAGTAGTTCCTCTCTGGCTTGTGTAGCACCTTACTGAAGTATTCCAATGGCAGCTCTCTTCCATCCTGGATCTGAGATAACACAGCCCCGATTCCAACATTACTGGCTTCAGTGTCCACAATAATTTCACCCTCTCTACTTGGGAAGCCCAGTACTGTGGATGATATCAGAATTTCCTTTGGTCTATTGAAAGAAATTTCGCCCTTTGGTATCCAACTAAATTTTGTTTTTGCCTCAATCAATTCATGCAGAGGTTTGGCGATAGTGGCGAACCTAGACACAAATCTACGGTAGTAAGCACATAAGGCCAGGAAAACTCGAATTTCAGTTTTATCCTTTGGTAGAGGCTAATTTCTTATTGCTCTGGTCTTCTCACGGTCTGTTTCAATACCATGGGCCGATGCAACATGGCCCAAGAAATTAATTTTCTTTTGGAAAAGGTGACATTTCTTGGGAACCAATTTAATATTGGCTACAGTCACTTTCTGAAACACAAAATCTAACTGTACTAAGTGCTCTTCAAATGTTCTTCCTGTGACCACAATGTCGTCTAGGTACACCTGACAAATGTCTAAGAGTAGAACTTTCTCCATTAGTCGTTCGAAGGTGGCAGGCGCATTGCATAGCCCAAAGGCCATAACATTGCATAAGCAGGTCCCTTTCTCTGGACACAGAAGGCAGTCTTTTCCTTGTCTTCCAGGACAACCACGCACTGCCAATACCTGCTCTTCATGTCTACAGTAGAAAACCATTGTGAACCTGCTAAGCTATTCAGGGTGTCGTCTACCCTAGGGAGTGGGTAAGAATCTTTCTTGGTCACATTATCAAGTTGATGATAATCAACACAAATTTAAATAGAGCCATCTTTCATTTTAACAAGTACAATTGGAGAAGACCAAGGACTAACTGATGGCTCTATCACATCTAAATCCCTCAACTCTTTCAGAATACTGTCACTACCTCATATAAATTTATTGGTAGTCGCCTTGGTGGCTGCTTTATAGGTCTGGCATCCCCTGTGTCGATGTGGTGGCATGCAACATTAGTTCTGCCAAGGTCATTGGGCTCGCAAGAGAAAGCACCTCTATTTCTCTGTAACAATTCTGAAACTGCCCTTTCCTGTCTTCAGTTGATGTTTTCTCTTGTTCTTGTCAGCTGTTTCCCCAGAACATCTGGAAGAGAACATTCAGTAGGTTGTGGCAGTGAAGCTTCTATTGTAGCCCCCTCTTCAAGGCGGATAGCATGGTCAGACAAATTAATCATCCTAATAGACAAGCTGTTCGATTTTGAAGAAATCAGTGTCCTATCTACAATGGCACCATCTGGTAAAATGCCACCTTTCTGGACTGGTTAGATTATGCCCAATCGCCTGACAAATTTCCCCTTGCATCTGACTGGAATAACAACTTCGCTAGAAACAGGGAGCACAGTTGACTGATTATCCACTACTGGGCAGCTCAATGGCGAAGATAAATCTCGTTGTGTTTTTTCACTACCTACTCGGTATTACCTACACGTAACACCCCCAGTCGAGTATCAATACAGCATCCCCGCTTATGTAATACACCAAGACCCAAAATGCATTCGTCCTCTATTTCTGCTATGTATATCTCATGCTCTATCTCAAAGTTACCGAGCTGTAAGAGTATCCTTCCCTTGCCTTTGGCTGGTGTGGGCTCGCCCATTATTGTTGTTAAATAGCAGTGATTTTGTTCTTATCGGATGACCGCTGGAGAGAAGGCCCAAGAATGTCGGGTCTTACCACTGTTATAGTCGTTCCTGTGTCAACGACCATCTGGCAAAAAACTTCATCTAGGGTCCCCTCCAACAATATGGCATTGAAGTCTTGTTTCATTGAGCGCACTTGCAAAACCATTGGGGCCTTCTCTCCAGCAATAACCCGACCTTTGCACCTCAAGACCTGTGTTTATGAGTTTCCCGAAGACACTGTGCTCTCACCTGCTCCTTGGTGCCTCCTCCATGGCTGTTGCTTCTACTTCTGCTGTTGCTGTTGCTGCTGCTGAGAACAGTTGGCTCTCAGGTACCCCGGCTGTTCACACGTCCAACATTCCGGCTGTTTGGGGAGGGGGACGTCGAGTTTCCGTAGTGTGCACCCTGGAGGTGATATCCCTCATGGTCGTCTACAAGTCCTTCAACATCCACTTGACGTTGTCGTCCTCCCCTTAATCCAGTATCACTGCCCACACTGGACGTCGGGGCATTGATAACTGCCTTGCTGACTCCACTTCCAGTGCTCGGGCCAAGGCATCCTGCATGGTGTGAGGCACAGCTAACCGCACGTGGGTGTCAGTGATAGCGTCGAGGAAGAAGCCGACGGCGATGACATCTCGTGCCTCTTCCGAGCATCCCTCCAGAGACAGGTGCAACAGCCTCACAATGTCCTGCCACAGCTCCTGCAGTGGTTCGCCGGGTCGCTGGATACGGCTTCGCAATTGGGCATGGTGGGCGTGCCGCAGGTATCGGTCGCCGAATCGAAGCTCTAAAGGAGACAACAGTGTGGAGTATTCCAAACGACGTCGTTCCGGAAGCGACTGCAGTATGCTCAATGCTGGGCCTCTTAGTACAGCTGCCAGGTAGTACACCCGCTGCTCTTCTGTCCAGCCATTCAGGGTGGCCACGATCTCGAACTGGTACCGGTACTCGCGCCAAGGTGTCTGTCCATCGCATGGGGCGGGCTTATTGTGATGCCTTTACCCACCCCTGGCTGAGGCGTACCCAAACTGCAGAACTGCTGCTGCTCCTCTGCAATAGCTGCACTGGCGGCGACCTCTACCTTCTTCTCGCTGCCCGCACTCGTCGTCTCGGTGGTGACCAATCTCGGCTCCTCTTCCGTCCCTGCAAGTCGTCTCCCCTCCTGAGGGCGCTCACCTCCTGTCTTACTTCCTGCTCAACACTGCCCATCTTAACCTCGACACTGTCTATTCTCTCGCTCACACTGTCAATCTTCTTGTCCACACAGTTTATTTATCATTTACTAACTCGCTCACACCTTCTATATTTCTGTCCACATTCTCATTCACACAAACTTCTTTCTATCCACATTTTGGTTTACACTGTCTCTGACACTGTCTGAAAGTTCTCTGAACTCAAAATCTCACAGTAAATGGATATCACTAACTATTCACAATCGACACTAATTAATAACATTTATAATTATGACAAAAAAATAAATGAAATTAAATAATTAAAGATCAGTCCCAATAGACAGTGTATCAACGTATTCAATTATTTTATAATATATGCATCCATATTTGACAGTTCGAATATTTACAATAAATCAGTATTACACTTCCATTCAGGCCCACCTCAGTTTAGTCCATGTCCCGCCAGTCGCAATGTTCTAGAGTCCTCCAAGCGCCCTCACGCACAGTAGGCTTCACTCGTCGGTTTCACACTCTCTCGTCCATTCAAGCCACGAACACCTCACTCGCCGTCGTCCCGCAATCTCCAGTCGTCGTCCACACCTCACTTTCTCGTGCACACTCGGCCAACTGGCCTTCGACAAAAACTGTCGGCCGCTGGATTGCGGCAGTATATATAGTGGCTTATGCCGTCACCTAGAATCTTCCCCAACTCGCGTGATGAGTCGCGGAGGGCTGAGGTGCCAGCCAGTCCCACCAGAACATTCTTGCGTCGTCGTTAAACGTATCGGAAACTCTAGCAGGCAGGAGGCCACGAGCGCAACGTTCCAAGAAGAGGGGAGGGTGAAGCGGGTGACCGATTACGGCGCGGGGCAGCTGAGTCGGCGCCAGCTGCACGTAACAATATCGTCAGTATGCTCGGCGTCTTCTATTTTCTCCACATCACTTGTCGAAGAAAACTCGTTGTATAGAGGTGTGTGCGCATGTGTATATAGATGCGTGTGTAGGTATCGTATCATCGTCATTCTGAATGTCTGAGAAAAACAATTCAATTACAATCACAACACACCACAAGGTTTTATTGTCCCTACAGTTCGCCTTACATGTTAATGGATTTTGCGGTCGTTGGTCCCAGTATATACCTAAGTATATTTCATTTTGTATTATACAGATCCCTTGTACCTTTCAATCATCAGATGTATTAATTCTGTTAGTTTTTTTTTTCTGCAGAGATCAAGATGAAGCGTGCATTTAATGGTGCGCCTGCAAGCAACGTCTCGACTTCGTCGTTGGCTGTACGATCAGCAGCCGCAGATGAGCTGCATATGTCGCCATCGATGTCTTTCGTTGCACCCTCGTCTGCATCTTCAATTACATCTGTGTCATCTACTGAACCATTACATCCTCACTCATGTCGCTTCTGCGATTAAACCTTCGTGTTCAACCACGATGCACGAAGGCACGAGAAGTATGGCTGTGCGATAAATACAGATCGAGTGGTACATAAGTGCATGGATTGTGGACTGTCATATGCTAGACGCGATAACTTGCAGAGACATTCGAAAACCTGCAAATCTGTAGGACCTTCATCTACCAAAGTCACTCGTGTACAGTCTCATTCACCATAATGTAGGAGTGTGCATCTTGTAAAACTAAGGTTTCAAGATGTTAATCCACCTTCGTACCAGCGACCATCGCGTCCAAGAATCGTCGCTAGGTCTAGGAATGTTAATGGTAATGGTTTCGTGGAGGATGAAGTTGCTTTCCGACGTAATTTAAAGACATGCGTGGCTGAAATCGTAAGGGGATCGTCAAAATAAATTTGTAATTTTTTGGCTCACATGAAGAAAAATATCATTGACCAGCTCATCGACGAAATACGAGAGCACGGTCCAATTAAATTTAATGTTTGGCTTGAGTGTAACTATATGAAGCCAGAACCGTTCGTCGAAGGTACAGACAAGAGAGCTTTCAAAACAAAAAATGTAGCAGTATTCGAGGCTAGCGATATTGAGAAGGCGGTAAGAAACAGCTTTAAAAAAATACGTGAAGACGAGGACGCATACAAAGAGCGTGGTTCGGGTTGGACATTGTCGTCAGCCATTCACCTGCAGCTCCGCATAAATAAGCTGCACCCCTTCGAGACTCGTCGTACATAGACTTGCCAGAATCTATCAAGAACAATCATTCTGTGACTAACCCACAAAACACAAACGACCACATGTGCTTGAAATGGGCCGTTCTAGCAGTTTTGTAGAAGGGAAAAACTATCAGCAAATCGACCACCGCTATAAAGCTCTCAGAACCAAATTTGACTTTTCATGCTGGAATAAATCCCATATAAATACATTGTGTATGAAACTTATAATGCAAGCTGTTACACACACATATAGAACGAAGAATAGTGATCCTATAGTGAGATAAATGGACCCCAATTCCAATACCTACCCGAGTTCTGAACCTATTTGACCGAACTTTGTATGCGATTTTCGACCTGTTTACATACTAATACGTACTTGATATAAAGGTTTATGCAATATATATATATATATATATATATATATATATATATATATATATATATATATATCGGTTAGGCATATCGTGGTACTGTGGTTTCCAAGCCCGAAACCATAGAAATATTAATTTTTTCTATCGGACTTAGAAAAAAATATGGCAATTTTTCGTAGTATTCGGTGAATATTTTACGAATTTGTATTAAAGGTGAAATGGAAGTTTTAGGCATTGGATATAGTATTCAGGGTAAGATAACAGGTTCACAATTCGATTAAAACCCGAGTTTTGGAAACCTTTTTAACGATGTTCGTACATTAATTTCTCACTGTTTAGTATTCATGTGCACCTGATATAAGGATTTTAGCCATCTCCAAAGGCGTGGTACGGCGTAAGGACCTGTGTTCGAGGCCGGAAACTATTAAAACAGTATTAATTTTCTCTATCGACCTTAGAAAATACCGGACGACGTTTTTTCCGAGAGATGGGAAATATTGTTTTTAAAATATGTTTAATAATATAAGACACATAAAAAACTCAATAAAACAGTAAACGGAAATGTGGATCGATAGGTTAGCGTGATAGTTGTAACATACCTGACGCGAGAATTAAATATATATATATAATATAACCTGAGGTCGAACTTTGGAAGAGCGTTCGTTAAAAAAACAAGTATAATGTAAATAACAACTTTCATACGGGGCATGACTTATACCTTGCAAAAGTGATGAGGTGGTTGTCTATCCGCGCCTCCTTGCTTGGAAATGATGGTGTTATAAATAAATTCGAGTGAAGTTGGCAGTTTGAAGAATGACCCTAGTTTCTTTATACATATATGCGCGTGGCTTTCAGAATGTGCATCTGCACATACGTACATACTATGTAATAAAGTTAAATCGCAGAAGTGACAAATATAACTGTGTATTGTTTGAAGATTCCTGCTCGTGTGAACAGGATACAGGAGTTGATGCAGGGCCAGGATATGGTATGTGGGTTTTCTCGGTGTGTTCCCATACCTTACAAAATATCTTAGGTTTCTCTTTGACTTGGTTTCGTTTATTGTAATGTGTTTTCTCCCTGAACTTAACTTGACATTGTAAAACATCCTGCTGACATATTTTGTCTAGCAAGTTCCTAGATTCATGCTCCCATCTAGCGGAAAAATTGATAGGAAGGGTGACTGGTATCATACTTCTCAGCGCTATATCGAGTGCACCGCCAATTTCCAGTAATTTTGTTGACAGATTCCTCCATACTGATGCACGTGTTGCAATGGAGCTAGACGCTTGCAAAAAGACATGGAAAATATATTTTTTCATCGCATTTCAGGTACGACACAGGTGAGCCGTATTGCAAAGTGTCCATACTGTCAGAATTATTGTAAATATGGAAATACGGTGGTCAGCACCCTACTCATTCCAACGCATTTGTAAGGGTGTTAAGTAATTGTATTGTAGTTTCTTGGATGATTAGTCTTGCATCTACCTGATGTCTGCATGGATTAATAATTATTGGAAGGATGCCTGACATGCTTTCTCCGTTAGCAAACCCGACTTGAGTTTCTGTGGGATGATGGATATCGTGCTTTACACAGATTATTTAATTGAAATTAATTATTCGTTTGGAGGGAGAGGGTCTAATTTAATTACTCTAAATATAATTAGCGATCCGGCTATTAGGTCAGACCACAGTACTGTGCACGCTAGCAGCATGGATGGGTTTGTCTGTTAAATTTAACGGCAACGCCGAGTACAAGGCAATGACGGACCTCACTATAAGCAAAAGATGCGTGGCAGAGGATTTCCAGCGAGCCGAAACAGCTTATGAGAAGTGTGTTACGTGTCTGCTGGATGTTTCGTTCCAGGTCCGACTACTGTCTCGTTACGTACAGCTCATTAGTGTCAGCGATATGTTGATGATGAACAAGGGCACAGTGCACACAGTTTACGCTGGAATTAAGCCCATAGGTAATGGGAAGACGATGTATGTCCTCGAGTTTCCTTAAACAGTCTTTCTCTCTCGTACACCGCCGACTCTCTCTCTCTCTCTCTCTCTCTCTCTCTCTCTCTCTCTCTCTCTCGTAATGTATACCGCTGGATGTGAGCAAGTAGAATTTTGTGTACCGAGCTTGAACACTGGGTGATTCAAGAGAATGCCTAGGAATGCCTAGTCCTCTATCTGATACCCCTGCAGTATTATCGCTTGTCCGGTTTACTATTTGAGACCAGACGCCAAGCTACCATGCACCACAGCTGCTCTGATAGAGCGTGCAAACGAAGAGAATATAAGTCAGGTATGGCGAGCGAACAATTGCATATGAGCTGAACCGCCCCACCGGACTGAACCACTGGACTGACACTTCCCACGCAAACTACATACAAGAGTCATGAAGAGTGGCTCGGTGACATGAAAGACTATGTGTTCTACCCTCACCTGCCAAGTGTTTCTAGCTGCCAAGTACGTATAAGAAACACTGATTATCACACCCGCTGTCAGTTCCAGTGCAGAGAGACAGCCGTGAGCTTCGACCTGTAGTCAGTGCAGCTTCCTGGAGAGCAACCGCCGCCACCATGGCTTCTACATACGTGATTGTGCCCAGTTCCCGCTGGAAGATACTAACCTCTATGAACGATATTATGTGAGCTACCTGAGAGTAGTGTTCAAACCAGAGCTTCGGTGCTAGCAAGTACAGATATGTGATGGTGCAAATCATATGTGGGGCTACCAGGAGGCCTGGGACGTGTTTCACAGCGAGGTGTGACCATGCAGAAAGTATGACAGACGTTCCGTAGTCAATTTGCATTCCAACAGTCAACTACCAGCCAATTGACACATTCTCAAAGTACATGCAGACTTTGAAGATATTAGCAAACTTCAGTGCGCGGATAGGCAAGTTGACTTTGCCCTCCATGACGAAAGCGGTAAGATCTGGCGATGGCCCGAGGAATGTACTGGTCACATACACACTACTAGAACGGGAAATGGCAAGTAGATTCTGCCCTGCTCAGCAAGGGTATGTACCGTATATATGTGAGTAATTACTTCACGTGAACAGTATGGATGCCGAAGCTGCAACCACAGAGGGCAACTTGATATATAAGAGCAAATGCAGGTGCTGGGAAGTTGTTTGTGCCCTTGTATGTCTCCTGAATGCCTGAAGTAAGGACGTCGCATGTGAACTGTATACGACTGGTGTGTCCGGCTCGCAGTCATTACTGCGGCACCATAAGTCTACCATTCGTGCCAGAGGAGAGGTAAGTAGTAGGAATTAGTGGCTACGGGCACAGAGGGATCCGGCTCCGACTCAGGGATCAGCTCCTGCTCCGGCCGCTACTTTGGATTATTTCATTTCTGGCCGCCATCTTGGATTACGTCGTTTCTGGCCGCCATCTTGGATTCAATTTCTTCATGCTCTATCATTCCACCTCGACATCAATCTTAGATTCCACCTCTCACCTATGCTCGACAACCATCTTGCATGCCATCTTGTTTCTGGCCGCCATCGTGTTTCCCACTCGATGCACCTACACACAGACAATTACATACTGCTCTACTTACTGTCCAATCCAAAGCTCTACAAACCTACCCACCACTCCACCCATGTGCCCACTGCTCTACTTACCTACTTACATATCCACTGCTCTACACACCTACCCACAAACCCACTGAACGATCCACCTACTTACCAAATGCTCTACCTGACTGTCCACCCACTTTTCTACACCAATACCACTCTTCTTACCTACTGACATAACTAAAATTCTACCAACCTGCTGCTCTAACCATGGGCCACCTACCCAAAACTCTAACAAAGCCATTTACCTACCCACCTGCCTATTGCTAGACCCACACACCAATCTACCTACTGCTCTACCCACTTACCCTCCTACCTATTTCTTGGCCAACCTACTCACTGTTCTACCTACCCACCCAAATACCACTCTACACATATACCGCTCTACCCAGTTACCCATAATTCTGCTAACCTACTTACATAAGAACTAATCTATCCACCCAAACAATGCACTACTTACCACTCTATTAACCTACACACGCCCATCTACCTACAGCTCTACCCATCTGCACACCCACCTACCCAACACTCTTCCTACCTACCCATCCACCTTTCACACAAACATCCTACCCCATTCCTAAAACTGTACTAAACTACTTGCATAACAACTAATATATAAACCCACTACCCTACCCACCACTCTATACACATACACACACCCACCGACCTACAACTCTACACATCTAAACATCCATCAACCTGCATACTACTTTACCTACCTACCCATCCACCTTTCACTCTACCATTCTACCCACATTCCTAAAGCTCTACTAACCTACACTTTTACATACTGCTCTACCTATCTAGCCAAATGCCTACGATTCTACCTAACCACACACCTGCTGCGCTCTTTACCTTCCCACCTACCTACTCACATAACCAACTACCTAAACGTATCCTGTTCTACACTCCTACTCACCACTTCAACATGCTCTACCCACATACCAACTACTCTACATACTTACCTACATACCAACTGCTCTACCCATCTACCCACCAACAAATTGCTATACCCAACTACCCACCAACACACTGCTCTACCCGCCTAAAAACCTACAAACTAAACACTCACCCTCCTATATAATTACCCCACCAACTGCTCTACTTACAGCCGTACCTACCTACCTAACACCCCTCCCTCCTACCTTCCTATCCACTGCTCTACCAACCACTCTAACCAACTACTCACCTACCTACTGCTCTACACATCACACTACCAAAAACTCTACCCAATTAACTACCCACCAGCTCATTGCTCTACCAACTTATCTATCTATCAACCAACCAACCTTCCTAGCCACTGCTCTACCTACTGTCTCGTCCAAAGCTCTACACACCTACCCACTGCTCTACCCATCTACCCACCACTCTACCCATCTAACCCCCACTCAATACTTCTACCCACCACTCTACCCATCAATTCACCACTCCACCCATCTACTCACTGCTCTATCAACCTACCTACCACTCTATTTACTTACACAACATTTTACCTACCTAACAACCTACCTATCACTCCACCAATATACCTATTGCTCTATTCGCCCACATCCCTGCCCCACTCAATAACTGCTCTACCTACCCAAGTATTCACCACTTCAATTATCTATAAATATACCCACCTACTTACTGCTCTATGCACTTACCTACCCACCACTCCACACACCCACAATCGCTCCACCCATCTACCTAGCAATCTAATGTCCTACCACCAACCCACTGCTCTACCAACCCACCTACCAACAGCTCTACCTGACTACCCAAACACTATTATAGCTCAATACTACTCTTCTTATCTACCGACATACCTGCCATTCTACCCACCTGCTGATCTAACCACTTACTGTTCTATCCACCTACCCACAATTCTAACAAACCCATCTACATACCTACCTACCTATTGCAAGACCCACACACCAACTTACTTACTGCTCTACCCACCTACTCGCCACTCCGACCAATGCTCTACCCACATATCCACACTACATACTTACCTACATACCCACTGATCTATCCGCATCCACATTGCTATACCCACTTAACCACCTACAGCTCTACTCACCTTCATTCCGACCTACCCACCTTCGGCTCAACTCAAGTACTCACCTACCCACCACCAGCCCTACCCCCACTCTTCATACCTAACACTTATCTTGATTATTGACTTAATTATAGTTCTATACACCTACCCACTAAACACCCACCCTCCTCCACACACCAACTGCTCTACTCACAGCTGTTCCCTCCTACCTAATACTCTACCCTCTTTTACTCCTACCCACTGCTCTACCTACCACTCGAACCACCAACTCACCTACCTACTGCACTACCCTCTAATTACCCAAAACATACTATTCATATCATCAAACTAAACAACAAAATATTCAAGCCATACATTTCGACTTTATATACAAGCCATCGAATCTGTCATCATACCTTCTGTCGTCCTGTTTAATAGCCATGCAGGCATGTCATACTCAGAGACAAAACTATACCATCAAAAAACTTCCCCCTGCAGTCAACAAGAACTACTACAATGTTCCCAGTCACACATTTCAGTCACCTTTACTATCATACTGATAGGCCATACAAGCAAGAGACACCAACATACTAGACAACCAATGAATATACGCAGCTCAATATATAGAATAGAAAAAAAAACAGAGACTGGCCTCACATCTGTAACAAAATATGTCGAGTGGTTATATCTCTCGAACAGTAGACACGAGTACGGCTGACCAAGTTGCAAAAGAGATGAAGGCGAAGAGTAGAGGAGGACGAGACTTGTTTCAACATTGCTGTTAGGGAGGTACTTGCCGACAATAAGGAATTTTTCCCCCATTATGCAACAAATCAACACGTACCCTTACCTACCCACCTTACAATATTGCAAAACAAAGGTAATTGCAACATTTGGGGAAAAAATATACCAAAATTCGTAACCCCAGCATACACGTCATAAAATCATTGCCATCAGATACCAGCCAAATATCATATCACTCATCAAAAAACAACGACCTGGTTATACCAACCATCCATTCCAATAACAACAAATGCTGGCCAAAACACCTCAGACATACAAAACAAAAATATAAGTAACACATCTGACCAGGAGTACTGGGTACTATACCGACCATACAAACTTGCATACCAACATAACATACCATCAGAATATATAAACTAAAACATACAGCCCCAAACCATATCATTCCCTCTAACCCAAGCATACCGCAATCATGCTATTAACAATACTGGCCATATCAACCACCATACCATTGACTTACTGATTAGTCGTAAGAACCAACTATACTGACTACCATTTCAGCCCATCTAACTTCACCAGTTACACATAAAAACAAGCCATGCCAGCCACTATAATACATGCATACAATATGCTCTACCAACAACACCAGACGAAATATACTCATTGTTCATACCTCTTACTAAAACTCATGCAAACATCAACCATTAAGTCCTCACTGACCTTACCATAAAGAAATGACTTACTGCTCTCCTGGTCAACACCAGTCAAAACATCAGCCATTTCCTATATACAAAGAAAAATAAAATTCAACCATGCCATCAAATACACCAATCACAATATCCATCATAACTCAAGTGTACCAAGTAACTCTACAGCTGAAGCCAGCCCATAACCTACTTGTTCTACCAACCAACACCACTTATACCTACCAACCATAACTGTGGCATACATCAACCATTCATCCAACACAGATTATACAGCCCATGCCAGTGACACACTCAACTTCTTTTCATACCATTCACCATGCCGACTGACACCAGTCAAATACACTGGCCACCCATGCCTCTTACTATAACTGAAGTACGCCTTGGCCGATACACACACTCACCGATACACACATACTGTCCACACCATTCGACATACACCAACATTCGCAAGACAGATATACTGAAAAACATATCACCCATCATACCAACCGTACCATTCATGTTTATCCAAGTGTACTAAGCAAATTTATCATCCAGACCAACCCGCAACACAAACATTTTTGCCATCGGTCAACGTAACATAATCGACTATTACCAGACATAAGGTTATAATGTCACCTAACCATCATGTTGGGCCGCAGGTGAGCTTGACCCTTGGCCATTGATCCATCAATCCACCAACCCATCGATCCACCAATCCATCGATCCGTCAATCCAATCTACTAATCCAACAATTCGCAGATCCATAGATCCACCACCACTATCTCATGTGTTTGGCCAACTGTAATTATATGACAACTCGATGATTGACTCGTCGAACAATATAATAATGGTGCAATACAATTCGTTGATTGTTTATTCACTCAGATAAAACAGTGAAGTGGTGACTAGTTGGATAGGTAGGTAGAGCAGTAAGTGAGTGGGAAGGTAAGTGGGTGAATGGAGCAATAGGTAGGTGGGTGAATGGAATGATATGTAGGTGGTTAGGTAGGAAGAATATTGGGTAGGTAAATAGAGGTAGGTAGATGGATAGAGCAGTGAGTAGATGGATAGAGCAGTGAGTAGATGGGTAGAGCTGTAGGAGGTTAGGTGGGTAGAGCAGTGGTGAGTAGGTGTGTAGAGCAGGAGGTGGTTAGGTAGTTGGGTATGTAGGTAGGCAGGTGGGAAAGGTAAGAAGAGCAGTGCATATGTGGGTATGTAGAATTGTAGGCAGTTGGTTAGATGGGTAGAGCAATAGGTGTGTGTAATGTAGTAGAGCTTTAGGAATGTGGGTAGAATGGTAGCATGAAAGGTGGATGGGTATGTAGGTAGATTTGTAGGTAGGTGGGTGGGTGTGTAGATGGGTAAACCTTTAGGTAGGTGAGTGTGTGTAGGTGCATAGAATGGTGGGTAGGGCAGTGGGTGGATATATTAGTTATGTAAATAGGTTAGTGCAGCGTTAGGAATGGTGTAGGATGTTTGAGTGAAAGGTGGATGAGTAGGTAGGTAGATTGAGTGTTGGGTAGGTGGGTGTGTGTGTAGATGGGTAGAGCTGTAGGTAGGAGGGAATGTGTAGGTTCATAGTGTGGTAGGTAGGGAAGTGGGTGGGTGGATAGATTAGTTGTTATGTAAGTAGGTTAGCAGAACGGTGGGTAGAGCAGTACGTGGGTAGAGTGGTATTTGAGTAGATAGGTAGAACAGTGGGTAGGTTTGTCCAAGCAATAGGAAAGTGGGTAGGTGGGTAAAGCAGTAGGTAGATTGGTGTATGGGTCTAGTAATAGGCAGGTGGGTATGCAGATGGATGTGTTAGAGTTGTGGGTCGGTGATCCATGGTTAGAGCGGCAGGGAGGGGTTAGAATGTTTGGTATGTCGGTTGGTAAGAAGAGTGGTATTGGGGTAGAATAGTGAGTGTGTAATCAGGTAGAGCAGTTTCTAAGTAGCTGGGTAGAGCAGTGGGTTTGTGGATAGGTGTGTAGAGCAGTGGGTATGTAGGTAGGTAATAAGAGCAGTGGGTACATGGGTTGAGTGGTGGGTAGGTGTGTAGAGCTTTGGATGGGACGGTAGGTAGAGAAGTAGGTTATTGTCTGTGTGTAGGTGCATAGAGTGGGAAACAATATGGTGGCTGGAAACAAGATAGTGGACAATATGGTTGTCGAGATTAGATGAGAGGTGGAATCTAAGATGATGGATGTTTATGTGGAATGTTAGAGCAGGAAGAAATGTAATCCAGGATGGTAGATACCAAGGTAGAATGATAGAGCATGAAGAAATGGAATCCAATATGGTGGATACCGAGGTGGAATGATACAGCATTAAGAAATTGAATCAAATAGGGTGGATGCCGAGTTGGAATGATAGAGCATGAAGAAATTAAATCTGAGATGGTGGATGCACACGTAGTATGATAGAGCATGAATAGATGGGATCCAAGATGGTGAACGCCGAGGTGGAATGATAGCGCATGTAGAAATTAAATCCAAGATGGTGGCCAGAAATTATGTAATCCAAGATGGTGGCCGGAGCAGAAGCCTATCCCTGAGCTGGAGCTGGACCCTCTCTGGCCGTAGCCCTCATTTCCTATTATTCAGGTACGTCAATGTGTTGCCATGGCAGGGAAGTTGCACATACACCATACTGAACAATGCCGAGGAGGAGCACACATACGTAGAAGAATGTAATGGTGTCTACCATTCATTGACAGAGTGTGACTATCCAATGTATTAGTATGTGCATGTGGAATGCATGCCACCGGGGAGGTGTGTGGTCCAGAGCATGAGACCTGATACGCCATTTCCATCCCACTACATCGAGGGGGGGGGGCATATGCGCTCCTGTATGATGTCATCCACGCTGCCAATGGTGCTCCTGCATCGCTGCCCACCATTGACAAGGACACCTCAGTGATGCAGGTCATAAACATCGCCGAGGGCGAACTGGCCTTGGACGACGGTGCATTGCAAGACACATAGCCGGTAGTAATCTCACAACTGGAATACGCTACCAGCCAGTCAGCCGACTTCGTGGTGCAGGCCGGCGGCCTCCCAGGTTATCCAGTCGGAAGAAAATGCTACCGCCCAGCTACTGTTGGAAGTCACCGGGTTGAGGACGATTAGTGAGCCGAGTCATAAACAGTCGGAGGTGAGCACCTCCCAGAAGATGATGGGGGATTTGGCTGGACTATATAGCCACCAGCCAGCCATCACTGCAACCCAAGAGACCGACTGCTGCCGAGTCACCAGCGCCGAAACACAAGCGTCTGGTAAGGTATATGCCTCCAACGACACGCCAGCCATCACCAGCAGACATGCAGCTGGACTATATAGCCACCAGCCAGCCATCACTGCAACCCAAGAGACCGACTGCAGCCGAGTCACCAGCGCCGAAACACAAGCGTCTGGTAAGGTATATGCCTCCAACGACACGCCAGCCATCACCAGCAGACATGCAGCTGGACTATATAGCCACCAGCCAGCCATCACTGCAACCCAAGAGACCGACTGCAGCCGAGTCACCAGCGCCGAAACACAAGCGTCTGGTAAGGTATATGCCTCCAACGACACGCCAGCCATCACCAGCAGACATGCAGCTGGGCTATATAGCCACCAGCCAGCCATCACTGCAAACCAAGAGACCGACTGCTGCCGAGTCACCAGCGCCGAAACACAAGCGTCTGGTAAGGTATATGCCTCCAACGACACGCCAGCCATCACCAGCAGACATGCAGCTGGACTATATAGCCACCAGCCAGCCATCACTGCAAACCCAAGAGACCGACTGCTGCCGAGTCACCAGCGCCGAAACACAAGCGTCTGGTAAGGTATATGCCTCCAACGACACGCCAGCCATCACCAGCAGACATGCAGCTGGACTATATAGCCACCAGCCAGCCATCACTGCAACCCAAGAGACCGACTGCTGCCGAGTCACCAGCGCCGAAACACAAGCGTCTGGTAAAGTATATGCCTCCAACGACACGCCAGCCATCACCAGCAGACATGCAGCTGGACTATATAGCCACCAGCCAGCCATCACTGCAAACCCAAGAGACCGACTGCTGCCGAGTCACCAGCGCCGAAACACAAGCGTCTGGTAAAGTATATGCCTCCAACGACACGCCAGCCATCACCAGCAGACATGCAGCTGGACTATATAGCCACCAGCCAGCCATCACTGCAAACCCAAGAGACCGACTGCTGCCGAGTCACCAGCGCCGAAACACAAGCGTCTGGTAAGGTATATGCCTCCAACGACACGCCAGCCATCACCAGCAGACATGCAGCTGGACTATATAGCCACCAGCCAGCCATCACTGCAACCCAAGAGACCGACTGCTGCCGAGTCACCAGCGCCGAAACACAAGCGTCTGGTAAGGTATATGCCTCCAACGACATCCAGCCATCACCAGCAGACATGCAGCTGGACTATATAGCCACCAGCCAGCCATCACTGCAAACCCAAGAGACCGACTGCTGCCGAGTCACCAGCGCCGAAACACAAGCGTCTGGTAAAGTATATGCCTCCAACGACACGCCAGCCATCACCAGCAGACATGCAGCTGGACTATATAGCCACCAGCCAGCCATCACTGCAACCCAAGAGACCGACTGCTGCCGAGTCACCAGCGCCGAAACACAAGCGTCTGGTAAGGTATATGCCTCCAACGACACGCCAGCCATCACCAGCAGACATGCAGCTGGACTATATAGCCACCAGCCAGCCATCACTGCAAACCCAAGAGACCGACTGCTGCCGAGTCACCAGCGCCGAAACACAAGCGTCTGGTAAGGTATATGCCTCCAACGACACGCCAGCCATCACCAGCAGACATGCAGCTGGACTATATAGCCACCAGCCAGCCATCACTGCAACCCAAGAGACCGACTGCTGCCGAGTCACCAGCGCCGAAACACAAGCGTCTGGTAAAGTATATGCCTCCAACGACACGCCAGCCATCACCAGCAGACATGCAGCTGCCCACACGGCAGTAGTAAGCTATATGGGTGTATTTAGGACAATCCAACTTTTGCTTTAAATACCATGCATTTTTAAGGAAATTAAAGTTAAAAACAAGAAAATTTTAGTTTATATTCGAAGCTCTAATAACTTTCTAAAAAAATTTTATATTTTCTCAAGTGCGTATAAAATTTCGTGCCACTTTTGAAAATAAAAAAATAGCTAGAATCAAGCAAATTTTAAGCTTAAAAAAAAACTCATTTAGAATAAAAAACTCAACTATACTTCTAAAGAATTAAACAATTTAACTATATGCCTAAAATTGTGTATTAAACTATCGAAACATTTTTTTGTAAGATCGTTTAATTCAGCGATTTATTTTTCTAAAAATTTATATCTACAGTAATTATTTCTTTCGATTAATCATAAGTTAGATTCCTTTGGCTAATTATAACAACATTACAAATAGTGTTTGCTTCAGTAGCTTTATCAAAATCTAAACTAATATTTATATTTGTTTTTTTCTTTAACTACACTTGGTTTTCTATGTAAACAATCAATAATATATAACAGTCTTCGACCCCAAAATGAATAAAAATTGACATCTCCATGAAAGTTCATAGTTGGCTTATAATATAGTTCATTATTTCAATATATAGTATCTAGTTTTGATTTCGAATTTCTAAAATCATTATAAGCAAGGAATTGTTTATGACAGAGGCCATTTTCAATATCTAGATTCCAATTTTCTTTTGGAAAAATTTCGTTTCTTCCATTTTTAACATAAATATTTCTTATATTACTGTGATCAAAAATAGAAGCATGTTTATGGTGGTCAACTGCATTTCTTCTATTAGTTTGAAAACTTACAATTACAAAATCAGGCATATAAAATGGTAAATTATTACATGGGTGATTTATATCAAATTAAAAAACAGTTGATCCATCAGTAATTGTTTTTCTGAAAATTGCTATTAATTAAAACTAATACATTTTCGAATTTTTGTATAGTTATTTAAATTGCAATGACTGTGTTAGTTTCATATTCAACAATGGGCCACACAATTTCGAATTTTTGTAATAACAATTTTATCTAGATCAGGACGAGATTGCTGAACTTTATCTTCTGCGTCCTTAGTCTCAAAAAGATAAAAACAATTGTTATCAGATGAACTACGAAATAAAGTAATTTTATAACCACCTTTCTAAACAATTTCGTTATCATCACGAATAAAACCAAACAAATATCTCAGTGGACAGATGATTTAATTTGTTCTGTGACTATATATATTTTCTCGATATTTATAAGCAACGTTAGTAAATATAGGAATATCACCTATAGGAATATCAAATTCAATTCTATTATTGTAAACATTTAAATCTCCTTTAGTTTGATATGTTGGAGGAAGAGTTCATCTCTCAATTTTAATACCCCATCCTAATTTTCATTTTGTAAACATCGTTGAAGCGACAGCTGCAGAAGCAATTTTTTTCACCAATTGGAGTATTTTTATCAAACATAATTTCTTTTGCTTCGTTTTTTAAATCTTTGCCAGATTCGTGTCTAGATTTTAAATCTTTATTATCTCTATAAGCAATATCATAATAATTACAAGCTTCATCTAATTTATTTATTCAAATGTCTCCTTTTTTCAATCTTTGGTTTAATTTTGTAAATGGACCACAATGACTATAGTCTGACAGATGCATTTCAGTTAAATTTAAATTGTTTAGTGCCCAATTTATTATTGCTAGACCATTATGTTCTGAATTCCAAAAAGAGCATGGAATTTCATTTAAAACTCTTATAACATATGGAATTCCTTTTGGATTATTAATAACAAATTCAGAAAATGTATTGTTTAACATATTCATTATAATTGTTATTACCAACATTTTATTCACCATTAATAACTAATATTCTATCGATCAACTTTATAACATCGCCCATCCAAAGGTATTCTTTTGGTAAAATATTGTACTTTTTTATACCTTCTCCAGATCTAGAATTTTTTGGAGAAATAATTATTTCTGGTGTGTTTGGCATTGATCTTGATTGCGATTCTTTTACATAGTAATCATAAATTGGTTTAGTTGTATTTATGTATTTCCAACTTTTTTTCGAGTTAATTTTCTTTTTTGGATTATATTTTTGGAGTGCAGCATTGGTTAATAAAATAATTTCTGTGTAATTTTCATAGTCATTGTCAGTGAATATATCATCAACAAGTTCTTATTTTTCTTTTGTTGAAAAATTAGAAAGTCCTGCTGTTAACTTATATTCCTTATCATTAACAAATAATTTATAATCATCCATCATTACTTTTCTATCTCCAATGTAAAATTATATCCATGACCATGTAAACCATACATTGTGTTGTTAATAACATTAATTTTTTCAGAAATTAATTTTGCGAGTTTTATATTAGAATCAGATGCGTCACACGTCAAATCTTTCAATGGTATAATTCCCATTTGTTCTTCCAAATTCGGATATTTATGCTCTGAAAATAATTCTCTTTCAAATAGATATTTCTTCTGGTGTTGGTGGAAAATCTAAATTTTTTGCTGCTACTAGAACAAGCATTGTTATTAACTTTTTATTTTCTTCACTTATATGTTCTAATTTTACCAATATTTCATAATTCGTCAATTAAAGGTAGTTCTTTCTTCTTATTTTTTCATACTATGCTTCATGGTGTTTTTTGTAATATACATACTTTTCATTTAGTAAATATTACATTTTTGTTATATTTAATTTTTTTCTTATAGACGAAGATAACAAATATAACTTTCGATAAGCCCATTGAACAATTAAGAGATTTGGATGTAGATAAATTTTAAACTAAAGATCAACTTGAGAGAATAAATAAAAATTAAAAGAAGGAAAAGATTTCAAATTAACTTTGCCACTTCTAATAAATAAAAAACTGTTAAAAGAAAAATCTGGAAATAGTTTACACTATGATGGCTTTTTACTGTTTTTAGTTCGAATTTTAGCTGCATTTGGAGCTTTAGCTGGAGGAGCTAGTGCAATTTATAATCTGCTTAACAAACTAACAAAATAAAAAAATCGGAAGAACAACTGAGACCTAATTTAGCAATGGAAAATAAATCAGGAAGTGGTTTAGTTGCAAAAAAAAAAGGGGAAGGCCAAAAAATTGAATATATTACCATTATTTAATTTCTAAATTGAAAAATATGTAAATATACTAAATATTAAAAATTTCAGAAATGTTTATATGATTGATGAATTATCAAAAAGAATGCACAAAAGTGAATGTGCTGAGGAAAACTTTGACATTTCATCAAATGCAGGTACTCATCGGGTTTGTTATTTTAAAGGAAATAATGAAGCTTACTATTTCGATACATTTTGAGGCAATATTCCTAATAATTTAATTAACTACTTCAAAAACAGAAATGTTTATTAAAATGATAATAGTATTCAGAATTTGAATTCAGTTATACGTGGACATCTATGTATAATTGTACTTATCGTTTTTCGAGAAAATTTAGGTTTAATGATATAATTTCTTTATTATTAAATCATGGCTATATATGGAGAACCATTAATAAAATATTTATACGAAAACTATGAAAAATTTGCTGAGAATTAAAATGAAGAGTTAAACACTTTTGCTGAAAATTTAAATGAAGGGTTGCTTTTTTTTTTCTGAAAAGATTAACAGTTTTGATGAAAATTTTATATCATATGTAGATTCAAAATATGATAGCACTATTTCTGATTTTAAAAATTACATAGATACAAAATATGATACTATTGTTTCTGATTTTTAAAAAGATGTAGATACAAAATACAATATTATTATTTCTGATTTAAAAAAGATGTAGATTCAAGATACAATACTATTGTTTCTGCTTTACGAGATCAAATAAGTAAAGTTTTTGTTTAAACAAAATATTATGTTTCTATTAAAAATCGTAGAATTAGTAATATGGCTGATCCTATAGATGGAAAAGATGCAGTCAATAAAAGATTTTTTTGATAACTACATAGCTGATAAATTACAAAATTTAAACAAATCAGTTTTAGTTATTGTGTTACACTCGTTAACTTGAAAATTGAAAAATGCAATGAACACAAATTCCATGTATTTGATTTGCCTGCAAAGTGAAATAAAAGTAATTTTCACTTAGATGATAATCTAATATTCTTTTCTTTTTTGATGGATTGTGCTGTTTATGAAATAATTACTACTAATTTCAATTTATCTGATGATAATGTAACTGTTATTAAGGGATATAATAAAATAGATTACAGAAAGCCTTTTGATGTTAAGAGAGGTGATATTTTAACTTTTAAAATATAAAAGAAAAAATATCTAAATATGACGATGGATTGATGACTACAATAGGAAATGTAATGTAATGAAATGTAATGAATAAATATAAAAAATAAATATAAAGAATTAATATAAGGGGAAAATATAAATAATAAATAAAAAGAAAAAATGTATTTTATTTTATTAAATGAAGAATACTTGGTGCTTGAAGTGTAAGAAAATTTTTAAAAAATAATAAAAAAATGAAAATACTAAAAATGGACGATTAGTTCATAAAAATAAATGTTCGATATGTAATTCTAATAAATCAACATTTATTTAAAGAAAATTCCAATATAACAGAAGGAATAATTAATAGATTATATGAGCCAGCAAGAATAAATTTCCCAAGAATAAAAGTATTAACATATAGAATTGATGGTTGATGGCAAATTGATGTTGTTGAAATGGATACTGCTAATTCAAAAGGCATATTAAATATGAATAACTGATATGAGTATATTATGATAATTACTGATGCTTTTTCCAAATTTTGCATTTGCAAAACTTATTAAAAATAAAATAGCTAGAATTTTAATCAATAGTTTACGATTTATATTGATAAAAGATAACCATATAATTTAGAAAGTGATAAGGGTTCTGAATTTTATAATAAAATATTTAATGAACTTATGTAAAAATATAATATCAACCATTATTCTACAATGAGTTAATTAAAAGCTAGTGTTGTAGAAAGATTTAATCGCACATTAAAAAGAAAATGTGGAAAAAATTTGCTTTGAATAGTAATTATCAATGGATATATATTTTAAAAGATTTATTAAAAGAATACAATAATTCAAAACACAGAACTATTGATATGAAACCAATTGAAGTGAATAATACAAATGAAGAAATTTATGTCAAACATATGTTTACTAAACCAAAATACAAATTTGATGATGTTACCTGTGTTAGCAAAATTAAACTAGTTTTTGAAAAAGAATTACTTGTAGTTTTATGAATATGAAATTATGACAACTACCTATCCTGATGGATATTTGATTCAAATAGTTTTAAAAACTAAAGGTAAAGCATTTGGTAATTCTCACAATGCAGTGATTAATAAAACAGATGTTTATAAATTTTAAATATATTTTTATGTAATAATTTATTTCAAATACATATTTCAATGTTAATAAAACACATTCAATGTTAATGAAAGATGTTTAATGTTCCTAAAAAAAAACGTTCATTATGTTCAACATACCTTTTTACATTCATAAAAATGTTTAAAATTGGTTGATCATTTAGCTTCCATATTAGCAAAATGTTTAAAAAAATAATAGTCTTTAATTTTATTTCTATACATTCCTTCTTTCATTTTTCTACTCAAATCTAATGTTAAAAACCCATATTATTCATTGCAACAGTTTTACACAAATCTCTTTCAATTTTTCATAAGTCATGTTTCCACCATCAAAAAATTAAAAATATCCTTTAAATTACTATCATTTTGTTTAAATGTACATAGAAAATTCGTACTATCTCTTATCAACTGTTCAGGAATTTTCGTAAATTATGAGGTGAATAAAATACATCTGTATCTAATGTCTTCCTCTAATGAAAAATTCTGGAATTATATTTTCTTTGCCTAAAATGACATTGTCAAATATAACCAAATAATAATTTTCACATAGATCTAAAGTCACATTTAAATATTATTATTTTAAAAATACCCAATTTTTTCTTAAACTTTTAGCTTTTGGATAAAATATCAATATCTTTGTGCAACAGAATATATTTTGGTAGATTAATAATTTTTGAGCAACCATGAAATTTATTAAAATTTAACCAACCATTCATATAAATAAAACTTATCACAAATAATTTTTTTTTCTTCACAATTTCTTGGACCTACCATTATTGTCCTCATAGTGAGGTAATAATTCTGCATTTTTTATTTTCTTCAGAAATTAAACACCAACACTCAATCGACTTATTCCATTTAATAATGAAACATTTTTTATTAAATTGATAATAAAGTATTTAACTTAATATATAATATTTCTATACTAGAGAAGTTGCTTCATTATATCATTCATAAAGATAAATCTAATGATTTAATTAGTTTTAAAAACGAATATATAATACCTAATCTAAACAACAATACTATAACATTAATTGGTAATAATAAATTTATAAAAGTCCCTAGAGGACAATATAAGAGTAAAACATTATTCGAAACTATAAATTCAATTGAACCATTTTCATCTAATAACATTGCACTAAAAAATTATTCTGTGGAAAATAGAATATCGATTAAATCTAAGTTTGATATTAAATTTGACTATCAATTATCTGATATGATTGGATTTAAGAGATATATGCTTACTGAAAAAGAAAAAAATTGTTATACGTAATAAATTACCTAATTTTGATCCATTAAGAAAAAATGTTCATTGTAACTTGTCATATGGCATATTTAAAACATATAATGGATCTAATCATTTAGAAACAAATATAATCACCAGTTTTTCACCATAAACGATGTTTGGATTTAGAAATTGAATTATTTATGAGCCTTCATATCAAATTTTTTATAAAATTACTAACTAACATTTTAATGTTGTATTAGAAATTAGAGATGAAAATGGAAAGCAGATTGATTTTGATGGTACTGATATTGACAATGTTTTGCAAATTAAAGAAGTTTGAAATCTTACAAATTTTGTTTAATTGATAAAATGTTGAAACAGACGATACTAATACTTTAAGAAAGATATAAAATTATACCTAAAATAAATTATACATAAATTTAAACAAAGTTATTTATAAATATGTAATAAAATTATGTATATAAATATAAAATAAAATTATACATAAATATAAAACAATTTGTTTAATATTCCCAAGGTAATATATCTATAATAACATTTTTGTCCTTCAAAATCATACGTTTATATAGTTAAACTTAAATTATTTTGCCATAAACTTATTCACCAATTTTTATTTGTTTTCTTATCTCTTGTAATCGTTTTGTTTTTTGTAATAACATTTATCTTAGTTTGTTCTACTAATTCAGACATCGAATTGATATTCATTGTCAAAGCATTTTTGTTATTTAGAGTGAATCCTTTAATTTTTGTAACTTGTTTTCCCAAAATAATTTCATAACCATAACATTTTGGACCAGTGCTGATCCAATTGATACCATAATCATTTTTCCAAATTCATAGGTCCATTGACCAAGCATGCAACCCGTTTTAACAGTATTTTTACCATAGTCAATGTAAATTATGCTATCTGTATCATAATATAGTACTTTATCTAACATTTCATATCAACTTAATAGAGCATTTGAAATGGTAAAAGTTGCTATAAATATATTTATCGCAGTACTATCTTCTACATAATTATTGTTGTATTTAAATTCACTTGAATTATTTATTTCTTGATGTAAACAACATTATTTATTTGTTTTATCATTCAATAACATTTCATACCAATATATAGGATTACCAATGTACACTGTTTCTGTTAAATTTTGTCTTTAGCCAAATTTACACAAAGTGAATTTAAATAAATTTTGGCACAGCATGTTTTTCAGGATTTTGTTCAATATTTTTTTAATATCTACAGTGATATCTTATTATTTTTTAATAACACTAATATAATAAGCTTTTTATTTATAATTGTCTTCCCAAGGACTAGTTTCCAATTTTATTTTCATAAAATGTTTAATATTTTCTCTATGAACATGATATTATTTCGTTCAAAATGCAAATATTCATGAATTTGGAGTATTTTGTTACCTTTTTCTTAACTGTATTTAATTCTATTGTTGTCATGTTCCATTTAATGCTCTTTCTTCATCATTATGTTTGCATATGCCTTTTTCTCATCAACACATTTTAAACCCAAATTAAACAATAATTTTTCTTTTTTAATTGATAGAACTGAATGATATAAATTTCGAGGTGATAAAACTTTACATTTGATGAATACAAACCAATTTTCGTCGCATCGTTTAGGTTTAAATATTTTAATTGGATGACAAACTGCATAATAATCAGAAAACATTACTGCTCCCTACATATATCTACATAACTTAATTTTGTTCCTTGAAACTTATAACTTTGAAGCATTTGTTCTACCTCCAAAATATTCATCATGGTTCTATTAAATTTTTTGATTTTTCTCAATTATTTTAGTAAAAAATCATGTTTTATTTCTATTTACAAGAGCATATTTACCTTACATTGTATCATTTTGTCTTTGAAATGTCGTTCGATTGTTTGTTTTAGTAAACAAATCATCCGTAGTTTCATTGTTACATTTCTTTATTGTACCTGGAGAATAACAAACAATCTGTACAACCATGCCAAATACAACCATGATATTGATATATTGTTTTAGTTCTATCATCATAACCATCAACTTTTGTTCCACAAATAGTTACTGCTCCACCATTTAAAGAATGTCGAACATTAGGAAATGTATTTAACCACGAAATCGATTCTTTACTAAACATTTCTTTTCTATCTTCTTTAACTACGGCAATACAATCTGATTTAAGATAATTTGATCTATAAACAGCCATACAAACACTCGCTATTGTTACATAACAAAAAGGATCCATATTTGCCATTTCTAAAAATTATCTTCTAAATTTAATACAACTATGTCTTAAAATATCAACATCTGAATCACAATATTCAGCAATTTCTTTTTTTGAAATCAAAAATATAATATTTATTTACTTTTTCAGAATGCCATTTTAAACAATTTTCACATCGTTCTTTTTTTCATTGTGTTGAATGTATTTTTCCAACATGATTGTGATTTTCAGATTTATTTAAAAAAAAGTGTGGAAAATATCCTTTATTAAGCTCCTGTAAACCAAATGTTTTTATAAATGTTGCCAGACTACCTTGAATAAATTTCATACCATCAATTATTTTTATGGCTTAATGCGTTATTGTGAGCATAATTATTTTTGAACCTTGATATGTAACATCAGAATTTATATTATTTCTAACACAACATTTTAAAACAAAATATGAACCATAACTTTTTGAATTATGTGCAATAAATGTATATCCTATGTTTTCTTCAGATATTGCCCATTCGCAAAACTCATCATGAGTTTTAAAATGTATTTTATTACCATCAAAATCTTGTATTGCTATAAAGTTTGGAGTGTGAAAACCTGTATCTTGCGTTGCTTCATAGTAACAAAAGTAGTATTCTTCTGTATAAAAACTATTTTTATATTTCTCATAGTTTCTACTATTACAAGTACAATTTTTTGTACAAAAACCTCCCATTTGTCGACAATTTTGCATGTAACATTAATACTCATCAGTTTTCACAAATTCTTAACAATTTCAACATTTGGCATAACCATAAGTGTTTTTTATTTCTCAAACATATTTTATTACACATTTTACACTTATAAACAGTCTTGCAACTTCGTGATTAGAAAAACATTAATTTCCAAAACAATATCTATTACATTTTTCGCAATATATTCTAATTAGATATGCATCTTCCCAAACTAATTTGTGTTGTGGTTTCTTGCACAAATTACATATATTTTTATTATTGTGTTCACACTCATGTTGATCTTTATCTTATGGTTTGTCAAAATTTTTACAATAATAAACACTTCCTAAAAATTCTTTCATACTATTAATTACATCGTAATGTCAATAATGTAAATATGAATAAATAGTTGTTGGATTTTTTTAACCAGAGTGTATAATTGAACTAAAATTTTCTGCTGAAACAATTTTCATTTGAACATTTAGAAACTTTTGAGCATCCATAATATCTTCCAAACTGAAACCAATTTCAAAAATTTGCCCCATTCTTTTGTAAAGTTCACGAGCCAATTCTTATAATTTTCTACCTTTTCTAATGTAAATAATTTTATTATTTGTTAATTCTCTATTCAAAATTATATTATTTTCGTATGTTAAATCTGTAAATATGGCTTTGGGTCCACATAAGTGATCAGTATTGGTAATTTTATTAATGCATTGTTTTGTCTTTATCTTTTTAGTTAAACTGGTTATTTATTTTATTTTTTTTTTACTTTTTCAATTTCCTCTTGGTCATTTATAAACATCGACTTCGAAAGTAGTTTCGTTTATTTCTACATTTTCGTTATGTGTAATTATTATTTCAATTTGATCTAGTAAATTTTCGGCATTTAAATTGTATCTCCTTGCTGCAGAAATTTTATGATGAAAAATGTGATTATTTGCATATATCCTCATTTGATCACCATTTTTATAATCAGTTAAATATTTACAGTTTTCATTGTTGTGTGGACAGCTTCTCAAACTGCGAGCATTTTTTCTACAGCACTTCCTTCTAAATTATTTATGTTAATTGTTTATTTTGTTTGCCAAATGTTGAAGTCATCAATTAAATTACGATTAACTTCGCTAATTTCGAATGGGGGCCTCCTTTCCAAACCCTCACTTATTATATTATAATAAAATGGGGATATTTTAATTCTCTTTTTCTTCTGGATATTTTGTAATTTACAAAAGGATAAATTTGCAAAATTATTCTTTGTTTCTTCATTTAAAATAAATTGTATGTCATATTTTCTTAGTCTCTGTATATTTTTTATATTAAAACATTTCACTTTAGCTCTTAATGATGTAAATATTTAATAATTTAAATTTTCCATAGATTTTTTAAATTGATATTCTCATGTTTGAAGACTTTGTGTAATAACTCTTCTAATTAAGTCCTCTTTGCTTGGTTTGTATATATTTTTTTATTATTTTCCTATAAATCTCAACTCATGCACTCTCTTTTCATATAATTCAATTAATAAATTGTATGTCGCCATATTTGTTTATTTATAAGAAAGTCAACAAAAAAATATATATAAAGGGATAAAATCTAACAATTATTTAAATTTATGATAATTGTTTTAATTGCTAAGAATACAAATTTAATAAAATTACAAAAAAATATAAAGTCAACAAAATAAGAAGTTAAAAAGCATTAAATGTAGTTAAAAATGTGTAGGTAGAAAAAAAGTTAAATGTTAAAACTTTAAATATCATTGATGACCCTTTTTAAATACCCATCTCTTCAGACAATTTTGATCATTTTTTTATTATGAGCCATTTGTTTTTGAGCTTATGTATCGAATAAAGGAGAAACTTCTTTTAAATTCATTATATATATAATTGAAACATTTTTTACATAATTTTGCATTTCCATCCTTAGTAGTTTTACGAGAAAATTATTTTATTTATTTATTACAATACATACTTTACATTTCTTTGTTGAATGACCACGATGTTGAATTTCAATTATAATATATACTGTTGTATTGTGTGATTTTGTATTTTTATGCTTTTTGAAATGTAAATTATAAACATATTTTCCACATTCGCATAGTAATTTCTCTTTTTTAAAGTCATAACGATTTTTACCATATTCAATACATTTTTAGAGGTGTTAAAAAGCTTATCTTTTGTGTTACGAGTAAAAACTTTCTGTTTAGTGCTTCACTACACTTTTAACAAATTGTATTATTTTCCATTTCGTAAGAGGGTGTCGATTCCTTTTTATTATTTGTAAAAGAAAGATTTAATAAGGAAAAATTATTTATTTTAATTTTAAATTGTCTCTCTTATTAAATGTTTTATGATAAATAAAAACTAAATCATTACTCAACAAGTTAAATAGTTCTTATGAATTAAAAATACTACACGAACTTGAAAAAAAAAAATGGTACGCTGCTACAGATTTTAAAATTTATGAATCTAAGTATGGAAAAAAAAATTAGTTGTATTCTTAATTTAAAAAATATAATTACATTGCCTGATCGCTGTTTATATATGCTTCATAACAATACTTTAAAATTAATAAATGAAAGAAAAAGTTTTACAATGCACAAAGGTTTAAAAGAAATGAAAAATCTATACATGGTAAAGAATTCTCTTAAAATCTGAAAATTATATATTTTGAATCATTTAAATGATTTCCTTAATCTTTTTGCCATATTTCACTAAACTTTGCATGAATTAAGTTTGCTTTTTTTTTACTTAAATTAGCTTGATTTTGGATAAAAAATTTCATTTTTAAAAGTGGCACAAAAAGTCACATGAACTTGAGAAAATAGAAAAAATTTAGAAAATTATTTGAGCTTGGGATATAAACTAAAATTTACTTATTTTTAAGTTAAATTTCCTTAAAAATTCATGGAATTATTTAAGGGAAAGATTGAATTGTCCTTAATGCACCCATAAACTACTTACGGCTACCTCCCGTCGTCCGCAGCCTGCACCTCCAACACTGCCGAATGTCTGACTCCTCACTCACAAAGAGCATGAGGTACTACTCCGACATATTTTTTAATAATTATAATCGAACATGCAAGCATTGCCAGCAGCTGTGAGAGAAAGTAATTTGTTTTTCATGTAGACATTAATTAATATATATTTATGTGTGTGTATATACAGTAGTAGTAGTAGAGGTGAAGTGCTGCTACGGCGACTCTTCGAATTTCTATTGTCGAACATGGGTGTGTGTGAGAGAGAGAGAAATCATCAGTTTATGTGTAAAAACAATATGTTAAATAAAGTATATATATATATGTGCTGGATTCTATTGTGTACTTATTCCACAGCAGTCAGTAGTGTGTCCCATAATGATTAGAACATTTATCCCGAAACATAAATGCTGGTACTTTTCTTACATCCACAGTATCTATGAACGGTAACAGATGTGAAGTGTTCATGCCTGCCAGGAACATATGTGTTCGAACCAAGTGACGTCGTATGAACTGCAGGTATGCACGTCATTACATGTCTGGAGTGGTAAAATACAGGTATTATAACAGTATTTTACACTGCCCCATTCTGTTCTTATGCGTCAGTCTGGTAAGTGTCGTGTCTCGTGTGATCTGCTTGGTACCTATGACTAGCAGACTGCAAGTATTTGTGATGATGAGTACGGTCATGTACGAAAATAATTATTATATAATACACACAGCCACTTCGTTTATAACTATTTTCCTTTCATGCACTCTATCGGTCGCCTGAAGAGTGAGTGTGCAAGCAGCTGTTTTTAGGGACCTGAGTTCGAGACTTTCCACAGGTTATTACTTCGGGAAAACACACAGCATCGTATTTATCACAGTGGTACTGCCGGGCTGCTGGATGGAAACTGCCTGTAAGTGCGCGCATTGAAGGTTCTAATGCAGGCACTGTCGACGGAGTGTGACTAACTGTAATTGCAAAGGCTGCCAGCACACGAGTGCAAGTAGAGTCGACATAGTATAACTGTAATTGTAAAGGATCGGTACATGAGCGCAGGTCGGAGACAGAGTATGACTATAATGACGAATACGGCATGCTAGTTTGCGATGTGCTGGCTGTGAAGTTGGCCTCTTTAACTTATTTGCACTCTTTACACGATCAACTTAATTCGAACATTTCCTTCTGTGTGCATGCAAGGTACACACATATATTTCGCCAGCACTGTATGATTAGGTCTTGTAGATGATAGCTCTTAGTAACGTTTTGGCAGTTGGGCCTTGAATCCCCCAACGAACGATTGTCTGCTGGCGAATGTGTAATGTCAGTGTGCATTGCCATTCTCTACGATAATTGAAACTGCGATATATTATTTTCAATAGCATAAGTAACATGTGTGTTTTGTCAAGTGGTGGCGATGCAGTACTTGCAGGTGTCGAGTTGCTTTCTCGGTCGGTAATGTATAGCATGCACGGAAAAAAATGACCGCCCCGGTCATTGCTTCCAGTTAGTTCACAACGATGAAATGTGCTCGCGAGCTGCAAGTCTTCTGAAACAGCTACACCAGTTAAGGTAAATCTATGATCTATAAGTTTTGTGTCTGCAGATTACATACAGTGTTGTGATACTCGTCATTACATTTGTTTCGAACTATTCATGGATGATTCTCATTTTGTAATGAACACATCTTTTATGCTGATATGTGCGATACCTCCTCCTTACTTGTCATGGATATAATTCGTGATGAGCTTATCATACTTGCATTATAAATGTCGAGTACTATTTGCTCCAGCAGTCTCGTCTCTCTCTCTCTCTCTCTCTCTCTCTCTCTCTCTCTCTCTCTCTCTCTCTCTCTCTCTGTACGACTGCAGGTGTATGATATTTCATATGTGCTTGTGTTACTAGGTTGTCTAACATCATCGAGGGCTGAGTATGTTATATACAGTATCCCTCAATACAGTCTCGTTGCACAATGGAGTGCTGTGGATGCAGGCTGGTCCCAAGTGGTGGGGGATACAGACTAGCTGCGAGAATTGAAAGTGCGAGCGTAGGTTGAAGAGAGAGTACGACTGCAAGTGCAATGTATGATCATTCTCAAGTAGGGCTGCAGTGGTGCAGTGGCTAGAGTACTCCCTAGTGGGGCTGTAGTGGCCCAGTGGCCAGTGCGATACCAAGTAGGGACTTAGTGGTTCAGTGACTAGAGCAATCCCAAGTGAAGCCACAGTGGCTTTTAGGCTAGACCATTCTTAAGTGGGGCCGCATTGGCTCAGGGGATAGAAAGATCTCACATGGAGCCACAGATGCCCAGTGGCTCGAGCAATCCTAAGTGGGGGCACAGTGGTTCAGTAGTTAGATATATCCCAAGTGGGGCTGCAGTGGCTGTGTCTACAGCGATCCCAAAAGGAACACAATGTCTAAGTGGCTAGAGCCTTCCTGAGTGGACCTGCAGTACCAGTGACTAGAGCAATTCCAAATAGGGTTGCAGTAGTTCTTTAGCTATAGCATTCTTAAGTGGGGCTGCAGGGACTCGGTGGATTGAAAGAGCTCAAGTAGGGCCGCAGAGGCCCATTGGCTCGATTGATCCAAATTAGGACCGCAGTTGCTCAGTAGTTAGAGCAATCCCAAGTGGGACCGCAGTGGTTATTTGGATAGACCACTCTTAATTAGGGCCACAGTGGCCCAGTGGCTAGTGATCCTTAGGACTGAAATGTCTTGGTGGCGAGAGCACTCCCCAGTGGGTGGGGTCATAGTGCCCCACTGTCTCGAGCGATCACAAGTGGGGTCACAGTGGTTCTATCGGTTGTTACTTTTAGCTATTTTGGGTGGTATAAAGACGTAGTCCTTTGGCACAATTGTTGGATTCGATATGGGTGGAACCATGAAAAGAAACCGTTATAACTGTATGGACCATTTAGTGTCAGTAAGTTGTCTTCTTGTATGCAGATTTTAGGTAGTGCAAATGTTTTTTATCCTGAGATGTGATAAGTTGCTTTTGCGGACTTAACGGAAGGTTGCAACATTTTTGTTTTCGAGGAATATGATTTTAAATGTCATTGCATAGGATCATAGCATTTGTGTGAAGGACTACCTGTACGTTTACCTTTTAAGGGGAACTGGGTAATGTAATCAGTTGGCCTAAACCTATTTGTTTTATTAGTAATGATGATCCTTTTCATGACTATTGGTGTTTGAATCTTATACAGATCATACATGCGAATGAGGTGTTTTGTGAGTAGAGTGATAAGAGAATTCCATGGATAACATGAACATGATAGCAGTCATAGGGGAATAAGAGAGATAAAATAATTGATTATCCCAAGGTCGTGGTCTTAAGACATCCCAGCTGTTATCTCCCAAGCTTATGCATAGACGAACGCAGAAGTGCACACTTAATTTAGCAGTTCAATTCTACTGCTGGTGTTGAGGTTATGTTTCTGCTAAAACTGCTACCATGTCGTTCATATTATCCATGGACTACTCTTATCAGTTGCATGCCTTTGTGCAGAGTGGTGTAACTCTCAGACGATACTACATCGTGTTCCACGCTGGAACTTCGCCTTCTTATGAGAAAACAAAACAGGTGATGAATAAATACTAATTGCATCAGCCTGATAACATTTTCATGTACTGAAACTGTCTTGTAACAAATTATATCACATGGATCCATTTCAAACAAATTGGTAAACGCAGGGTTCCCTGCGGTGCGACATTTACGGAAGAAACAGAACTCCAAAATTCTACTTCCATCTTTATATGTTATAACCTTTAGACTAAATCTGTACATATAAGTCAAAATGTCGTAACTCTTCTTTACTGACAACCTTGCGACACCATGCGGTATCATCTTTATCAACAATATAACTAACACATAAAATACTACAGCATACTTTTAATGGAAAATAAGACCTGGTGGGGTATTATTTTCGTGATATGTTGGATGTTGTTTCCTAATGATGCTCACTCACATTCGCAATACTTAACCTAAGATTTGGTGCAAGGCGATAGTCTGTGCATCAGCTCAGATCATAGGTTGCCATACACTTCGTTCAAAATGCAAGAGACTGTTAGTACCAGCCAGGAAATATGCATGGTTTACTTCAAGACAAAAGCTGAGCATATAAAGTATTGTCGAATATAACTTACAGGAATCATTTTATTTCTTGATTGATCATTTCTAGAATTCTACAAACATAATATCACTTCCTCCACTCCAAACATGTTGCCATCAGAGATGTTTTTTGCTCTAGTAGTGTCACTTGAAGGTTCAACAAAACTTGAGGAATCTTCTCCTCCGTCAGTGTCAATTACCCAATAATCATTTACTAGTTTTTTTTCATATGATAGCATTGTTTTTTCCAAGTCCACTGGTGAAATATTTTCTATTGCTGAATGAATCAATTGCAGAATTTGCGAATTCACAACATTAACATTTTTGTTAGCAATGCAAGATTTACCATGTTCCAGATGTACTTTATTGGGTTTAGATCACAATGGCATGGCGGTAATCGATTAATTACTTGTGCTTGGGACGTAAAAAGTCTCAGATTTTCTCTCGTCGGCAGAAAAAAACAATGTTATTTATTAGCCAATTTCTTATGTTTGATAATAGTAAGACATAGTTCCAGACACAATTTGTCTGTGCAGAAATATAAAAAAATATATAATATTTACTCTTGTTTACTGCATTTTAAAACATTTCCTTTCTGTAAGACTTATGTGTAGAATTAACCTCAATACGTTCGCAATTTTCTTTTCTCTTTCGTTCGTACACCTTGGCCTTTCTTTTTATAAAGACATTCGAAAGGCCATCATGTAGACATATTGAGTTACAGAATACCATTACGCCTCGTTAAGATAGTTAAGCGGTAAACGCCTTTTTATAAAGCCAGTAATAAGTTAAAGAATAGGGCCCTTGGACAGGAATACTTTCGCGAAAATTTGCTGTCCATAGCTATAAATTTAAACATTTCACTCAACGTCTATGTGTGGAACTGTCTTTCTTGACTCACTGGAGCCAATATAAGTGGATACTTGCATGGCAGTGAGTTCTATAGCACATTATGTGAGATTGTACAAGGCAGTGATTTTTTTCAAAGGTTGATTTCAAAATTGTTCATGTCAGCGTGAACGACCTCCAGTTACAAAAGCTTCATGCCCTTCCTTTCATTTGTTTCGGCGTTGTAAGATTAAAACTAACATAGCGTTTGTTACCATTACAGAATTACAAATTTCACGAATTAATTTGTGGATAAGTTAAATTTCAACCACATGTACATTAGAGTTTCTGCTTCTGTTGGGCCAGTTTGTCAAGCACGGCTCGGACGAATTACAACTAATAACGAGCCTGCAAGCAATGAAAGTACCGAATCCCGTGCTACCTAGTCTGAGGTTGAACCGAACTGCAGAAACAACCAATGAACAACTGATTGGAGATCAAGTACACAAAAGAATGTGGAGTCTAGCTTGTTGTGTTGTACCTTTACGTCCCATACTTGCATTGCATGTAAGAAGGGAAGGAGATAATTAGCAGCAAAATTGAGTCCGCAAGAGTGAATTCAAGACTTGTGGAATAAGAGAGGCAAATAAGAAAAGGAAAAGTGGTATTTAAAAAATGTTAAAATTTGAACATTTAAGTTAGCTGTCAAGGCCTCGCTGTTAAGAGCCTTCCAAACATTAAAATATTTATTAAAAGTTAAAATACAACTGTTAAATTTGAAAATTTCCTGGGCGTTATACACACACACTCAGGCCTCCTGACAATCTCCACCCCCCCCCCCCCGGGTCATGTACCAAAGCAGCCACATGATTTTTTTACAGCTATAAAAATAATTATCACCATTCTAGAAATACTAATTAAGCAATTTATACAGCAGCGAAAATCTGCTATAGATATGAAATCTTGACTACTTCTGGACATCAAAAGCTTCTTAAATATTGTAGTACAGTCGTCGTCGAGACCCAAGTCACGATGATTCACTTTTTTTTAATAAAATCATATTTCACAGACTTTAGCCATCAAACTCAACTTTAAGTAATACTTGGGTTTTGAACGTAGCTGGGCATTTTGATTCAAGCTTGGCAGTAATTTCAAAATGGAGAAATATTTTTAATAATGCGAGGCGCTGTGGCGGGAGCACATATCAAGGCCTGGATTTTTTTACCATTTCAGTTGTTGTAAATGAGGAAACTTATGGTGCGAGGAATACTTACAAATCTGTTATAACAAACGACACTACAGAAACTATGGTAGAAGTTTCAGTACATCCAAGGTGCAAGAAACCACCTACTGTACAATAGTTTGTGTGTCTGCAACAACCAATAGCACTATCCAGGGAGAAGAGCTAGCTTGTGGACTTGCGAAGCTCCGACCGTGAGTCCACACTTCCTGCAACTTGTCAGAAGTGAACGTGTGTACTCGGGGTAATATTTCAAGGGGTTAAATGAAAATAAATTACTAAATGTAATATTTTGTCCTTTTTTCCGGCTTTGCACGACAATTTCATTTTCATAGATATTTCTCCCTTGCACTAGTTTGATAAGGCCTATAGGCTGTTTTAGGTAAAAAAAAATTGCAGTTTTAAGACAGTGTTATGACAAACATACTTTTGCTTCTGTGATACGAGAATTGATGCTTAGTGTTTTTAGGCACACTTATCAAGTTTTTCCCTTCTGATCACTATTATCTTGTAAGATGCTGAGAGATGTTGGTCGACCTTCCTGTTAATTCTCAACTGACGCACCCCTCGGAAGTACAGATATGTGTGTATATCGGGGAGGCAAGGGTGCAGTAGCTATCAGCTGTTACTCTGCTGGCGAGCATTTTAAACAGTTTACAGCGAAGCTATTAGTGTTCTGATAGCATGTAGCTAGTTATCTTAGGAGATATTAGTGTTATTTAAGATGTGATTTTATTCATGTCTGAAGTAATGTAACTTGATTTTATGTCGGTATATACTTAGTAAATTTGTAGTTATTTACTATAATCCCACTAAAGTATTGTTTTAAGCTTTCAAACAAACATCTCATAAAATATTTTCGTTTTTACTGTATACAATCTTCTGTTTAGTGGGGCAAAATGGTCACCCGCCAAATTTGAAGTCGCAGATAGCAACAGAAGAGGTAATAAAGTTCGACTTTAATAGTAATTCTACTAAGAACACTATCACTTCTAGCAGACAGCCGTAATTATAGGCTGGATGAATTTTCCAAACGCTTGGCAATAATTGTATTGGTTTTTGTGACTTACTAGCATTCAACTGAAAAAAAAACAGAAAATGGAAGTTGCCACTTTAACTGAAAAGGCAGGAAAATGAGGCCATAAAAAAAAACAATAACTTCAGCAATAATATGTTTTGTTGTTTATACAACTACTAAAATATTTCGATGATGATCTATATTTTTATCTTACTTACAGATGATTTAACAACATTCTAACTTATAGCGGCCATTTTACCCAGCTCTCACCACCTGCTTGCTGCTAATTTCTGAACGGAAACAATAACACCCCTACCTGCATGACAGCGTCCTGCAAGTTGGCTCGGCATCTCATCGTAGCAGATCGACCTGCAAGTTGACTCGGCATCTCATTGTAGCAGCTCGTCCTGCAAGTTGACTTTGCATCTATCGTAGCAGCTCATCCTGCAAGTTTACAATGCATCTCATCGTAGCAGCTCGTCCTGCAAGATGACTCCGCTTCTCATCGTAGCAGATCGTCCTGCAAGTTGACTGCATCTCATCATAGCAGCTCGTCCTTCAAGTTGACTCTGCATTGCATCATAGCAGCTCGTCCTGCAAGTTGACTCTGCATCTCATCGTAGCAGATCGTCCTGCAAGTTGACTGCATCGCACTGTAGCAGCTCGTCCTTCAAGTTGACTGCATCTCATCGTAGCAGCTCGTCCTGCAAGTTGACTCTGCATCTCATCGTAGCCCCATTAGGTTTCTCTTATTCACACAAATCCTGCAGTTGCTGATTCTAGCCTGTTTCATTTTCATTCATTCATTTACTACAGACAACTTCAGATATATGATGAGTAGGGACACATGTTTTCGTGAAAAGATTCCACTACTAGTTGTACTCCAACACTTTAGTTCCGATGAATTTTCGTGATTTGATGATTCTTGACTGCCCGTAAGTGTCTTAGGTGTCTGCCTGCAAACAAGGGACATTCACTGTCGGAGTAACTTAATTCAGATTCTCCCAGTCAGGTAGGAGAATTTCTCCTCAGAAAAAAATATGCCCTCAAGCACTCTGAGCTAATAACAGACCTTCATGAGAAAAGTACTTACTGATATGCTTTCTGTTCTAGGGTAAAACTAGCTACTTACTGGAGACAACAGCAAATGAGCAAACAGCTGACAAAGTTTATAATTAGAGGATGATTGAAATTGCAAACCTTTCCATTCCCTAATGATGAACAGTCTACAAAAAACACGAGGAATTCAAGAAAAAAGACAGGAGACAACACGGAGCATTTTTCTACAAATGGCAGATGAATCACTGATCTAACCTGAAGGAAAGAGCAACTGGTTTACAGAAAGGTGGTGTGTGCACCCAAATACCTATATCCATTTACGAGAAACTCAGTATATGCAATATACACCACTTCAACTAGCGAACACAGGAAGGTTTTGTTTGAAATAACATTTAATTACATTGCCAACAAGTAGACAATAAGTAGCACAGAATTACTGAGTGTATCAGGTCAATGAGTCACATAACATAACATTTGTACGTATGTATGGACCCAGTCCCCAGCGGTATACCATTACAGGGTTTATGATAATATGCACCATTTGTTTCATATAGTTATTCGCCGTCATTATCTCGACTTTGACGCTCTTTATTTTATGATTTCATTGCGATTGCTATCCAGATAAAGCTGGGTGATTACATCAAGCAATTGCAAGTAAATGTCTCACATCTCCCATCACCCAATATTTGATTCTACTTCATTACTTGTTAATCAGTACTATCTCATGAATTCCTGATTTAATAGCCGTGGCATAGGGAATGCCCGGGAGTCTACCACATTTGTTAGACGAAGCTATCCAGTGATACCACGAGGAGGTGTAGTTCCCTTGAGCTAGCAGAGGCTGTATAACTAGCCCTTTTCATATCCGTGTATTCAGTTGAGCTGGGATAGTAAAGGTGGCAATACCTTCGACACCATCATTGCTCAACTGGTCTCCTTGCAAGGTGTATCATTGTTTAGTGCCCTGAGATGGTCTTATCCCGGAGTCTCTGGCACTTCTACACGGCGACTTGGAGAACCGTGGAATGCTTTACACCTAAACCACTGTTCTTTAGCAGGACGGTGGCAAGAAAAATTACGTGGTTAACCGCAGAGTTACATATAGAGTTCAAATTCGAGCTTCTGACACCGAAATATTTTTCCAAAATTCTGTGTGCTTGTTTCATTCTGAACGATTCATGTCACTTAGATAAGTTTCCAATATTTGTACTTAGTTCCAGCTAGTTCACACAAGATGACATCCAAAGCAATTGGTTTAGTTAAAATATTAGTTTGATAACAAGCAAAGCTTGATTTCAAACTAAACATATTTTAAAGCAATTTGTTTAGTAAACATTATCTTAGTTCGGTAAATAACAAGCAAAATTTGATGTGCAAATTAAATATATTCCGTACTTTATTCACACGAGGTTCTTACAAGTCATGCAAACACAAAATTTTGAGAAAAATGATGGTGAAAATATAGTCAAGTTATGCTTGTTATGTAAGAAGATATGTAAGCACTATCATGTTAACATCACATATTTCTAACTGCGAGACAGGAAGGGTAAAAATAAAGAAATCAAATACACAGATTTATAATTTCATTTGATATAGTTATTTACCTTCCCCTTTTGGGAAAAATAAAGACGTGAATACAACAGGTATTTCAATTATCTGTTATTTTAATAATTATATCACTAATTGAGTGTAATATGAAAACCTACATACTAAACAATCAATATTTTCATTTCTTTTCATCAAAAGAACAATTAATCATTCAACAAATAAAGCAGCAGACAAATTGCAAATAGTTCTTGTTAAAATCAACCATCTTTTCATCATTCTTTCACAAACGTCTTGTCAACACACAATTGATTTTCTAGTTACCAAATCAGCATACGCCGTAATGCCATACTTTCAGACTCGCGAGTCGCTAACCACAAGAACAGTCACATACGCAATATTCACAGTTTTTGTAAAATAAAAATAAAATGAAAAGCAGCAATGTTTTGTTTTTATTTATTTTTTTTTATTTTTTGTACACTCAGGTGCCCCCACGCAACATCGCTATTTTTTTTAATTCGCATCTCTTTTGACCGACATTGACTGACTACCACGACCCGTCACTTAATACAAACCTCAAAATATTGTTCCCCGTAACTTGGTACTGCAAAAAAAAATTAACATCATGTATATGAACCGAATTCAAAAAATGTTTCGTTATAAAAAATAACTAGTGTATGTTCAATTCTTGAAATGTTTGATGCGAACCAACCAGGTTACAACTGAAGTGATGAGGAATTTGAACAAACAAGTGTGTATTTATTTCGACAGTTGAAATGTTAAGTCCAACCAGGAGGTGAGACTGTATGGCTCGCGGTAAAGGCTGTGTAGCGAGTCGCCCCCTCGCCCGTTAGTGCGCCCAACTACAGCATGCTGGATGAAGTCAGTGCTCAAGAAACTTGTGAGGTAGATTGGTAGTTTTGTACTTAATCGACTTTTTCCCTTAAAATAAATCACTTTTATTGCAACACACACACACGCTTTTGGGCATTCTCAGCACAATCTATCAACGTGGGCAGATATTCCTATCCTTAATACAAAAATAAATTTACTTCACATCCAATGCATTGACACTTCAATTGCGCACAGAAAAAAAAGTTATCTAAAACGATAATATATTTCTTTCAACTTAAATGTCAAAATTTGTTAACTATCTGGAAACATTTCATCGGCTAAAGAAACATAAAAGGTAAAACGTTTAGTATAATAACACTATAAGCAATTTTTGAAAATGCTTTTGTAGTTGTATATTCACGCTGTATGTGTTGATTTGTTCGCCAGTGTGGAATCACTTAGTCATTTTCTTTAACATGTAACATTACTATTTTAACTTATTTTAAACAATAGCAGCCATATTACAAATTTAGTTCGAAGCAGTGCTCGTCGAACGAGCAGTCCAAACATGCCGCCAATATTTCCAAAAGCGTTGCATTTTGAACACGCGTGTGTGTGTACATATATACCTATACATAACTTACATTAGAAACATTAAGGAAACGTGGAAATGAAATAAATTTCCTGGCGATTTCAATTACTACTTGGAAGTACTCCAATTAAAATTGTTTTCTTTCCAAAATATGTGAACAGGCAGGGACAAATTGCTATACATATCAAATCACAGTGACACTTGATTACAAAGCTGTTTTATTGGTATTCTTGCCGCTTTAGACGAGTGAGGGGTAGACACACGACACAACCCCCACATGAAACGCCACCGTACTATGTGGTTGACCAAGCTGCCAATCCTACACTAGTAGGAACACAAGGAATGTGCTATATGTCACCTGAACTGTTCTACACAGTTATTCGTTTTTGTTTTGTTTTTTCCTAAATATTTTCCTCCAACTTCCTCACGAGTACAGAACACCCGCGGTTGAAACCGCAATCTCTTTCGCCCCCCCAAACCTTCCAAACAGTTAAAAGTATTATGCTGTGCATATAATATACCTATTTTCAAAAAAGTTACATTTACCTACACAACAGATTATTTTTTAATTACTTTTTTTAAACTTCTCTACACTGAATGAATAATTTTTCCATCGAGTCATATTTTTATCTTATTTTTCATCAAAAGAATTCTTCTAACTTAGTCTTAGCGACTACAATATATATATTAGTATTGATTTTTTTTACATAATGAAGTTTTTTGGGAACATGCAAATTCAGTTCAAGTGCCCATCGACAAAAGTGCTACAAACTTACTTGCTTGGTTTTCATTTTTTACATACAAGTCTGCAAATGTTATTTCTAGGCAAAAGTTATCAATATACAGGTTACAGACAGGTTAACGTGGCAGAAAGTGGATGGCATCCACAGGTTACTGGCAGGTTAACGTGGCAGAAAGTGGATGGCATCCACAGGTTACAGACAGGTTAACGTGGCAGAAAGTGGATGGCATCCACTCGGAAAAAAAGTACACTTTAAAAAGTTCAGTTCATCCACCGCTACTACATTCATCCTGCACCAAACATAAAAATTTTAGAATTCAAATACCACCACATTCGTTTTTTTTCTTCTCATTTTCGAAAATGTCCACTCTGTATGCACAATCCAACCACACACCAGTGTTAGACGGTAGAAAGCAACAGAAATCTTCCATTAGAAATTCATATGTATGTATATATATAAAAAATATGTTAAAAACACAAGAATTGTTGCAGTATTTGACCAGCAACAAATCTAGCCGCGCACATGAGATCAATTAAAACACACTTTCAATGCCTCTGCCACAGAGATCAGTCTTTATGAAACAAAAGTTTGGCCGAGATTCCCAGCTAACTCTCCAACTACACATGGGTGTTCCTTCTCCTGAGCCTACAACTCTGACTTTCAATGTACATAAACTGCCCACAACGCACACGAACAGACTAGGCTATACAAACAAGCTGTAAGCTTCAAACCAAATATATAAAGGCCATTCACGGTAAAGTGAGCACTTTTGAAAGCCCTCCTATTTCGAATAATTGTCAATTAATACGTTCTATTGTAACCTTAGACGTTAATTTTCGAGCCCAGTGAAATATATACAATTTATTTACTGTTTACACAGCAACATTTATTCAAAAAATAGTGGATGTAAACTGATCTGCCACTCCAACAAGTCGCGGGTTCGATCTAGTCTACTGTGACCACGTGATCTCTACACGCCTCTTGCGTTAGAATACTGACTGACAGCAGCCTTCTCACTTCACTTCACCGACCCAACACCACATATGCCGGTCCCACACACCCAAGAGACATTTACATAACGCTTATGTAATCAGTTCCCGCGACAGAAGCAAGCAATTTTCACTACTATTAACAGTTTGTCTGGTAACTTATTACATTTCTAGCTGCTCCAACAAAAACTTACTACTTGTACTAGAAACCCAGTACTAGAAAGTTATCTGGGGGTAAACCAGTCTTGTCACTACAGTTCGAGATCGTGTCGCAGAAAGCAAGGACACAGCGAAGTGGACAGTACAGCTGGGAATCCTAGTATTAATGGCAACAACTCCAAAACTTACATTGTAATAACTGCTATCACATTTTCGTCAGCATTAGCTCGCTGCAGGAACCACACCAGCGCCTCAAGATGAAACACGCGCATATTACATCACCCGCGCGCGAAACTAAACCCACCTGTCAACATGACTCTCTACATATGTTCACATTCAACTTTCTTCTGCGTTATGTATACTCGAGGTCACATAAACTTGGAGAAAACCCGAAGAAAGTTGCGTTGTACAAAACATCTGCATATTTATCAATGTGAACTTGCAATCCCTGTAATCAAAAACATAAGTCGAAGAAGTGGTTCAACTACTTGTTTTAGAGTCATCACGTTTTTCCAAATAACCTATGAATTTTTAAGAATTTATTCATTCAATAAATTCCTGAGAATGAGTACGAGAAAAGTTGTGCAACTGGGACGGAACTTCGTTAGGTGCATCCGGTCGTGGCTTCCTGACAGCGAGACCAACACACTGCAAACGGGGAATATTTAGACCCCACGAATGTTATAAAAAAAAGATTTCTGGCAACAACGAAGTATGCACAACACACTATAACAAGCACGCACAGCGCAGTCCATAAGAAATAAAACATTAAAACTCAACCCCTGCAACGCAGACCGTTCATTTCGAAGAGTGAAAAAAGTGCATGAAAAATTTCTGCAAGCGTAGAAGGAAAATTTAAAGAGGTTTGTAAAATCACCTTTTACTGTTTAACAGTAGTTGCCAAAAACGCCCTGTAATCATAAGTGATAATGGCTCGTTACAAGGAAAATCAGTCTCAGATGACAACTTAATCACGTATTTCAACAGGTAATGTGTCGAAACATGCATTATCTTGAACAAATTTTTATGGTGAAATTCAAACTGGACTTTCAGTTCGTTCTCATACCAGCACAAAATACTCTCCTGTCCTTTATTTTGGAACTACCAGCAAACTATGGTTATTGCAAGCACATATATATTCACAGCTTGAGAAGAACATTTTAATGTACAGTATAACAGATCAGTGTTGAGAACCAAATTCTTGACATTTAGTTAAAATTAACTACCCATACACTTAGAAATTACTCCTTTTAAATCATAACACACTACTGTAAGCATTTCCATTCGCTTGAAACATTGCTTTTCTTTGACAAATCTTCCAGTGTGCGAAATATGTTATAAATATAAATACTGTAACAGAAAATGTTCAGATTCTTATAACACAACGTACCTCCTATACACTGTACGCCTAAAATGTGAATTTTAAGTCACTTCTACACATTAAAAAATTATCACCATACTCTGAGAACAAATTCTTAATTTACTGTAAACAAAACCGTGGGAGCAATCTCTACACCACCTTGCAAATATCGGTAGTTATATGTAATATATATTTCTTACAAATGTTTATATCCTCCTATCTAAACATATTGTAACCCTGCAAAGAAATGGTTCTGAACATCGAAAAATATGCTGTAAACGAGACTAATATTTTTCCAATCAGGGTCCCGTCAACCAAAATGTACGTATATGTACAGGTAGTGTGTGTCGCACACAACAATTACGAGCGGAAGCTACCTAAAGAGCATCCGATTTCTCACAAAAATAGTATTTCAGATGATCGGGGATGAAAGAATAATCGCCAAGCATCGCACCCCATGCACGTGGAAAACATTAACAAAAAAAAAAAAACCATTACCATTGCAAGGCCACAACTTTCAAATACACTTTGCGCTTGTAGAAACACCGGTAATGTCTCCCACGACACTCATACACAGACACACAAAACAACATTGCACGCAATTCCGGCATAGTATCCCCGACTCCAAAACACGTGTCAGAAAAATGTTAATGTTATATTTACCAACAAAGTGAGAACAAACAATCGAAGAAGACAGGACTTTCCCATTTTTTTTCCTTTTCAAATGTATTTTCCGGACAAATCTTCTGCTGAAAACTGTTTCAGAAGACAAGCCACGCCGTGAGGTCAAGGGAGTGGCGTGATGGCGGAAGGAGTTGTTGATTGGTTCCCCTGGCAAATGGGGCGGTGCTTCACCAGCAGAACACAGACCTCTCGCCGGCGCTATGGTCTCCTCCGTGCCTCCACGCAGTCACAGAGCGAGCCTTCAGCTGCAACAGACAAGCCCACACATCCACAACACTCGCTCGCCATTTGTGTACAGGAATGTGCATGCTCAGTGCTTGTGTCGGGCACTGTACACCTACACTCAACTGTCACAACATTCAACTTCAACAATATTGACTCACGAGCTGTGTCAAGGGGTATGCATCTCAGCGTGTGTCAGGCGCTGTATACACCTACGCAAAATTCGTATCAGCACCCACCCCAGGAATACCCATGCATCGTTCTAAAGCCAAAACTGTAGGACATAAGTACACAAAAAATTCGCAAAGCCAAACAGTTTTATTAATATAATGATTTTAAACATCTGCGCTCACTCACCCATACAGTACACAGTATCTTATCTGAATGAGAGAGGATTTGGGAACACTAACAGTAAGGAATTGATCTAAAAAGTGAACGGGAATTAAGTGGGAAAATCCAGTCCCAATGATGAGGGCAGACGGGCAGATTTTTCGAACAGGAGCAAACAACGCTACTGTGTGCCCAATCAAACTCTATTCCTCAGAAGCAGCTTGTGAGCGCTACCATGAATATTAATTATGTTATTATCAAATTATGTCATATACACAGTACAAGTGCACTCACGCATCATCAGCCACCTGCAGTCACGAGTTGAAAGTGCTAGGGAATAACCATTGGCTCTCTCTCGACACTTTATGCGATGGCGTATACTGATATGGAGTAACTGTAATATGCTCGCTTCTAATAATAATAATAATATGTAATACATGCTTGGCTGTCTTGCTGAGAGGTCGTATGCAAGTGTATGCCGGGTTGATGAGTGTATTTATGCTTACACTCGGAAGTACCTGCATACTGAGTTGGTGTTTGCCAAGTGTGTGTATTTATTATATGGTTATGTCATTGCACAATTACATCACATAAACAAATATGAACAAGCACAGTTACGTCATTACACGATTACGTCAATGTACGTCATCAGCCGACCTGCAGCAGTCGCAGAGCGTCAGTTGCGCTAAGGCAGTCGGCGAGATCACAACGACGGAACAGCTCTTGTAAGTGTATTTACGTTTTTCCAGAAAAGAACGCCAATTGTGAAAGCGCAATTTCCCAGAAATTAAAAAATATATATAAAAAACAGTATTCCCAAAATAACATTATATTAATTACCATTGCCACGAACACAAGCCAAAAATGAATATTTATTAAATTCATAAATAAATAAATGCATTCGCCAGGGCTCAAAGATCAAAGCTGGTAATCTAGAAAAAAATAAATGCATTAGTCGGGCAACAAACAGGAAGTATATACTGAGCTAAAAATAGAAAGTTCATCTATTTCTCAAAAGTAGGTCAAAAGTTCAAAAATGTCACTAACTAGGTCACTATGTCAACATCAATAAAATTTTAAAAGTCTAGGTTAAGGTCAGTCCCCGGAAACCCCTGCTATCTCTACTTGTATGCACTTCCTGTATCCCTCCGCCATGTGTCAAACTAACATCGCCGTGGGTCTGATCACTTTAATTCATGCGTCGGTCAAATAAAAATGACAAATTATCAGATAATTAAATATCTTATATATTGCTATTTTAACACTTACACACATAAAAACAGAGAGTAAAATACATTATTTTATTATTCACAAATGGTTACCTAACACATTTATTTCAAGAATACAACACGGAACTAATTTCCCTCGGTCCTTAGCAACCTAACAGGGCGCATGCCAGACAATGTGGCTGTTGAAATATACACTATCGACCGAAACGTAATTGGGCACCCGTGAAGATAGGTAATTCAGTACGTCAGTTGACTTGTGTTTCACGGCCTTCGGCGTAGGACCGCTGGTGTTTGTCCGTGGTAGCATGAACACAGAGGCCTATTGTAACATTCTGGATAATGAAATGCTCCCAACATTGTGGCGTTTTTACGGAATGGACCCGTGTTACTTCCAGGATGACAATGCCAGGTGACATGTTTCAAGGGCTACTATGCAGTGGTACGTGGCTTGCCCAGAGCCCCGACCTCAATCCTATAGAACATCTTTGGGAAGAATTGGATCTCCGGGTGAGGGCTCGTCAGGTGTGGCCAAAATCCATTTCTCTACTCATGGAATGGTTGCAAGAGGAATGGCTATGAATCCCCGTGGATGTCCTGCAAACACTCGTAGAGAGCATGCCAGACAGGGTGGCTGCTGTTATCGCCGCAAGAGGTGGTCCTACGGGATTCTAACGGGGTGACAACCACCGAGCAAACATTATGGACAGGTGTCCAATTACTTGTATATTAACGTATTTGGGCAGTAATATTCACGTATAGGGGCAATAATATTCAGGTGTACGATACAGTAATAGGGGCAGTAATATTTTTCAAATGTTGATTTCAAAAGTGCTCACCTTACCACGAACAGCCAATAGAGAAACAGCTGGGGGCTGAGTATGCAAAGTGCTGTGTAGTCTAGTCTGCAGCACACTGAGCAAGCGGAATTCTCGCCTGTCTAGTTACTGGTCGCGTGTCTTTGTGAGGGGACATTTCTTGCGTGGAATTGACTTACTCCGACATTGAGCGTCCTCAGACACGAGATAATTACAATCTTACAACCACGAAAGTTCATATGAACTAAGGGATATTCTGCACATAAGGAGAGGCAACGCGCAACGACAGTGTTGATAAGCGCTCAAAGTCTATGTCAAGGAATGTACATGTCCTAGAGCGACCTTGTGTAGCGGCGACACGCAGACTGTGGGCTATGGAGTGCCAACACACACATCATACACCTATACACACCAGCGTTTATTATAGCACCGCTGTGAATATGCCTGCCAACTTACGTCAGTCAGCCCCACGCTTGCCAACACTTGCACGACCCCTAAGTTGGCACTGCACGCAGCGAACTCGCCTCACAAACGTCCAATACTTTAAGAAATGAGATGAGGCTTTACGGTGAGAATGGACGTGGCTATACCTACTATCATTTCATACTCCGTTGTGCAGTTCGTGTTCGTGCCGCGTGAGTAATACTTCCACATCATTAGGGTTATGGGACAGAATTTAAAAAGTGTCATATTTCTTTATAAATTTTAGGTGAAATAAAAAAAGACGTTTCTACTTTGTTCACATGTTAACTAAGTAATTTACTTGATCACAATTTCACCAAATATCAAATTAATTTAGAGACGTGCTTGAACATGGTAGACTAGTTATTTTGCTATGAATAGCAATTTTTCTTCCGCTCATATACACATCCTTATACTGACGAAGATGATCTCCAACTATGCATAGCATGCACCGAGGAAAACCTCCCAACAAAATATTTAGCAAAATAAAAGTTTTTTAAATTTCTTTATTTAATTTGGTGCAAGCGCCAGCCAACTCGACATATCAACTGCGTAGAAGAATGTTCTAAATATTTGTTTATGTTTTTTTTACGCAAACGACTAAAAGTATTCATGATACACAGAAAAAAAAACAGTGAAGTGGTAGCAACAAAATATTTTGTGGTGAGCACAAAATATTTTGTAGTCAGCACAACAGTTTAGTAGAGACAGCACAAATGTCTGTGTTCATTACAAAATATTTTCGTGTCAATATTGACTAAATATTTCGTGGCTACCACTAAACAGTTATTTTTTGTGTAGCTATCTTTTCATCGCTGTGCACAACTGGTAGATAAGCGAGGAGGAATGTGTCGTCCAGATAACTCTGATCTTGGCTGTCGAGTCATGGAAAAGCTATCTTCCCTTTTCCCTCCTCCCACCTCAACATTCCACTCCCCAGGCATTTTTTCTAATTTTCGACTTCGTGAGCAAAGTTAAAATGCTGGTATTAAATTAATAAATTTAATTTTAAAACATTTTCACGTGGCCGTAGCATATGTATTTCGTAACATCTTGACGTCATTGCGCGATTAATAACTATACAAAGCTACCTCCGAATTAAAGTTCGCGAACTCGCCCTTCCTTGCACAGTTAATTAGCAAACGATGTAAAACTATGACGGCACGTATGAGGGCCTTTAAGAATCTTCTTTCTTCGCTAGTCTCTGTCCGTATTCTTGTCACACACACAGACTGTTTCCACCTGCCATCGCCTGTGACGTCACTCATATACCAGTGCTGTTGGGATTCCTTGTGGAGCTTGCAATGGTTCTGTCCGTTGTGTATTTTGTTGGCTGCGATATCTCCGGCTTTCAGGTTACGTCGGGAATCTTAATTCAACCCATTCACAACCCATGTACACACTGTGTACATGTTGTTGCACAGGGAAGTTATATTTGGCTGTGACTGTACACTGCCAGACTCGATGGCGAATGACCTTACTTGTGGGTAGGTGATATGTAAACCGTGCTGTTGTTTCAGGTTCTGATTGGTTTATATCACTATATCCGAACACGAAGCATACACTGTGACAACAAAACAAGTGGTCGACATGCATGAGTACATAAACTTCCTTGTTTGCGACACCTTAAACAGTCAATTAAAGTGTGTCTGAACGGATTAATGTTGGCCACCATTCGAGTGCACGCGAATTGTTAGAACACGTATAAACAGTGCAACATGTTTCTCACGCAAATATTTCATGACTATATAGTTGTACTCCAAAACGCGTTGTTCAGAACCAATATCGCGGTTGGATGGTTTTTTTCCGCACTCATCTCAAGTGTCTGCCAACCAATCATGGTCGTTCAGTTTCAGGGAAACCATTATTCTGATTGGCCCAGTCAAATAAAATGTCTCCTCACAAAGTCACACGACCAGTAACGGAAGGAAAGTTGCTGAGTGCATGTATGGCATTGAGTTGACATGTGAGACAGTGATACATCCCGGGTCAACTATCGGCCGAGTCAAGGTCAGGTTAGACCATGTTGTCCCTGCACACGCTGTATCACGGCAGGCGACGACGGCAAACCATCACATATCATCCTCGATGCCCAAATCAATCAGTTTTTAGAACATGCACCGATCATCAATATTAAATGTTGTTCACTGCCATATGTTACATCAGGAAGTTCGGTAGTTCGATAATAGAGTGCGTATTCCTAATGCTCCGCGCGCCATACACACACGCATACATATGTTACTCGACTGCAACAATAGTATAAACTACAAGACGACGCCCCTTCCCATCTGTCCCCTGTCATTCCCAACTAGTGTAGGAGGAGAATAAAGCTCTCAACTGGGCGGAGAGTCGAGGTTGATGGAAGTGATAATGCGCGCGCTAGAGAGAGGCAAAGGATGCGGAATAAAGGTGGCAGGTAATATAAGGTAGAGTACTCATTCCAGCTGCGCTCCTTGTCCCAACATTGGAACTGCTTCTGTGCGAACATCATTATACACAACAACGTAGATAGCGTTGGGTTTAGAAGACATTGCATGCATGTAAATAAACGCTTTCAGATGTTTGAACAATTACTCTAACCTGGTTTTGATGTAACTAGATTCTATTCAAGTTGGCCAAAGTATTGCACTCCAATGAAAGGGCTGGTCTGTTGAGGGTCACAAATGCAAACATACACACACGCGTTTATACTACAAACCACGTGACTTGGCCGGTTATACTGCTGGTAGGCGAGTCGTATTGGGGGACGTGACGTCACACAAGGAAAAGTATCTAGCAGCAACAGGAAGGGTCCGCCCCACACAATGGCGAGTTTATCTTGCCGTGAAAATACCAGCTAGGCATTGGCGCGCCATTGTCTTGGCGACGTGATCATGGCGCCTGAGCTAGCCACACAGTGCACGCCGGCGGACCCAGCACGCTTACAAAATATTATAGTAGTGGAACGCGTGCGCACTGGTCACGTTTCATGTCAATAATTCCCAAACAAAAGTCTTCCGTCGCAGCGGAGCGCCTGTCCTTTCATTCTGTCTCACATGGATTTATCAAGAAATGAGCTTGCAAGTCCGAGAGTACGTTAGTTTAGACCAACATTATTATAACTTCACGTAAGCGGTCTACACCAACACTATGAGCCATATCACGATTGTTTCACATTACGTAAAAGAACGTTCGCGCGTGGAAAAGCTTGTCACTGTCTAGCTTTTGCGCGATACATTATATATGACACTGTACCATGTGAGTGATCTTGTGTTATGTTTGCGATGTGACCACACAGCGCCTGGAGATCGAACCAGATACTTCAGGATGGGTTGGGGGGGAGAGCGCACTCCCCCCCACCACCCCGATCCAGCAATAAAACGATACAGAAACGTGGATAATTGCGCAGTCCTTGTGTATTATGACTGGAGTAGGAATGGATAGTGGCATGCGGTGTAGTTGAGCTTACTGCTGCTACTGGCCACTAAGTCCTGCAGTCATATGGCGTGTAGCTCGTCACGGACCGGCTTGTACAGCTGAGCTACAACAGAACGGCCCGGCGCTACATGCCGTCCTACACTACACATCCCATACCCAGTGCAGTAAGGACTCGCCACTACAATACCTCGCTCGAATGAGAGAACGTGATCAGTACTGCGCTGCGCTCGTGTGTTCACCCCTGGTCACCCGCCCAGGTGTACAATTTAAGCATTACGCACAATATATTGGAAAGTTATCCAACACCTTGGCTCAAATTGAACCATGCATAATGAAGTCAATACATCTTACTGCTTCTACTAGAAAAATCAATTCACAAATATTAAATTGTGCCTATCATAGAAGAACGAACAAATGAACGCATATTTAAAATCTGATTTAAAATAAAAACAACATTAAAGATTTATTTCTGCTCGCATGCTTTCATAAAATGTCGACTACAAAAACCTAATAAATGAAAACCTGTTTCTATTTTCATTTCAAATGCCACATCTTAAAGTACTTTTCAATTGGTCGAATGTGTGCATTAGGATCGTTATTGTGCCAATTAAATTTTTGAACGCCGCTGATAACTGCTTGATTGTGTAAAAGCATGTATCTGCAGACAGCTGCCAGTTACAGAACTCACACAAACACAGCGCAGCTGTGAGAGAGGAGATCCAGTAGTGCAGGCCAACTGCGATTCCTGGCTCAACTAAACGTCTAGAAGCTGCAGGGACAAAGGTGTTGGATGAAACACGCGACGCTACACAATCCTGCACTATCCACAGGCGCGACCTCCTAGCGAGATAAGTATCGATCCGCACAGAGGGGAGGTAAAAACTGCGGAGTCTATCTCGCAGGACCTCTTTTCTTCTGGGATCCGTCCTTTTGTTTCCTCGGCAGGAGACCCCGCCTTTTGTTCCAGCTCTCCTCTCCTCTTGCAAGAGATGTCTCCAGGTTAGAGAGGACACTCCGCACAAGAAAGAGCCTAAGAGGACCTCGCCAAGCAGTTCCTTCGCTGGCAATACCAGACACCCGCAATTTCATGTTATATCTTGGTACCAAAGTACAAAGTATCAAAGTAGGTATATTGTAGTGTGACGCGTGTCATTGTACCTCCGCTCTTGAATCCTGGTTACCAGCCTGGCACACCTCTACTACACGCTTGAGTAGCAGCAGGGTATACCGCCATGCTTAACTTTAACTTTAACTTTAACAAGAAGAATTGGCGCGGCGCAAAATTATATCAATGAATTGTTTAGTAAAGGCTTGGCGGTTCAAGGTTACAATGTTTCCCGGTGGAATCTCATAAGATCGGGGCCGACTTTAGCTTTGTTTTTAAAGGAACACAGTAAAGTAGTGATCCTGGAACAACCTATGTAGGGGTCGGTTCTCAGAGGAGTGGATGACGACGCGTGTGTGTTCCCCAGGGAATACTGTACTTCCGCTCATCCAGACATTTCCCTGCGCCACTCACTCAACACCCTCCCACTGCTTCATTCTTCCCTACGGATGAACTGAGGAAAAGTTTTGTTGGACCAAACACAGATTGGTTAGTGCTACCAAATAAATTGTTTGTATAGGGGCACTTGAATATTTTATTGTTGAAAACAAATTATTTTGTTGTTCTTATATGGTTGCCCCAAACAAGGATTTGGCTGGCGAAACGGAAGATTTGTTTGTGCCTACGTGCCATAAACAGGTTCGGTTAGTATGGAAAGAGTTGAAGGTCCGACCGAGATTCGAACCTATGTTATTTGCGCCTGAGCGTTACGCCTTAGGAACATCAGCTAAACTGCCAAATGAATAAACTGGAACGTTTTTAAATGCATACACTTAAAATACTGGACAACATTAGCAATAAAATATTTCTAATTTTATACAACTATACTTTTTTGTTACATGTAAGCACTTTGTTTTATTAGGATATGCATCAATAAATACAATGACAAACATTGTTACTATCCTAATTTCCACACAAAAAAAATGCAAACAAACTCCCGAGCTACATTTTCGAACGAAGATCGAATGAGACGCCAAACAAATACATGTAGTCGATTCAACAAAGTAGTTTGTTGCCAGCCTAATTTATTTTGGCCCAACCCAGAGGTTTTGTTTATTCAAATGTGTATATTGTTAAATGAACCAAATTAATTTTGTTGCCGTTCAAATTCTGTCTACTGAACAAATTATTTTGTTGGAGCAACTAAATATATTTCTTGCCCTATACAAATATTTTGTTTGCTGGTTTCTCAGTGCGGTTATATAGTTGGACAAGAAACAAAAGATCCTTCCCAGTTTTCCTTCTACGCAGAGGAGACCTTCCCCTACATCGGCACGGCTGGAGGGGTGGGAAACTATTTCTCGGCATTCCAGTCCGTATTACACGAGCAAAAGTGGAACTCGCGCATTTCAGTTTGATGAGTTCATCACGCACATTTATCTAGATTTTGAAATATGTTAATTTTTTCAGTCGTAGCCAGCATATCTAAAACGTTTTCCCCCTATACTCATACTATACTATACTCATAGTGGTAATAGAAGACTGAACAAATTAAGTTAAACGTTAACGTCTTGATTCGCAGATATGCTTATACGTGTATTCAGGACGAGCATAAAAATGCATAGCCACTTGCAAGTTTATGAAACTAACCCGTCACTCATATGAGTCCAGTCTATGGGGAAGCTAACAAAAGTAAGTGTCGATATTGTACTGTAGAGCTTATGGACTCACTCAAATGGCAAAACGCTGAAGCAAAAAAAAAGTTTTGAACAAAAAAAAAAACATTCACACCTCTCATAAAAATTTTGCCACATCAAATAACAGACAAATATGAACATACACTGTAAAACTTGGAAACATAGTAAAAGTTACGTTTATCACACCGTGTAAAACTAGTGTATGTTTCTCCGCACAGCACCACATGTAAAACTAGTGTATGTTTCTCCGCACAGCACCACATGTAAAACTAGTTTAGGTTTCTCCGCACAGCACCACATGTAAAACTAGTGTATGTTTCTCCGCACAGCACCACATGAAAAATCATCTACTTCAATTAATTTCTTGTGCCGTTTCCTTACCTTTACATAACAATCAGAGATGTCAGACTGGTTTTGCTGTTTACTTTACACTCTGCAAATTCGTTTAACAGTTGATGCTGAATTTCCTGGTGCAACTTTTTTTGTTCATCGAATTGTGCTTCAAAAATATATGCACTCTCCCGTGCTTGTACCCGCAATAAGGGCGTAGAAAGCATATTTTTCTAGTAAAGGCTCGTCTTTAAAAGAGATTTTCTCTTACCACGGCAATTCGGTTCCTAAGCTCACGCCCATTACAGAGCGAAAGTCTTGATGGTCGATCTTTCATTTCAGATGTATTAAATTTGTTAGGACACCGTATAATGTTACTGATTACGAAATATTTCTTACGTTAAACTACTATTACTTCCATTAGACACGTAGATGCCGTCTGGCGTATATGTAAAATGTTCTCTACGCGCGCGCGTACTAACTATCGCGCAGAGGTTTCGTAGTGATCGTCGAAATTCAGGAATTGAAGCGGCAACCCTACAATTTTATTGGACGCAACTCTGCAGCGAAGCCTGATGCGTGCCTCTGTCGTAGCTTCCCATGTATCCGGTCTGCATATTTTGGGATACAGCCGTCTGAAAGAGCCGCTTTAGATATTTTGGAGGACATGAAAATATAATTTCCAATGTGACTGGTGTCAAAAGAACTATTCCATCATAGGCTGTAATTGCTTTCTTTTCGTACGTAAACATACTGGGTGTACGTCAAGTAGTCTCTTCAGAATACACACTTTTTTGAATACGCTAAAATGGATTTCAAGTGCCAGATAGACGACCACGTTAAAACACACATTATTATTATTATTATTATTATTATATAGTTGTTTTGGAAATATAGTACAAAGATTAAGCTAGCTAGCCACTTTAATTCCAACTATTATTTTTTAAGTGAACCTAACGAACTATTACATCATTCTTGTCAAATCGAAGTTAAAGGGCATTACTGTTAACTTAAAATAATAATTGTATCGTCGTATAGCTACCACGTTTTTTTTTTTTGGTGATCGTGTTGATAAACAGGAAAATGTTTTTAGCTTTCCATAGTAGCATAGAGTATACTCATAGCCTATAATGTCTTGTGATGCTCACCTCGCCCCGAATGCATACCTTAAAATATGTTCAATAGTGAAGTAAAAGAATAAACGGAATGGAAGTTATTTTAAGAGGTGGCCAGTAAACAAGGAATTTCGGCATAAGTATGATTCGAGGGTACATGGAGTTGATCACAATTCTAGTGGGGATCCTTATAACTCCAGTGGGAGTTCAGAACACCAAGTACCCCATAGCCTCTATACCCATACCCCGCAGCGGTGTACCGAACTTTACACGCAACGTAGACGCCATGGAGGTAACTCGAACCATGCAACAACCTTGCACGTGTGGCAGGTGAATTTTACCCAGGCTATTTGATATTTGACCCCCTTAATGCCCGAGTGTGGTATCTGTCGAAGCAGCTTGGGGGTCCGCTGACAACCGCGACAATAGTATAGCGCTGTTTACATACCTCGGCTGACCACAATACATTACGTTGACCCTCATCACTTTCTCACTACAATCGTAATCAATTCGTGTTCTGTGTAATTAATAGAGTGGAATTATACCACATTCCGCGACTCCAAGCCGGTACGCTTTGAGTGAATGTATTTGGTATTAACTCCCCTGCTGGCGCTGAGGACTCTATCTCGGTGCGTAATGTTTGGTTACGCTTGAACAAAAATGTTATTTGCGAGGAGGCTACGTTTGTTCCTTAAATTGTTATACTACTAAGGGACACTATTTGGCGAGAATGTGACGAGGGTAACACTATTGGGGATTAGTGTCACACTAATGTACAGTGGTCAGCCAAGGGTTGTAAACAGTGTTATACTGTTGTCAGCGGACCGCCAAGCTGCTTTGACACGTGCCGTGCCGTCACTCAGGAATTCAGGGGGTAAGAATAGCATGCTACACCGGCCGACCTGCCAATAGGGAGTCCTTTGCTGTACGCAGTAGCCAATCAGACACAAGTACGTTGCCAACAATAACACAATGGACACACTTATATCAAAAGAATCGCCATAGCATTTCACTTCTACATAGTTCGCTATTCTGTACTTGGGTATCGAGGCTAGAACACTGTTCATGTACAGTAAATAATCTTTTGAAAAATTATACACTCCCTCTGACTACGTTATAATGCTAATTAGTATATCTACCTCGTAACTTTATAGTCCAAACAGTATACCTACCTCGTAACTATATAGTCTCATTAGTTTACCTCGTAACTCTATAGTCTAATGGTCAGTTTTGCACAGGAAGGAAATTGCTGCAATTTGCCTACCATCCTTGTTGAACATATCAGAATTAGTGGCGTAATTACAAACCAAAGACCCGGATGAAAAAATTGATAAAAGGCCTTCTCCTTTCGAAGATCACGCAGACTAATGCAATAAATGTCACCAACTACGGCGACTAGCGTCCCTTTAGCTAAGGCAGCTGCATCGTCGTGCTTAAGTCACTATCACAACTCACAACTCCACTATAAGAAAAAAACATGGACTTGTTGAGAAACGACATGCAAACCAGTCCATGGCACAGTGAAGTCTTGGCGGTGGGATGGCAGTCAAAAATAGGCCGATCGCCGCTATCTCCGGAGATAGCAGCCTGCAAGGTGGAGGTGTATGTAACATACGGCGCCGTGCCACAACGGAGGTCTCCAGTCAACAACAGCGACACTAGCGCATTACCATGTTCGAGAAGTGAGCATGTTATCGCCGGCTAGACGCCTTGCCGCCACTGAGCGTACTGTATCTATGCACGGCAAGTTCCGCCACGGACGAACTAATGCCACAATTACACTACACAAGTTACGTAAGAGGCCAAGTCACACTAAAGGTAGGAGTTTGTTTCTTTCATATTACTGAAAATAAATTACAAAAAGTTATCCATAAAGTGTACTTATTTATTATAGTGAAATCAAGAACGCGTCTCGCTAGTTGGGAGCGTCCATTGCCGCTGTACGAAGGGATGAGGTTGTTCAGTTCAGTAGTGACAGCGGCCGAGTGCGGTTGGGCGTGCGTATTACCTATAACAAGGCGTGCGTATTACCTATAACAAGGCGTGCGTATTACCTATAACAAGGCGTGCGTATTACCTATAACAAAAAAGTTACGTCAAGTAGCGGGTTAGTGGAGAGCGATGTTAGTCTGGTGTCACTTGGGTTCCCTCCCTCCAGCGACAGACCCCTACCCTACGTCCCCTCCCCTCCCTCAGAGCTGTACCGAGCTTATTTTCCCATTTCCTATATAAACACAAAATAACCTTTCCTGTATAAGTGTGGCGTAACAATCAAAGCAACAATTCAAATTTTTATTTAAAAAACACCATGGTAATTATATTGGTAAATATGCCACATACAACAGTTTTGAGCATATGACATACTTATTATGTTGTATAAAATAGCAGTCTAAAAAAGCAGGCCAATGGCAGAAAACGAATTTCAAGCGAGCGAAATCGAACCCGTCATTTTTTTTTCAGTCCTTTTAACAATGGAGGCCCCCCCCCCCCCAAATCACCTGAGTTGTAAGCTGGCGACCGCGAAGTGCGGTTCCCAATAACAGCGGCATCGCCCGATTAGAATCTTGAACGCAAGTGAGGTGACTATCCCGGCGGCACATAGCGCAAGTGAAGTGACTATCCCGGCGGCACACAGCGCAAGTGAGGTGACTATCCCGGCGGCACACAGCGCAAGTGAGGTGACTATCCCGGCGGCACATAGCGCAAGTGAAGTGACTATCCCGGCGGCACACAGCGCAAGTGAGGTGACTATCCCGGCGGCACACAGCGCAAGTGAGGTGACTATCCCGGCGGCACACAGCGCAAGTGAGGTGACTATCCCGGCGGCACACCGCGCAAGTGAGGTGACTATCCCGGCGGCACACAGCGCAAGTGAGGTGACTATCCCGGCGGCACACAGCGCAAGTGAGGTGACTATCCCGGCGGCACACAGCGCAAGTGAGGTGACTATCCCGGCGGCACACAGCGCAAGTGAGGTGACTATCCCGGCGGTACACAGCGCAAGTGAGGTGACTATCCCGGCGGTACACAGCGCAAGTGAGGTGACTATCCCGGCGGCACACAGCGCAAGTGAGGTGACTATCCCGGCGGCACACAGCGCAAATGAGGTGACTATACCGGCGGCACACAGCGCAAGTGAGGTGACTATCCCGGCGGCACACAGCGCAAGTGAGGTGACTATCCCGGCGGCACACAGCGCAAGTGAGGTGACTATCCCGGCGGCACACAGCGCAAGTGAGGTGACTATCCCGGCGGCACACAGCGCAAGTGAGGTGACTATCCCGGCGGCACACAGCGCAAGTGAGGTGACTATCCCGGCGGCACACAGCGCAAGTGAGGTGACTATCCCGGCGACACACAGCACAAGTGAGGTGACTATCCTTGCGACACACACTTAACTCCATCACCTTCGTACGGCAAGCCAATATTTCACCTCCTTGGCTCAATAAGAACGGATTTTGGCAAATATTTTACCAGCTCAACAGTTTTTTTGCAGAAGGAGAGGGACTGGAAGAAGGTGTAGAGCAAAACTGCCAATAGCAATAGATTTCTTCCATATCGGAAGAAAAGGAGAAGGTGAAGGTGAAGGAGAGGAGGGAGAAAGCAGAGAAAGCGGAAAGCGGCGAGAGGACAGATAGCGGTGTTGGAGCGGAACCTCCTGAAAGACCGATACAAAACACAGACATCACATAACATACGTTTATTATTGCTCCAGTCCCCAGCCCTTAGTCATCACTGAAGTATGTCATATGAATTGTAATAATGTCTAGATTTGCTTTAGGCTTGATGGAGGTGGTGACCCACTATCTGCCTATCACCAGCTCTGAATACACCAGGGGGTTGCTGTCTGGTGTCATGGACATAGACACGCCACTGCCCGCACGAGTCCCTTCCCACGGTGACCAGTCGACAAGGACGACCCTTGACACGGACTAGGAGGTCATCCCATGCTACTCCTTCATTTCCATGACACTTGTAGGTTTTCCCGAGACCCAGTTTACCGGTAAGTTGCGCGCCAAGCCGTGCGCATAAGACCGGCTTACAACTTCTCCGTCTCACCAAGCCCCTTGTCCACTACCATTAAGTCTAAGGGTCCTTCACTAAGACCCGACTTTTGCGCCCCAACGGTCTGATAGTAAAGGAGCTGTCACTATCTGCCATGACCGCACTCTCCTGAGAGGCAGATACCCTTTCAGCAGTAAAGTTTGGTATAGAGAACACCACGGGTAGCCCATGTTTGTCGCCTCTCAAGAGTCACCCAGCGGGACCACGAGGAGGTGTGGGTCCCAAAGTCAGCAGAGGCTATAGTCTTGCGCATCACTTGACTGGTATGTTTCCTAGGGGCTGCAATACTAGGACTTGGCAGAAGCCACGTCATAAATATCGCAGCGGTCCAACGGCCAGCAGTTTTGGCGAAAGCCTTCTAGCTGAGTGCGGACGCGAAGTTAGGTGCAGTACGACTGCGGACGGGATGTTTGTGTGTGTTTGTGAGTGGACGAGAGGGCGTGAAATCCGACGAGTGAAGACTACTGTGCGTGAGGGCGCTTGGAGGACTCTAGAACATGGCGACTGGTGGGACATGAACTGAACTGAGGTGGGACTAAATGAACACATAATACGGATTTTATTGAAAATATTCGAACTGTCAATTATGGACACATAATTATAACATAATTGAATAGGCTTTAATACACTATCAATTGGGACTGATTTTTAATTATATATTTTTAGGTAATTATAAATTATATTAATCAACATAATTAATTGTAATCAGTAAGTGAATCTATTTATTATGTGCTGTTTAGTCGAGAAAATATTGTTTGCAGTTACCTATACTACAAAATAAAATAGAAGAGTGCGATTTTATAATTTTTAACTTAAAATATTATTTTCATATATTATAATTGATAACTAAGACATATCTAATGTTTTTTTTTTTCCTGTCCATCTGTCCGTTTGTCCTAACGGTTTTAATTCAAAAACCACTTAAAGCATTGACAACAAATTTATACACTATATAGATAATAACTCACGGACCAACTTAATCCTTGTTTCATCAAGATATTTCAAACGGTTCCAGAAAAAATAATCATCAGGGATGTAAATAGGTACTGGATTAAGCTTTCCTTAGGATTACTGCTTTAAAAAAAAGCATTGTTAAAAAATTTCCGACATTTCTCCTTTCTTTTTTGTCTATGGGCTATCCTCATTTCCTTCCAAAATGCCGTAGTGGTCCAGTGACTAAGTCGAAGTGCGGTCGCAATGACCCAGTGGAGATATATATATATATATATATCAAGTAAGAACACAGTAACTCGCTGGCTAGAACACCCAATAAAGGGGGCCGCAGAAGCTCAGTGGCTAGAGCACCCAATAGTGGGGCCGCAGTAGCTCAGTGGCTTGACCACCAAATAGTAGGGCCACAGTAGTTCAGTGGCTTGAGCACCCAATAGTGGGGCCACAGCTGGCCAGGGGCTAGAGCACTCAATAGTGGGGCTGCAGTAGCTCAGTGGCTTGACCACCCAATAGTAGGGCCACAGTAGTTCAGTGGCTTGAGCACCCAATAGTGGGGCCACAGCTGGCCAGGGGCTAGAGCACTCAATAGTGGGGCCACAGCTGGCCAGGGGCTAGAGCACCCAATAGTGGGGCCACAGCTGGCCAGGGGCTAGAGCACTCAATAGTGGGGCCACAGCTGGCCAGGGGCTAGAGCACTCAATAGTGGGGCCACAGCTGGCCAGGGGTTAGAACACCCAATAAGGGGGCCGCAGGTGGGGCCGCAGTAGCTCAGTGGCTTGATCACCCAATAGTAGGGCCACAGTAGTTCAGTGGCTTGAGCACCCAATAGTGGGGCCACAGCTGGCCAGGGGCTAGAGCACTCAATAGTGGGGCCACAGCTGGCCAGGGGCTAGAGCACTCAATAGTGGGGCTGCAGTAGCTCAGTCGCTAGAGGACCCAATAGAAAAAGTGGCCTTATTAATGAAAAGTCCCAAATAACATGCTAAAATAAAACATGTGCGAAACAATGGGAGGGTGTAATTAAATAACTCCATTAAACCTGAAAGAAGAAATATCAGTTTTTTAAACATGAAAACTTTATTAAAATATTGTGGGCTTAATTTTAATAACTCTACAAAAATATAATGCGAACGAAGTCGATTGGGTCTGGTAATTGTAAATAAAATTAGGAAATTATAATTAAGTCTTTTATTTAACTAAGACCTCCATTCCTTAACGAACTTAGTTTAGGCCACTGAATTTTGAGAGAGAAATTGTAACGTTATTTTACAATCCACTGCTACGATACCAGGTGCGTCATTATGAACAAAATTCCCACAATAAAATGTTAAGACTTCTAAATAAATTATTTCATTAAAATAAACAAGTGTTAGTTAAGAATAAGGTAAAATTTAAGTTAATGAATCCACTTGTAATAAAAAAAACTATCACTCGTCAGCTACTAGCGGAAAGAAACTTGAAAACTTGAAACACTACGAAGCTCTACTAGGAAGTCTCATGTTCCACCTATACCAGTTTCTGTTCTCTGATAATTATTAACTGGAAGCTGGCAGTAGCAGATACGAAGGCAACAAGAACTGTTATTAAATACCATAAACAGTTGACGCCGAAACACTGACCAGTCTCTTGAATTGGATTTATTATACAATTGGTATAAATTTTATTGTAGCACAGTTATACAGAGCACACCACAATGAGACATTTTTTTAATATTTTGCCCATCAAGCCGAGCCGCTCTAAGCCCGGGCCTGATGGGAAACCCGGCCCTGTGTATAGTTAAAGGCTACTATTCACGGTTAACTGAGAACTTTGGAAATCAACCTTTGAAAAATATCACTGCCTTTACCCGCGGTACACTCACTAAGTGGCATTCGCCCAGAAAAGTTGGTTACGACGGTGGTGAAAGTTAGATAAACGATTGACAAATAGTAAAATTGATCCTTTTGTTTCTTGTATTTTTGTCCACGTGAGATGTAAGAATAAGCGAATTTGCAACATCGTAGTCACAGAACAATTGCTATTACAGATGTGAAAGAGACAAGCCCCACGCAGCAAGCGGTTAGATACACAGAAAGGAAACGTCACTCCTTGTTCTGCGTTATTCCCTGGCACAGTTGCTCAAGTGAGAAAGTTAAATAACGATAATTTCTACTGTAACAGCGATCCTCCGCACAACAGTTAACAGTTCTCAGTTCTTCTCACAAAGTCGCCATCCTTCAAGCCTGAATAAAACATCCACAAACTCTCCCTTATGTTTCCTTTCAAAGAAAAACCTCGTCAAGAAAGACGAATAGCTTTTCAAGTACATTCAACTTGCTCAAATAAAGAAACTACAGAAATGGGGGGGGGGGGGGATCCATTACTGCTTCACTTCAAGAATAAATCGCTAACGCTGTTTACGTAACTCGGTAATACGACACTGGGGAACGTACACAGCTGGTCCTCTTACCGTGTTCCATGAAATGAGGTACAGTAGCTGAAGTCGTTCTGCTTTATCTTTAACTACATTGAAGAAAACTCTAGCGCGACAACCACGTATTCATGTTTTTACATTCCCACTTGCACAGTGCCGAGGTTGATCTTTATATATGGCGGAAATACACGTATTGGGTAGGCAAAATAAGATATGTAGTTATTCTTGACGTCTCGTCGACAGCGCGGTCATTACAGACGCTACAAGCTGGCCAGAAAAGCACGAGCGGACAAGGAATATGACGCGGCCTGTAGTATGGCATTCGCCTGTTGGACTGATTACGGTAGACCATGGGAAACGTAAATCAGGATGGACGTCGGACCGGTATTCGAACCCAGGTCCTCCAGAATGAGAGTCCAGAGTTATACTGCTCCACCTCGCTGGATTCTATGTTGCATGCACGTTACCGCCACTGCAATAACATTATTCAGGTACATCTTGGTCAGTTGCCGACTCTGGCACTTAGTTTTTAGAGAGGCATTCCGTTACTGCTAATATTTTCTCCAGATGACCTTAAGAGCAATTATGAAACATAGCTATAAGGCAAAATAAATATGTCCGCAACTTTGAAAACATAAAAAGGAAAAATACACCACTTAAAAAACCCTTAAAATTACCAATGCTTTTTTTAAGTCACGTATTATAGTCAATCTTGCCTGTCCAAACTCGACTGTGAGTTGTAAACCAAACTTCTTTTCAGCTGCGAGACTAAACAAGTTTTGTTCCTTGCAGCGAGTTTTGAGAGCTGTGTAAACCTTGGAAGGAAATCTGGTGAGTTGTTATTTCAAAACGAGCCGGGGCCAGCAGCCCACGTGCGTCAACAGCACACACAACATGCTATGGAAGCCTCGCATTCTACTGCCTACGTGCACTGACATGTAGTAGAAGTAGAAGCAGTAGTAGTAGCAGTAGTAGTAGTAGTAGCAGTAGCAGTAGTAGAAGTAGTAGTAGCAATAGTGGTAGTAGCAGTAGCAGTAGTGGTAGTAGTGGTAGTAGTAGTAGCAGTGGTAGTAGCAGTAGTGGTAGCAGTAGTAGTACTAGTGGTAGCAGCAGTGGTAGTAGTAGTGGTAGCAGTAGTAGTAGTGGTAGTAGTAGCAGTAGTGGTAGTAGTAGTAGTAGCAGTAGTGGTAGTAGTAGTAGTAGCAGTAGTGGTAGTAGTAGTAGTAGCAGTAGTGGTAGTAGTAGCAGTAGTAGTAGTAATAGTAGAAGTGGCGTTGGTGATGGAAACCAGCAGTAGTCTCAAGTCTACACAAATATACGCTGTTCACGGTCAAGTGAGCACTTTATAAATCCTAGTTACTTTTTCCTTTCAGCCATTCTTTATCCTTTAACTGCTTTTTAAAATAATTATTGCCGAGTAAGTAATAAATATTGTCGTGTAAGTAATAAATATTGCCGTGTAAGTAATAAACACAGTGTATATATTCCACCGCACTAGAAAGTTAATTACGAAGGCTAACATAAAATATATTTACTGACTATTATTCCAAATGAGAGGACTTCCAAAAGTGCTCACTTTACCGTGAATAGCTATAATATGACTACATCTGCGTACTTGATGACACTTCAACAGTGTGTGTATCAAATGAGGAGATGGTAAGGAAATCAAGAACTCATATATATATATATATTTCCTTGCACGTGCAAGAGAAAGTAATCTCCCTCCCCGAGGAATGATGATCGATTAGAGGAATCCCACTAACAAATGATAACAACGAAGCCTGATGTCTACTTCATATGGTAAGCGCTGATAGGAAACCATGACGTTGCAGACCATTCAGACATACTGACTGTCACAACCGACCCATGTAGCAAACCACAACCACAGGCGGCCAACTGTGGTTTTACTGCTCACGCTGCTGCATTACTGCTGGCCGAGAAAACTTATGGGTCTACACTAATGGCCCAGTTATGGTTAACTGTTGGCACCAGAACATTTAGCATGCTACTTCTGGCTCAATGATGGAATGTTGATGGAAATGGTATTCTAGCAATGGCCGCACATAACCTATGGGTATTATTGGTCAGATTACGGGTAACCATCAGTAGGCTATCTGGTGGCTGTGAAGTGGTGCACTGATGGGCCATTGCTGTTGTAAGCACTTGGGCCATGCTAGGGCCATTTGTGTTCACCACACCTGTGTATGACTAGTTAGTGGTGCCACTTCAGGATGCCGGGTGCATGCCAGCTGTTGGCCGGCTTGGCCTCCGACTGTAAACCATAAATACGCCAAATGTGTTTTGCTCCATGGGAAGGATCTCGACGTGATGCAACATGGCTGTTGTGTGTGTACAACATCTAGTAAAGCGTAGTTGCCTGCAAAAATATGCCTAAAGTAAGCACAAATGACACGAAACACTTCAAACGACTCCAATCCAATAATCGTAATAAAACTATGAAGACAATTTCCAATTCTTGTCGTTTAGTGCAAATACTCGCGACCTAGTATGTCAAGTTTGTCATGCAGCTAAAGCTGTGAAGAAGTGAGGCAAAGTACATGGAGTGGAATCGACGTACCGACATATTATCACTATTATTTGTCTTTTGTGAATCAATTTATATTGATATGTATATTTATTATATATGCATTACACTTGTTTTATGAAGCGAAAATATAATTTAATTTCCACTTGTTTTAAAGTTGAAATACAAGGCTATAATTTGTAATATTACAAATATACATTTTGGAGATTTTACAAGAATACTTACTAGTTCTAAAATAGATTTTCTTGGCAACTGATTTCCAGGAATCTCCTATTATTTAGAGTACGTGTGTTATTCGCACCTGTGGCCATGCAACTCGGAATAAGGAGATGTCTTGCTTTGAAGCAGTTGAAGCTACATTTCCGATCATAGACATATTGTGTTTGCTTGTTTATACAGCAAATAAATGTCAGTTGCGGGCGGATGTTTGAGAAACTGCAGAGGATAATCTTTGAAGCCACACATGAGTACGCTATGATGCAATATTATACTTCGTCTTCAACGATATTGGTGTGTCAACATGGCGGAGAGGCAGCATGCGTTCTCGATGCGATCAGAACAACTTCTACACCTGGAGGTTAATGCTACTCCCAACTCAGTAACGACAAGTGCGCATCAGGGAAATATGTGTCAAATTTGAGATGTAACGTCCGCTGAATTTTGGGACCATACTTCTTACTGCTTAATGCCCACTGCTTACTAATTACGATCAACTCTATTGTGTAAACCATTTGAGCCACAGTTGCCTGGTTTCGGCATACTGCCAAGCAGTGTTGCCAATTTAACGTCTTTGTCGCTAGAAATAGCGATTTTTAAATATTTTTTAGCAACATAATTTTATAACTTTACTGTTCATTAAATAGGGTTTTTAGATTGAATTGGAAAGGGGATATTAAAGTTCCGGTGTTAAGCCTGAAGACTTATCAGGGGACGGCTTACAATCTAACTTATGACTTAACTTATACTACCACCCATGCCTGACCCGGGATTCGAACCCAGAACCTCCCGCACCCAGACCGGCGACACGGGAGCTCGGTATTAAATAGGTATATACTGACAATATAATAGAAAAAATGTTTCTCTGCTGATTATATATGAACTAGGGGTCAACCCAACCCGTGACCGTGTGTTCAGAATGGTCACGTGCTTATAATAGTAACGATGTTACAAACCTTTGTTATCACACAAAGACTCAAAAATTAAATCATGTGAAATCAACTCAACATTAGATGTACTGCGGCCCCACTTGGAATCGCTCTATCCACTGAGCCACTAAGGCCCCACTTAATTAACTCAAAATTGAAGAGAGATATTCCATTACCTTCATATCTCTATGCAATAATCTCTATGTATTAATACAAAACTTTTATAGGAAAAAGTAATTAAAAAATGAGTTTTTAGTGTCAAAAGTCGTGATTGCGTAATCTGATCTTGCTGAAATTAGAACTTAACCTGTATTTGACACCGAGGATTCGCTCTGCAAAATTTGAAGGACTTTTGTCGAGTTCCAAGGGACAGAAGTATAAAGATGGACAGAGATCGTCTCCTTATATAGTAGGAGGATATGGCGAGTTTTGCAGTGTGGTTAGTAATTTTCATTAAATATAAGTTGGCAACACTGCTGCAAGTAGGTCATAACTGGACGATCTCTTCCTCAACTCCACTGACAACGCTGCTTACTAGTGGCAATGTCGACTGCAGCTCGCTTGTAATTACCATCTCAAACATTACCTTGCCTCCTTCAGCAAACACAGTTTGTATCGCACCATCGTCCACGACTTTCTCTAGACGACGCATTTCTAACTACCTCAAGAGAACATTTTATTCAAACCTACTTCCTGCCTCTCCTCTCCTTTCCTTCTTCCCAAGCAAGCAGCAACGAAATACTAGTTTGTGTGGCGTCATCTATACGTCCTGCCAGCGTTTCCAGCTCCGCAAAAAAAAAATCAGACAAAATACAAACAAATCCAGGGTGGAGCGACAAAAAAAGTTTTCAGTTTGCCTCTCGCGAGAATAAAAAAACGAAAGTGAGAGAGCGAGCGCATGATGCAGGGGGGGGGGGGGGAATTAGGGGAAAAGAGAGTGTAGGGATGATAGTATAAAAATGAAAAGGGAGGGGGGGAGGCACGCATACAGCAACACACAGATCCTGACGGGTGATCGATATGAGGCCCAGGTTCAACAAGTCTGTGGCTATAACCTCGCAACTTATACAACTCCCCTCGCTACGCCACAACACACCTCCACAGTGTCAGAGTCAACTTCGTCACCTCACAGCATTTTGTTTACATTTGAACTGACTGTAGTAAGTCAAATGTGTTGGCTGTTTGCCAGGGTTATGCACACGCCGGCCCCAGTTTTCCTTATTGACTGTCGTGCATGTATGAAGCTGCTATGACATATCGCGAAGCCAATGACAGCTCTCGTACTATATACAGCAGAACGTTTGTGATTACTCTGCAGAGAATTTGTCCGGGGCAGAAACATCATGTCAATGATCAACATCATGTCAAAAAAGAACGACGTGATCAGAATGCAGTCCAAAATATGTTCGCTCAATTATTTTTATTTTTCTCAGTTGTCGGCATTCCTAACCATAGCTAATACAGGTGTGAAAATTACACAGTCAACAGTGATGCATATATCCACAGTGTTCTAACCTCGACAGTTAGCCAGATAACAGGCGCACTTAACCTCTCGATATTACGTTTACGTGGTGTTAGTTCTAACACCGGGCCCCAACGAGCACGACACGACGGCCAACAGCCAATGAAATACACGATATATCGTCGTAAGCCCGACCGATTCTGTCGTCCGACCAGCAATTTTGGATTAGAAATTATTTCTATTATTCGTAGTGTCGTGCGACACGAAGCACAGAATGTACAACATTGCAAAATGAAATTGTATTGCAAGCTTTCCCTACAATGGTAAATACGCAGCTTAAAAGAAAAATTAATTTAAAACTACTGTATTTAACTCTTAAGAATAATAATCTTACTTTAGTATGCATTAGCGATACCAATTTGTCACCATTATGTATTACAAATTTCCCTCTTGTTCACCGCCTTTGAGACTAGCGTAGCCTATCAGCGCCTTCTAAATAGTTAGGTTAAATGCCGAGAGCGTGGTGTCGGTCGTGCTGTGTTGGTCTGGGGCTACGTGACTCCGGCATAACAGTTCAGACATAACGACTGTTTGTAAAGTTATAACCGACAGATACAGCAGCATCTCATCTCATCTCATCTATTGCTCCACAAACACATATCGCTGGTAGTTACCACCAGAACGGTCTGTTGCACAAAATAACGGATTCCTACGACTAACAAACCGAGGTAAGTTGTTTCCTCTTATTTCACATAACTTCCTCGATGTTGCTAGTGTGTCCTTCAGCATGTGTGCTCTCGCTGTTCTAGACTCTTATCGCTGAGTTAGAGATTGTATGTATGTAAGTCGTTCGTGCGTGTTTCGCAGGTTCACTTGTGCACGACCTTAACGACGTAGTATTCTTGCCATCTTGCATTTACGTATTTCACTTCATAATTCAATTATCTGAGACTATATTTAAAAACCTAGTAAGCTAGTCAATGTATAGGGAACATCTTAAACACTTATTTCGAAATGCAACTTATGTTTCTTACATCTTGAACCGTATCAAAATATTACTTTCTTATTTAATAAACTCATTCTCCCATGAGAAAATTAAGATATAACTGAAACCTTGCGAAAAAAAAAAAAAAAAAAAAAAAAAAACGTTTAGCGGTCTTGTATGTATTTTATGTCTGGTCATATATTTTCATTACGAATATTTGTAAAAAAAAAAAATGGAACATGGAATAGGTATGCCCTACTACTACCTCCTGGCCAAGTCTTGTACGTATGGGAGAGAGTTGGGTGGATGTCGACATGCGACTCTCACCTCTACGGCAACAACTGTGAACATCGCACAAGTCTCTGGCGACGATAACGAATCCTCAGTTCCGTTGCTGAGAGCAGCAGCGATCATTTTTCACGCAGGCTGTCAAAGAGGCACATAGATGGAGAAAGGGAGGGGATGGGTACAAGGCACAGGTCGGTAGGACGAAGGAAGATGGCGAGCGTGGAGAGAGAAGGAACAGGATGGGAGAGAGCGTGATTAATGAAATGTTTGTCGTACAAGTTGGCGAAATTGAAAGCAAACAACTTGAACGCCCAAAAGCCCGGGCTTTGGGGAAACGAGAGAAAAAAAATCAATATAATCTGGCAGCGAAGTGGTTGTCAGAGCGCTACGAGCGTCTTTGTCGTCATTATTAACACCACGAGTCAACTGAGGCTGTTCCAAGATGCCATGACTTATATTAATATTCCTAGTTACACCAACCCTCCTACCCCCTCCCGACCCACCCAACGGCCAATACAGTCACGTGGTAGAAGGCAACGTTGACGCTATATTCCCTCATTTAAACTAAATGAGTTCCGATTACTCTAACCAATTTCGGATCACACAAGCTGATTGTCACTTCGAATGTATTCACTGATCTGCTGTAACTGTGTGTAAAGCTGAAGATTACAGAAAATGACAGCGGAGCCAAATGTTTCGGTTTATAAGGGATAAAAACCCGCTTTGTCCAATAACTATGACTCGGGAGTGGGAAATCTCGCGAGAGCATTTTATGACAAGCTAGTATTCAAACACATGTACATTTGCAATACGATTACAATGTATTAAGCAGACCCAGGTGAAGTAAGCGCCAATAAGAGACCAGCAAGCTACAAGCCACGTATTACGTGCCACCTGGACTCAGGTAAAACTGCCTACACGCTGGGATTACACCGAGGCTCCTAAATATCTAGGACCGCGGTGCCTAGTCTAGAGATAGTTTAAAACGCGAAATTTCCCGCATCAATACTTTATCACTGAATGTATTTGATCCTTCATGTCGGGGGGGGGGGGGAGCATGGGCATGATAACGTAGTCGCTGCTGCTATCTACCGACAGATAGGAAAACCTCTTGAGCACTACGGCGGAGGCAGAAACGGCGAGAGATCGATGAAGAACCAAGTTTACACTGGCTAAAACTGACTTCAGCCCCCCCCCTCCCCGGCGACCAGGGGTTTTCCTAAGGCATGGAAGCCCGACCATAGAGGCGAGACGGGCACAGCAGTCGTATACGAATGGCGGCTTACTAAGGCTGTTCGAGAACCTATTTGGTTCTCTAGATTTTGACGATATAAGGTTTCGTGACGTGATACCGATGATAACTGGATTAGAATACCAAACCACTTTAAAATAATGTTCCCCGCTTCTTCTTATTCGCAAATAGAAGAATTTAAACTAAAAAATTTAATTCCTACAAATTCCTATATTGTTTAAACGCAGTTTGGTTTCAGCTAAAAATGTTTACTAAAGTCTCGGGAGAGTCGTGTAGTAAAATATTGTTAAAGGCAAGGAAAGGGTATTCTTACAGCTGGGTTGCCTATAGATAGATCATGATATATACATAGCAGAAATAGAGGACGAAAGCATTTTGGGTCTTGATGTATTACATAAGCGGGGATGCTGTATTGATACTCGACTGGGGGTGTTACGTGTAGGTAATATCGGGTAGGTTTATCTTCGCCCATGAGCTGTCCAGTAGTGGATAATCAGTCAACTGTGCTCCCTGCTTCTAGCGAAGTTGTTCTTCCAGGTAAGTGACGGGCGGGAATTTGTCAGGCGATTGGGCATAATCGAACCAGGCCAGAAATATGGCATTTTTACCAGATGGTGTCATTGTAGCCACGACATTGAATTCTTCAAAATCGGATAGCTTGCCTGTTAGGATGATTAATTTGTCTGACCGTACTATCCGCATTGAAAAGGGGGGAGGGGGAGTGGTACTACAATAGGATCTTGCAAGCTGGTCCTACAGGTACTTCTAAATGTTCCAGAAGCTTCAATGCCACCACTTACTGAATATTCTCTTCCAGATGCTCTGAGGGGAACTGCTGACAAGAAGAAGGGAAAACCTCAAATGGCGACAGGAAAGAGCAGTTTCAGAATTGTTACACAGAAATAGAGGTGCTTTCTCTTGCGAGCCCAATGACCTTGGCAGAACTAATTTTGCATGCCACCACATCGACACAGGGGATGCCAGACCCATAGATCAGTCACCAAGGCGACTACCGATAGCTTCATATGAGGTCGTTGACGGCATTCTGAAAGAGATGAGGGATTATGATGTGATAGAGCCATCAGTCAATCCATGGTCTTCTCCCATTGTGCTTGTTTAAAATAAAGATGGCTCTATTATATTTTGTGTTGCTTACCGCCAACTTAGTAATGTGATCAAGAAAGATTTTACCCACTTCCTAGGGTAGACAACACCCTTAATAGCTTAGCAGGTTCACAGTGGTTTTCTAGTCTAGACATGAAGAGTTGGTACTGGCAGTGCGATTTGGCCCGAGAAGACAAGGAAAAGACTGCCTTCTGTGTCCAAGGGAAAGGAACCTGGCAATTCAAGATTATGTCCTTTGGGCTATGCAATGTCCGTCACCTTCGAACGCCTAATTGGAGACAGTTCTGCCCTTAGACATTTGTTAGGTGTACCTAGACGACATTTTGGTCACAGGAAGAACTTTTGAAAAGCATCTGGCACGCTTAGATTCTGTGTTTCAGAAAGTGACTGGCAAATCTGAAATTGGTTCCCAAGAAATGTCACCTTTTCCAAAAGAAAATTAATTTCTTGGGCCATGTTGCATCGGCCCATGGTATTGAAACAGACCGTGAGAAGACCAGAGCAATAAGAAATTAGCCTCTACCAAAGGATAAAACTGAAATTCGAGTTTTCCTGGTCTTATGTGCTTACTACCGTCGATTTGTGCCTGGGTTCGCCACTATCGCCAAACCTCTGCATGAATTGATTGAGGCAAAAACAAAATTTAGTTTGATACCAAAGGGCGAAATTTCTTTCAATAGACCAAAGGAAATTCTGATATCATCCACAGTACTGGGCTTCCCAAGTAGAGAGGGTGAAATTATTGTGGACACTGAAGCCAGTAATGTTGGAATCGGGGCTGTGTTATCTCAGATCCAGGATGGAAGAGAGCTGCCATTGGAATACTTCAGTAAGGTGCTACACAAGCCAGAGAGGAACTATTGTGTGAAATGCTGGGAGCTTTTAGCGGTGATGAAGGCGATTGCACATTTTCATCCATATCTTTATGGCAGACACTTCACCCTAAGACCTGATCATGCTTCATTACGCTGGCTACTAAATTTCAAGAACCCCAAAGGTCAAATAGCCCGGTGGATACGGCACCTAAAAGAATATGACTTTGAAATACAACACAGGGCTGGACACCTTCAAAGCAATGCAGATGCACTCTCCAGGAGACCATGCGAATCATTCTGTCGTCATTGTGAATGCCAGGAGGAGAAGGTTGGTGTATCGTGGAAAGCAAGGAGGACAAGAATTCAAGGCCTTGTATCTGGTGATGGGTCATCTACATGGGACGAAAAGGACATTAGAAATGATCAGCTAAGTGATTCCACCTTGCGTCCAATACTGGAGTGGAAGGAAACCGGGCGGCGACCGAGATGGGAGGAGATATTTTGCCTAGGCGTGACAGTCAAGGCATACTGGGCACCGTGGAATTCCCTTGTTACAAGGAATGGTGTACTTTACAGGAATTGGGAAAGTAACTATGGCAGTCAGAGTCATTTACAATTGCTGCTACCAGAGTGCCGAATCCCAGAAATATTTAGAGAACCGCACAACACAGCAGCAGGTGGTCACTTCGGTGTAAATAAGACACTTGACGGTGTCCGAATGAGATTATATTGGCTGCATTGTCAGCAGGATGTTGAGAAGTGGTGCTGTCTGTGTGATGCAGTCACTGCAAAGAAGGGTCCGAGGGTACTTCCTTCCAGAAGTACAATGTTGGGACCCCATTCGAGAGGATGTCAGTTGACATTCTCGGACCCCTACCAATCACTGAGAGGAGAAATAGTTACCTTCTGGTAGCACAAGACTGTTTCACAAAGTGGCCCGAGGTCATACCAGTACCAAACCAAGAGGCAGGCACAGTAGCTCATGATTTGTCGAGCATATTCTCTCCAGGTTTGGAGTGCCGCTTGAGCTTCATTCGGACCAAGGACGAAATTTTGAAGCAACTCTTTTCCAAGAAGTGACGAGGATTTTAGGAATGAAGAAAACCCGAACCACAGCATTACACCCTCAGTCGGATGAAATGGTTGAGAGGCTAAATCGTACCCTGGAACAGTATCTGACTATCTTCGTAGAAGTCAATCAGAAGGATTAGGACTCTAAGGTACCCTTATTTCCCCTCGCATATCGCTCAGCGGTCCACGAGTACACAAGGTCAACACCTTCAAAGATGCTGTTTGGGAGAGAGCACCGACCTGGTGACCTGCTGTTCGGACGTCCTGTGGAGGAGGAAACAGCCGCCCCAGAATATGCTATTAAGTTACATCAGAAGTTAACCGACATTCATCAGTTTGCCCGGAGGAACTATAACATTAACAGTGACAGAACGAAAACACGATATGACCGAAGAAAACATGAGGAGACTTTTCATGAAGGGCAGCTGGTGTGGTTGTACAACCCTAAGAGGAAGAAGGGCTATTGCCCGAAGCTACATAAATCATAGGAACGCCTGTACAGGATCTTGATGCGGATAAATGATGTGGTCTAGAGGATTTGCGGACAGGGCTCTTCGGCGAAGCCTAAGGTTGTCCACATCGACCGACTGGCGCTGTACGAAGGTCCTAATTCTGCAGAGTCTGTTCGGCACGAACAAACTTAAGGAGGGGGCAGTATTACGAGCTGCAACTGGCGCCGACTCAGCTGCCCTATACCGTGGTGGGAGACCCATCTCACTCTCCCCTCTTTCAGGAACGATGTGCTCGCGACCTCCTAGCTGCCCTTTATGGGAAACCCGCGAATAATGGACAGCGGCCCATCGGGCTGTCGCGCTGCTCGGCGCCTTATTTGGTCCACGGCCCCTCTCCCTTGCTGGAGGTTTCGGCGAGTTTGGCGACTACGCAAGAATGTTCTGGTGAGACTGGCTGGCGCCTCAGCCCTCCACGACGCATCACGCGAGTTGGGGAAAATTCTAGGTGACGGCATAAGCCACTATATATACTGCCGCAATCCAGCGGCCGACAGTCTTTGTCGAAGGCCAGTTGGCCGAGTGTGCGCGATCGAAGTGGAGTGTGGACGACGACAGGAGATTGCGGGACGACGGCGAGTGAGGTATTCGTTGCTTGAATGGATGAGAGAGTGTGAAACCGACGCGTGAAGCCTACTGTGTGTGAGAGCGCTAGGAGGACGAGAATTTTGCTGTAGTTATTGTAAATTAAATAAGGAAATTATAATTAATTATTTTATTTTATTATGACCTCCATCTTTTAACGAACTTGGTATAGACCACTTAATTTCTAGAGAGAGAAATTGTAGCAATATCATCGGATCACACACGATACCGCCTTAAGGTTTAACTTGTCGCTACTTTGACTTCGGCTCGTATCCCAAAACTTAGGTACAGTTGAAATCCGGACGAACCATAAAACAGTTTCCGTGAAATAGTCTTCATCATATTGAAATGTATTTTGAAATGTATTATAATATATTGAGTTTGTTTCTTCTTCTTCTTCTGTTAGGGTCTTCTAGGGACCACGAGCCAATTTCAATGTTGCGTGCTTTGTTGTTCCTTATTACTCCAGTACTTCTTCATCTTTTCCCTATGTATATTTTTCCTCTCCTCGGACCATTTCGAGCCTGTTTTCTTTTCCTTCCTGCCTTGGAATCCTTCCCTTTTTTAACATTTTTTTCCTTTAAAAGTCCTCTATTTGTTGAGTCTTCTTCACTTATATTGTTTCTTTCCAAATCTTTCTTAATTTCTTGAATCCATGTTGTTGTTGATTTCTTGTTCCAAAGATATTTAAAGATCTGTTTGGTTAACCTGTTGCCATCCATTCCATATAAATGTCCAAAAAATAGCAATCGCCTCTTCCGTATTGTTTCTGTTATGTTTTCTATGTTGCGATATATTTCATCATTACTTCTTAATTTCCATAATTCTGTAGTTTTTAGTGGACCAAGTATTTTACGTATAATTCATTCTTTCTAGTACTTCTAATTTATGCAACTTGTAAGTCAGTTCTAGACATTCACTTGAGTAAAGACATTCTGAGTTGACTGCTGTAATGTGGTGCTGTATTTTAAGATTTTTAGGTGTATTTTTTGCTGTAGATATTCTTGGTTATGCCATATGCTCTTTCCATCTTGCGTATCCTTTCATCTACCGCGAATTTTTCCAAACCATTTTCCTGAATTATTTCCCCAAATTTTGAACTTATTTACCCTCTTTATTTGATCAATATCTGTTGCTAGGATTTCTGGAGCATTTTTTATATTTGTCATAAATTCTGTTTTTTTTTTTCTATAGAAATTCTTAGACCTGTTTTGTTGGCTATCTCTTCTAAGATATTGACTTGTATTGCTGCGTTTGTCAAGTTTTCAGAAAGTATGACAAAATCGTCTGCAAATGCTAGACGGTTTCTTCCAAACCTTTGTTCTTTCTCCCCAGTGTTATTGTTGGTAGCTTGTGTTCTTTTAGCTTGTTTCATTTTAATAGAAAAAAAAAAAGCTGTACATCTGAAATGTTTATTGTTAGATTGTACCACGTATTTTCCTATATTGTTATACTTATCACAACGAAAAGGAATTTATTATGATTAAATTATAGTAAATGAAAATGTTAGCCACTTGAACGTCCATGATGGTAAATACACAAGAACAGACTGTCCTTGGCGCGTGGCGATGAAGACGACCTTCACCAAGGAAAATCCACTGTCCACATACACATCGCGCTCTCAAGTTCGAGCCAGTCAACAGTCGTGATAAACGTACCCTCTATACCCCTTTGACGATAACAATCAGTTCCTGATAAAGCAAACTACACCAATATCCCTCTAAACCGAAAACCCTGGTTCTGACAGTCGATATGTCAGTGACGTGTTACCTCGTCTGTTTCCTGCCAGTAAGGTACTTCACGTCTGATGTAGTCATCAAGCTTCGTCAAGGTTATAATTCGTACGTGGCAACCATCTATCTCAGTCAACATGTATTTTTACTGGTGTCATGGAGCGAAATCAAGGTCCCTCGAAGGGAAATAATTTCTCTTACATGAGCCAGGGAAAACGTTTTATGAGAGGAAGCAACTGTCTGGAGCAACAATCTTTTTTTTTCACAAAAAAAAAAAAAACATTCGCTCAATGCTTACAGTGTTTTTAAATACAACTGGAAAGGAACTTTTCTAGAAATTCAGGTATCGCTTTATCAGGACCCTCGCCTAGTCATTGCCTCGTCCCGGCACAAGTGCCACAATATCGCCAATTATGGCATGCATCGAGATAGTTGCAATTTTATATGTAGAACAATATTTATGATTTCGCAATGGTTTTAAAACTTGCAATGTTAATTGCTACGATATTTTTTTGATAGTGTATTACCGATACAGCTGTAGCTTCAATAATTGTGATGAGTATGGCCAGCTGTGTTTGAGGAAAGATACACAAGCAGGCTGCACACGTTCAGCCCTACCTCTCGAGCCTGGCCATACGTCTACGTGAACAGACATCATTTGACCAATCCAACTCAAGTTGCTCTCACTGGCACTTGACGCTGGTCGTTAGTACAAAAGACGCGTGACAGTTAAACTAATCCACTCGCGAATATGGATCTGAAGTTCTTCGGAGTACAATTAGCAGCGGAACATTCTCACGAAACTAATGTCAATTAAATGGAGCACAAAATACACTGTTCATTAGCCTGAATAAGTTAATGTGTGTTATTAAAAGTAAACATTTAAACAAAAATATATGATTTGACGCAGCCATAATAACGTCAGCATTTATGCTGAACGGTTAGTTTTAAACTCACTCTTAGCAGTAAAATCCAGTGTAAAAAGGTGGACTCGACCAGAACACTTGTGATACTGGAACATCAAGGAAGCCAACACAGCCTCACTGGATCCTTCTTCACTTAAAAGACTAAGTTTTCAAACTGATTTATTTTTATTTGAATTTTCTGATTAGCGCCACTCGTTCCCATATGCCGAAAAGAAGAAGTGGGTGCATGAGAGCTATAGTCAGAAGTTGAAACTACCGTCTAGACCACTGGCGGTAAAGGAGCAGAGAGTAGGTTCATCCTAGTCACACTAAGAGCGCCAGGTTTCTACATTATGTAACTGTATAGTGCCATATCTAACGTGTACTGAATAAAGATTCAGGTCACGAAATACTGTATTCCGTTGTTTTTGTACCGGTATACGTTCTTGTGCAGGGACACTACGGTGACTCGAGTGCACAGACGTATATCCCCTCCCCTGCTGTGAGAGGCAAGTGGCGTGGCAACTAGGGGATGATAACAGAGTATACATCTCACATCCATATGTAGTAAAGGGCGGACGCCAGAATAAGAGTAAATGCACACCCAGGCTGGTTTCGTTCACCTACAATATCTACTGAAAAGTTTTTATTGTATTACTGAGTCACACACCTACATCTTCGCTTCAGGGTATAGGTAGTCCATTTGTGGTATCTCCACACTTTTTTGATCAAACCTTTGAAAAAGCACCTCATGTATGAAGTTTTTGGCCGTTTGCTAAATATATCATTTATCACAAGCGTTTTGTATTTAAGTTAACATAAAAGTACTTTATTTCTGGTCAAACTGAACTTTTACTTGCATTCCATCTATAAATCATATTTCATTCATACTTAATGCACCAAAATAACAACACGGAGAGAATATGTGTGTTGGGAATGGCTAGTACGAAATAGTTCTTATGCACAATATTATTACACCGAGTACACACGAATGTGGAGCGTTGCCCATTGACTTGCTTAAGCTTTATTGCAATGAGGCGGAGAAATATCCTGCAAGTAGAACTCTGGCAGGGTTTCATGTAAGTTGCAAGTAACCGTGAATGGACTAAAGGCGTTTCTCTTTATGTTATGCAACATAAAATTTATGTTTCTATGGCACCAAAATGAAATGAAATATACAAAAGAAGCACAAATGCCTAACCGAGGGGCACCAACAAGCGTACGCATCCCTTTCAAAGTTGGAGACGTAGTTTCGCCGCTGTGATTGGCCATCTCTTGTCGCAATAGAAGGTGAAGAGGCGTTAGAGCTGTTGAGGAATCTGGCCAGCATTGCGATATGCATGTCCGGGAAGCTGACATATCTGTAACATTGGCATGTTACCACATTCGATGTATGTCCGGGAAGCTGACATATCTGTAACATTGGCATGTTACCACATTCCATATATTAAACTACACATGCCACTTTCAACATTTACCCTTGCCCTTAAAACTGCGGAGGAAAGCCCTACAAAAAAATATTTTTAACAACTTTCACTATTTGTTTTCTTTTAATATAGTTAATAGGATAAAAGCAAATAGGGCGGCTGTAGATAATTATTTGTTAACTTTCTTGGAGAACATTTATTTATTGGTATACGAGTACACGCGCAACCACCAACTTCACAGACAGCATTTCACAAAGTAGTCCCTTAATTCGCTACCAACTGAAGGCTGTTGCCAGGTTCACAACTTGCTATAGGGAAATACATGTTAACGAAATTTGGCGATAGAAGCAGATTTTGAAGATATATTCTCGAAACAAAAAAAGTCGTGTGAGAAATGATTCACAAGCTCTGCATCGAGGCAAACATAACAATTTGTTTTCCAGTAATGTTTTCTGAGCTTATCAGGAAACAGACTGTATAATGATGTTACAAAAGGCTTCGATAGCAAAAAGCACGCATATTTGTGTTCACAAAAGTCCCTGATGTTTACACACACACACACACACAAATATATATATATATATATATATATATATATATATATATATATATATATATATATATATATATATATATAGTTTTCGCTATACCAAATTCTACAGCCGGGCAACTGCCATGAGGCTCAGCTTATGGCAATGTTCATCTATTATGCAGAAATTTATTTTCGGCCACAGTTATATGAACCAATTATGAACTAGACCAGTAAGACGGTTTGCGAATAATTTACCCACAGGTAAGATCATTGGTCATTGAATTCGCAGTGTTCAATAGAGACCGAAATTATCTACACGTTCGTAATATACACAACTATGCTCACTGGGTCTGAATAGGTTAACACATATATGTATATATGTATAGGCAGCCACGCAAGTTGTCCGGCTATAGGTTGTTGTCCCACTGCCGAGGGAGCGGTCGATAGCAGCGCGAGCTATACTATGAAGGAGGGGGGTCCACGTCTGGAGAACTGCTGGTGCTGCCTCCTACCAATTAGCATCCACCCCCACTCCTTCCCCCTCCGTAGACAACTAACACCAGTACCCCTCCTCTCTAGCATTAGCGGATGCTCGCTCCGAGGACTCGACAATCCCCGAGTGACACTGCGTCCACTGCCCATGTCTGCTCCACGCATTTACCCCCACTCCTTCCCCCTCCCTAGACAACAAACAACAGCACCCCTCCGCTCCAAGCCATAGCGGCTGCTCGCACCGAGGACTCGACAATCCCCGAGTGACACTGCGTCCACTGCCCATGTCTGCTCCACGCATCCACCCCCACTCCTTCCCCCTCCCTAGACAACTAACACCAGCACCCCTCCCCCCTAGCCATTGCAGCTGCTCGCACCGAGGACTCAACAATAGTTGTGCCCCCGAGTGACACTGCGTCCACTGCCCATGTCTGCTCCACGCATCCACCCCACTCCTTTCCCCTCCCTAGACAACTAACACCAGCACCCCCCCCGCCTAGCCATAGCGGCTGCTCGCACCGAGGACTCGACAATCCCCGAGTGACACTGCGTCCACTGCCCATGTCTGCTCCACGCATCCACCCCCACTCCTTCCCCTCCCTAGACAACTAACACCAGCACCCCTCTCCACCTAGCCATAGCGGCTGCTCGCTCCGAGGACTCAACAATAGTTGTGCCATCGAGTGACACTGCGTCCACTGCCCATGTCTGCTCCACGCATCCACCCCCACTCCTTCCCCCTCCCTAGACAACTAACACCAGCACCCCTCCCCACCTAGCCATAGCGGCTGCTCGCACCGAGGACTCGACAATCCCCGAGTGACACTGCGTCCACTGCCCATGTCTGCTCCACGCATCCACCCCCACTCCTACCCCCTCCCTAGACAACTAACACCAGCACCCCTCCCCCCTAGCCAATGCAGCTGCTCGCTTCGAGGACTCAACAATAGTTGTGCCCCCGAGTGACACTGCGTCCACTGCTCATGTCTGCTCCACGCATCCACCCCCACTCCTTCCCCCTCCCTAGACAACTAACACCAGCACCCCTCCCCGCCTAGCCATAGCGGCTGCTCGCACCGAGGACTCAACAATAGTTGTGTCCCCCGAATAACACTGCGTCCACTGCCCATGTCTGCTCCACGCATCCACCCCCACTCCTTCCCCCTCCCTAGACAACGAACACCAGCACCCCTCCCCCCTAGCCATTGCAGCTGCTCGCTTCGAGGACTCAACAATAGTTGTGTCCCCCGAGTGACACTGCGTCCACTGCCCATGTCTGCTCCACGCATCCACCCCCACTCCTACCCCCTCCCTAGACAACTAACACCAGCACCCTTCCCCCCTAGCCATTGCAGCTGCTCGCTCCGAGGACTCGACAATAGTTGTCCCCCGAGTGACACTGTGTCCACTGCCCATGTCTGCTCCACGCATCCACCCCCACTCCTACCCCCTCCCTAGACAACTAACACCAGCACCCTTCCCCCCTAGCCATAGCGGCTGCTCGCTCCGAGGACTCAACAATAGTTGTGTCCCCCGAGTAACACTGCGTCCACTGCCCATGTCTGCTCCACGCATCCACCCCCACTCCTACCTCCTCCCTAGACAACTAACACCATCACCCTTCCCCCCTAGCCATTGCAGCTGCTCGCACCGAGGACTCAACAATAGTTGTGTCCCCCGAGTGAAACTGCGTCCACTGCCCATGTCTGCTCCACGCATCCACCCCCACTCCTACCCCCTCCCTAGACAACTAACAAAAGCACCCCTCCCCCCTAGCCATTGCAGCTGCTCGCTCCGAGGACTCGACAATAGTTGTGTCCCCCGAGTAACACTGCGTCCACTGCAATGTCTGCTCCACGCATCCACCCCCACTCCTTCCCCCTCCCTAGACAACTAACACCAGCACCCCTCCCCGCCTAGCCATTGCAGCTGCTCGCACCGAGGACTCAACAATAGTTGTGTCCCCCGAGTGAAACTGCGTCCACTGCCCATGTCTGCTCCACGCATCCACCCCACTCCTACCCCCTCCCTAGACAACTAACAAAAGCACCCCTCCCCCCTAGCCATTGCAGCTGCTCGCTCCGAGGACTCGACAATAGTTGTGTCCCCCGAGTAACACTGCGTCCACTGCAATGTCTGCTCCACGCATCCACCCCCACTCCTTCCCCCTCCCTAGACAACTAACACCAGCACCCCTCCCCGCCTAGCCATTGCAGCTGCTCGCACCGAGGACTCAACAATAGTTGTGTCCCCCGAGTGAAACTGCGTCCACTGCCCATGTCTGCTCCACGCATCCACCCCCACTCCTTCCCCCTCCCTAGACAACTAACACCAGCACCCCTTCCCCAGCCCTTGTATTCCGGCGCTGCTCCATACTCACCTCGCTGGTAACAGCCGCCCGAATATATTCACTCTTCCTGCTACACCCGGCCACACTGCATTAAGCTGCCAGTGTGTGCTGAATGTGGTTGTCAGTCCTGAAGGGAGTGTCGGATGACAGGAGGTACAATGACACGCCGGACTGACACATATTTGTATAGCGTCTACTATGGTATACATTGTTCACGGTCAAGTGAGCACTATTGAGACCCTCGTTACTTACTTCCCCCTAACAGCAATTTTTTTATCCTTCCACAACTTTATAAAATAAATATTACTATTTTAGTAATAAACAAAGTGTATATATTTCACCGGACACGAAAGTTCACTTCTAAGGCTATAATAACAGTCATTTATTGGCTATTACTCAGCATGATAGGGCTTTAAAACTGGGCTTACTTGACCGCGAATAGACTATACTACAAGGTGAATTAGGCAACCAGGACAATGGGGCAGGTGAAGTAGGCAGCCTGGGTGGGGTGGTCAGAGCGGAAGCCATCCGCAACGTGAGGCGGTGAATAGCGGCGCCGATAGCAAAAGTCGCTCCATTCTCGTGCGAGCTCTATGCATTCTCCCCCCCCCCCCCCCTTCCTAGAGGATCCCCAGCCAGCATGCACTGAAATATTAATCGACCTCTGGTTAACCAGTCGCAAAGCACGTGCGTACACACTGCTCCCAACAAAAATGAACACCGAATGTAGCCCTTGAATTCAGCACACATAACTTAGCCATGTGTACGTAAAGATGCCGGTGCATCTGCCTGTTTATCTGCGTTGCAGTTATGTGAGATACGCAGTTTTAGAAATACAAAACTACTGTAGGTTTGCACAGAATGGCCATGTAAGAAAAATAACACGAATTTCACACCTATAAATGCAACATTAATGACATCGCACTGAACATAAAAAACAACTAACTTATGATTTAAATAACGTAGCGCTGCTATAGTATGTTGTTCAAGATTTTTAAACTGAACAGTTTAGAAAGCCGCGCCTAGGATCTAATTTTCTTATCGTTTGGTATCCCCCTGTCGGGTGTAAAATCGAAATTTCCACAGGCTTGCTTTCTCTGTTCAACTACTCCCCAAGGAACATCGTACAAATATTTGAAATGTAACTATGTTACTACTTTAAAAATTCATAATATCCTGACGTGTGTACAGAGAAGGAACACAAACCTCGACGGCCATAAGTGCAATACAACGCAACGACACGGAATTCGTCAAAAAAAGATGGGGTGAACACAAACATGAACTATCGTACACGCCGACTATGTCCTATACGTGCTCGTAAGATGACGTCACATGCAGGATGCATGTGACGTGTCTAAGGACTTAATAATTGAGTAGAGAAGTAATAGCACACAACTCATGTTACACCCCCTGCATGACTCACAAACAATATGCAGCACTGTGTGTGGCCGGGTGCAATAGAGGATGCCGTGACGGCAGACAAGGAACAAGTGACCTCTACTTCACACACACTATACCGCGAAGTAAGGTATGGAGCAGAGCCCACGCGAAAATCCAGCAGTTGCCCGGCCGGGGATTGAACCCGGTTCTCGTTGGTGGGAGGCAGACAGGCTAACCGCTCAGCCACCGCGGCCCCTATAACACGAAGTGGTAGGGTCTGCATCTGTGTCTAGTATACGCGTGTAACTCACAGCATACAGGTCCTACAAACACAGCCTGCATTATTTGGCTGACACTACACACTGCAGGTATTATCAGAAATGTCAGGGAAAAATGTAATTAAAATGATTGAGATAAGGAGTTCTTGTCACAAAATGATAAAGTGATAAACGCCGCAAATTTGACACTAAAAAATTTGTTGGGCTTGCGAGAGCATTCGAACAGGAATATTTCAGATCAAAAGACAGCAAATCTACCGCCCAGAAACCAGTAAACATGATTAAGTATTGAAGACTGCTCACAAAAAAAAAAAAAAAAAAAAAAATTACAGCGTCCACATTAAATTACATGACTTTGAGTACGCGAATAAATCATCACATTTACTGGCACTCACTCACTACAAGTTACAAGTTAAGTCTCATATCCATCACAGCAGGAACACAGTTATGTTGCTCTCTATCACCACTGGCACACTGCTACACTTTGTACTGTACTGTACTGTACTGTACTACGTTCATTACTGGCACTCACTCACTACAAGTTATGTCTCATATCCATCACAGCAGGAACACAGTTATGTTGCTCTCTATCACCACTGTCACACTGCTACACTTTGTACTGTACTGTACTGTACTGTACTACGTTCATTACTGCCCAGTCATCAGTGACTGTGGTGCCGGGTTCATTTGGCCCAATCAAATTTTTATTATTGTGAAAAATTATTTACAGTCAATCGTGTCTTCTTGTGTGGTAATAAAAAATCAATTTTTTATACGGGAAAATTATTATCGCTGGTCTGCAGTGCTCTAGTAAGATCTCGTTTAAACTCTTGTGAAACAAGAAAATTACATCAGAGCAAGTTTTCTTTTCCACGACAAATGAATGTGCAAAGTAGCGTTGTCTGACCTGCATTCAAGGGAGGTCCTCAAATTGTTACATATAATATGGCAAGTCATGGTGGTGACATAACAACCAACTCTTTGTTTTCAGTTGTAGGCAGTATGAATAAGTAAATAGTACAGTCTTTCACACTCAGGACGAACTAAGGACTTATACTATGGCTTGATACCGATCAGACGCAAGACATCTACTAGCGCTTGTGGAAGTGAATCGCCTCATTCGATGCTGCATTCTACATCAGCAATCCTTATAATTCATTGGCTTGTCCACAAACAAATCACAGATCATTACGAAGCTGCTCAATACTTATTAGAGGGCCATTGTGTTTAAGTTTGCCGACTCTTTTACACGATTATTGCAGTAGTGATAACTACGGATTATGTTCAATCTGTTGGTTTCAGCAGTGAAGTATTTTTAAGCTGATATATTTTTCACCCGGTGAATAGAAATGAAGAGTGATGTGGCGTGCGCAGCTATTTAAGAAGCGAGATGTGAACAGAGCAAAGCCCCAAGGTCACAGTCGCCTTGCAGGCAACACGGTGAAAACCTCAGCAAGCCAGTGTACAAAGCAGTTCGTGCATGAAACCATCACCTTTACATCTCTAGTGTCTTCCCCTACTCTTTCTCCTCCTCTTCCTTCGACCCGCACAGCATTCCATCTTGAGTGGACCAGTGGAACACGGACGACTCCTTGCTAGAAGGTCACAAGTACTCTCTTGCTCATGACAGAATGCGCTGCAGTCGTGTTGTGACGTCATATGAACAGCTAGCAAGTTCCATCACGCTGGAGGTGTGAGACCTCCAAATAGCAAAACACCTCAAATCTGCTTGTCTCCTCTTATGGTGATTTCGTTTCCTTATTGATTACAGGCATTCTTCACCCAGTGAATAAAAACAATTAATATGTCATCAAATAAAACATGCTACTAATTCCGATAATAAACCGATGCACTAATGAGTTCAGCACTGATAAACTTAACAGTCATAATTCGATAATTATTTAGCAAATTACACGGAGGCCTTGCATCTATTCCATTAAACAACTATATGTCTGAACGTTGACATTGCGGACTTGGAAATGGTAACTTATCTAGGAAGACCTCCCCACAGTCATTTCTAAAATGCAAATTTAAACGGAGAACACTGCTGAGCTATTAAAAAAAAATAACATTGCGTTTCAAAGACTCCCCTTTTTCCTTCCTCCAGAAAATTCGTCGCTATTTTTAAAAATTACCACTAACTTGGGGTAAATGTCTACAGCACGAATAATATACGCGCTATCTAACCTTTAATGTGGATCTACTAAGAAATTCAACTTTTTATAACATTCCAGGTAAATACTTTTTCTCAAAAAGATTTTCGAAACTAATAAAATCACAGTATATAAAAAAAATGCTTGAAAAGCTATTTCATATTCATAAATCTGTCAACACTTTGTAAAAGCCTAGCTAACATTAATACGGAGTAAAAGGACAAAAGAAAAAGAAAACTATCGTGTAATGTTGGCTTCCTGTGTGCACACGACACGGCTATCAGACGACGTCCTGTTTACACGCTCACTTCCGGCGAATGGCATATTAGATACCACATGAGCAGAAGAAATTTCTATCTGCACTAATGTTGAAACGTGCCACTTATTTCACAGCTAACCTCGTGCTACGAGAAGAACTACGACGGCGATTATGAATGACCTTTCTTCTAGTATGCTACGTAGCGTGATGGAAGCTACAAAACAATCTACGAACGCCGGTTTTCTGGTATTTTCTGTTGTTTTTTACACAACTTTTCGTCCGAACGTAAATACTAGGTTTACGGTAAAAATCTTCACATTAAGTAGGGACACCCGAATTTCGCGAAAAGATTTCCGTAAATGTTGGATTTCAATACGCTACGAGCGTACCAGCAGTTTCCATTTGCTAAATTAGCAGCGCGTGTGTGTGTTTGGGGGGGGGGGGGGAGACATTTTCTTAGTTGACTGGCCAATCAGAATTAGTTATTTCGCTGTATGTACGTCTCTGATTCGTGGGCAGACACTTAAGACGCGTAATTTCTAGATCACCCAATCACGAAATTGGATCTGAGCTAAAGTGTTATGAAATACAACTGGTCGTGAAATCTTTTCGCGAAATTCGGATGTCCCTAACAATAAGCCAAGAGCCCTGAGTAACGTTCGATTAGTTAGTAAAGCAGTATCGATACAAGCAGCTAGCGACGACACTACATTGTTTTGGAACTATTCGTTCAAATTGGCGAGTAAAGCTTTGTTAAGTACAAAAACATTATGGTTGTAAAATATACATAAAAACTTGACTTTTTCCTAACTACTCTCTTACATCCAGACCGTTATTGCACGTGAGTTACTAAGTAAAGTTCCACCATGCTACTTGAAGTTGGGTATGCATTCTTGCTAAAGCATGAAAATTGCGATATCATATCGACAACATATTTAGTCATCGCATAAATATCGAATGGTGAAATTTTTTCATTTATCTATTTTAGCGTGTACAAAATTGAGCATGATGTCGCTAGTCAGCGGGTTTCCTCGGAGATCTCCCGTTTCTGCCGCTCACTTCAACATCGCGGCTCTGAACAATCTTATGTTTAAGGGGTTTATACAATTGCAAACTTAAGGGGAATGGTGCAAGCAAACCGTATATTTATATCATTTTTGTCATAACTGGTTTTACAGCAGATTTTGGCTCGGCAAGACGTAAATAACAATTTCGAGCACCTTCTTACATTGTTACAAATTCACTGCGTTGTTATTCTAGGAGCATTGATTGAAGATAACAAAAAATAATAATCCTTTTCTTCCATCAGTGCTCCGAGAATAATGACGGAAGTGAATAACTAACAACGTATAAAGGCGTTTAAAATTATTATTTGCGTCTTGTCGAGCCAAAAATTTCGACAAAGCTTTTGGAAAACGACTTATATCGAAAATCGGTTAAATGTACTGCTTTCATGCACCATTCCCCTTAAGCAGAAAGCAGTAGGATTTGACAGCAAGCAGTAACCTCATAAAAATCGAGTAAACTCAACACTGATTAATTTTATTTGCCTATTTGTAAAAAATGACAGAGAAAACAAAACTGTAACAACACACTTTGAAGATGCGGTTTTATCGTATGCTTAATATTTGCTTGGTTACTGGCCACTGAAAAGTGCTAGAATCTGCTGTTTAAAGTTTTGAAGCCGGCCAGTGATAGGCCGTAGTGTAGATGACAGAGGCAGGGATGTGTGTGGCTAGCAGGTTGGACAACACTATCGCCTGTCTACCTGCTACGTTACTACAAACATACAGTGTCTTGTATACGGTGTGCACCCTCAAGTGTCCACTTCTCAAGACCTACTTAATATTTGCTTGGTTACTGGCCACTGAAAAGTGCTACAATCTGCTGTTTAAAGTTTTGAAGCCGGCCAGTGATAGGCCGTAGTGTAGATGACAGAGGCAGGGAACAGGGATGTGTGTGGCTAGCAGGTTGGACAACACTATCGCCTGTCTACCTGCTATGTTACTACAAACATACAGTGTCTTGTATACGGTGTGCACCCTCAAGTGTCCACTTCTCAAGACCTACTTAATATTTGCTTGGTTACTGGCCACTGAAAAGTGCTACAATCTGCTGTTTAAAGTTTTGAAGCCGGCCAGTGATAGGCCGTAGTGTAGATGACAGAGGCAGGGAACAGGGATGTGTGTGGCTAGCAGGTTGGACAACACTATCGCCTGTCTACCTGCTATGTTACTACAAACATACAGTGTCTTGTATACGGTGTTCACCCTCAAATGTCCACTTCTCAAGACCTACTTAATATTTGCTTGGTTACTGGCCACTGAAAAGTGCTACAATCTGCTGTTTAAAATTTTGAAGCCGGCCAGTGATAGGCCGTAGTGTAGATGACAGAGGCAGGGATGTGTGTGGCTAGCAGGCTGGACAACACTATCGCCTGTCTACCTGCTATGTTACTACAAACATACAGTGTCTTGTATACGGTGTTCACCCTCAAGTGTCCACTTCTCAAGACCTACTTAATATTTGCTTGGTTACTGGCCACTGAAAAGTGCTAGAATCTGCTGTTTAAAGTTTTGAAGCCGGCCAGTGATAGGCCGTAGTGTAGATGACAGAGGCAGGGATGTGTGTGGCTAGCAGGTTGGACAACACTATCGCCTGTCTACCTGCTACGTTACTACAAACATACAGTGTCTTGTATACGGTGTGCACCCTCAAGTGTCCACTTCTCAAGACCTACTTAATATTTGCTTGGTTACTGGCCACTGAAAAGTGCTACAATCTGCTGTTTAAAGTTTTGAAGCCGGCCAGTGATAGGCCGTAGTGTAGATGACAGAGGCAGGGATGTGTGTGGCTAGCAGGTTGGACAACACTATCGCCTGTCTACCTGCTACGTTACTACAAACATACAGTGTCTTGTATACGGTGTGCACCCTCAAGTGTCCACTTCTCAAGACCTACTTAATATTTGCTTGGTTACTGGCCACTGAAAAGTGCTACAATCTGCTGTTTAAAGTTTTGAAGCCGGCCAGTGATAGGCCGTAGTGTAGATGACAGAGGCAGGGAACAGGGATGTGTGTGGCTAGCAGGTTGGACAACACTATCGCCTGTCTACCTGCTATGTTACTACAAACATACAGTGTCTTGTATACGGTGTGCACCCTCAAGTGTCCACTTCTCAAGACCTACTTAATATTTGCTTGGTTACTGGCCACTGAAAAGTGCTACAATCTGCTGTTTAAAGTTTTGAAGCCGGCCAGTGATAGGCCGTAGTGTAGATGACAGAGGCAGGGAACAGGGATGTGTGTGGCTAGCAGGTTGGACAACACTATCGCCTGTCTACCTGCTATGTTACTACAAACATACAGTGTCTTGTATACGGTGTTCACCCTCAAATGTCCACTTCTCAAGACCTACTTAATATTTGCTTGGTTACTGGCCACTGAAAAGTGCTACAATCTGCTGTTTAAAATTTTGAAGCCGGCCAGTGATAGGCCGTAGTGTAGATGACAGAGGCAGGGATGTGTGTGGCTAGCAGGCTGGACAACACTATCGCCTGTCTACCTGCTATGTTACTACAAACATACAGTGTCTTGTATACGGTGTTCACCCTCAAGTGTCCACTTCTCAAGACCTACTTACTTTTTTTCCAATTACACATTTTTTATCCTTACACCACTTTATAATATAAATATTGCCATGTAAGTAGTAAACACAGTGCGTGTATTTCAAATAAGTGGGTCTCAAAAAGTGCTCACTTTACCGTGAATAGTCTATACAAGGAATTATTCTGAGCTTAGTTGCGGAAGGTTTTGTAAAACTAAAAATAACTTAGAGCAAATTTCACAGAACTTTAATGCGGGATGTCAAAACTTAATGTCAAATTTGAACACATTTGTACGAATGATGTCACTTAATAAAACAATAATTTTATTGAAACAATATTTCTGTTGATCTCCGCTTACTCACTTACGAAAGTTGTATTGACAGCTGACAAGTCGAGCTTACGCCACTCGCTAAAGGTTATTACTGACTGACTCTCGGCCAATTGAAAGCCGAGGTGAAAGTCTCCCAATCAAATACCCTTGTAACACGTAAACAGCCTGCATTGTGCATTTCAGTTATTACGAAAATATTCACGAGAAAATGCACGAAAGTTACTTCTTGTGTGCCAAGAAGTTGTTTCAGTTAGATAGATAGATAGATAGATTTGTTTCTAGTGTAACCCGAATTACACTCGGGCACAGTGTTCTGTCAGCACGTATTATTGTATACTTTAGGTTTGTTATAAACTCTGAGCTACATAAATAACTTTGTATATTTTTTTTTAAAAATAACTTTCTGTAAATACAGAATGTTTACGATATAATGTTGCAAGAATATCTACGAGTTCCCGAAGAATTGCCTCTAGCAGGTAAAGGCATTTTTTTTATTAACATTCTTGTTATAGGCTGCCAACGGTAAACTCAGTACTTTTGAAACTTTTTCTCAAGATCTACTTGTACACACACTGTGTATTCTTCCGCCATATGTAAAATTAACTTTGTCATAGGCCTCGTCACTGCATGCATGCGTCGGTCAAGTGAAACTGCCAAACTGCCATAGGGTAAATATTTTACAAATCTTCTGACTCTTAACACTTTATTTGCATTAAAAAAAACAGGTGTTTTTTGCTTATTGCCAGAGAATCAGAAATGTATATGGTTTATTTATATACAGACCGTCAAGGTAAAGTGAGCGCACCATAGAGGGTAAACGGCGTAGAGTGAGTACACGAGGTGAGCATTGGCCACCCACTGTGCTACAACACTGGACTCACAAACAGTACGTGGTCTGTTACGAGATCAAACACGTTTCTTAATGTTCACCACACGACTCAGACAGTTAGAGCAGGTTTCACCTACAAGGAATAAACTACGTTCCAGCAAAGCAATACTTCAGCTTGATTGGCTCTTACAGATGTCGAGTCAATATAAAACTCAAGTTTTATAACCGCGTCTTAGCTGGGCGTTGCTTAAAGAAACAAGTTGCAAATATCCTCATGATGGTAGTGGTGTATTGTGGTCATGTGACTAAACGAACCAATGAGAATTATTTCAACGAAAGGAACCCCCCCCCCCCCCAATAAAATGTAGTGTTTACTTGTGTTATGAGCATACGAATCCTAACCAAATATTTGTTTTCTAATAAACAATTAAAGCTTAATCCTTTACCTGACAATAATAAGAATCAACTAAAACAAATGTCGCTGCATGTGTACTCGATTTGTTCAACTAACTACGCCTACTGAAATTTATTTATGTTAAAATTACGTTTGTGAATAGATAAGTTTTTAATTGTTCGAGGCTAATTTATTATCGTGGAAGTATTGTGTTGCAATTCTGTGATGTTTTATGATCTCGTTTTTATTAATTATCAGTGCCAAGAAGTGTGATTTTTCGCAACAAAAGTTAAAACGATCTATATTAGGCCTGGGCTGTTTTTACTAGTCAGAATGTACATTGTTTTATATTATATCTACTTGGGCAATGTTTTCGACTCTTTACATATATTTAACTAGCTTTTGTCAAGCATTTATATAATAAATGCTTTATAAAAATAATACGTTAGGGTAATGATACATTTTAAAATGAAACGGTTGTCTTGTTTAGGCAATGACTAGATTTCCCTAAACGTAATGTATATTCCGTGTAAAAATTGTATTGCCCTCAAAAAACAACATTGGACCTACATTCACTGCAATGTACAAGGCCATCCCGAATTTTTATACGTAATAGAACTGTTTTATGTTATACGTTTGTTGATAATAAAATTGACGATATTCATGTGCAATTTAGAAACGCCCAGTGCCCGAATTTGAATATATATGATTATCACGTCACACCTGTATGACATCATTAATTAGGCCCTCGTTAACTTTACCTAATTCAAAATAAAGTCGAATGTGTGCAAAAATTGTACTGAAAATTAGTCATGTCATAAAACGTAGGTGTAAACGCATTATATTATGTGTGTGTATATATATAGGCCTACATATCTTACATACATGCAGTGTAGTGAAGGCAAACATTTTTCCATTCATTTCAAATCTGTACTTCCGTAGCTTATGCGTACTCAATAAAATCGTATTTTATCAATCAGTTACCAGTCTTTACAGTCAATTTATTATGTAAATATTGGGTTTGCTTATGCAACATACGTAGAAAAAGTAGATAAACAAATATATGGCTGCCACAAATTATGTTTTCAATAAACACTTGCACCCAGACTCATTCACTTTGATACACAATAATTTCTTGTTTTTATTTATAAAAAAATTTCATTTATAAAACTAAATACTCTATAACACATATGGGGTTATCTACACACAACTTCTTCAGCAGCAGTCATTTTCCTTTTAATTTGTTTACAATGATTTAAGCAGAGCTTAAAGAGTTAGGCATCCGATTTCGGGTGCCTAAACTAAGAGTTGCTTAAAACATTTTAAGAAGAGCTTAAAGTTGGTGAAACGTTACAAGGCGCTAGGCACAGCTTACTCAGTGTTTAAGTAGCGCTTAAAGTTTAAAATGTGTTGGTGAAACCGGCCCTTGTACTGTTGGCTGAGTGACGGCTCTTAAGATTGAAGTATTGAGAGCGGATGTGAGTGAAGTGAGGTGAGCATGGAGCAGCACTGGAATTGAAGGGCGGGGAAAACCGCGAAAATCAGGGCGCGACACCGCGAAGAATCGAACCCGGTTCGCCTTGGTGGTAGGAGAGTACTCTAACCACCATACCACCGCGGCCCCAAGCAAAAGCTGTTTTAAATGGTCTGTCGGCAAACGGTGAAGGCTATCTAGTGAAACAGACTGCTTATAGATCCCTCTTATCGCGTCCACTGACAAGCAACTCTATAGGTGTCATAATGAAGACAATTAGAGTCGCGAGATATTGATAGAGCTATTGATTCCGCGAAAAAATATTAGTACACGATAGACTTCAATGACCCTACAGCAGTTTGTCTACTGCCTTTGGTTGCTGCCTCCTTGAGAAGGCGTTTACATATTTGACCGGGTCACGCAGAATTCGGCATCAGCATGGCTCCTATGTGACAGACAATTTAACACGTGTCAAAAAGGAATTCAGCCAATTAACATAGGTAAATGTCTCTATAGTCCTTTGAAATATAACATGTCTTGAAATCTTTTCGCGAAATTTCACTATACCGGCTATCAAGAACTCGCTGTTAAGATCAGCCCAAATCTCTTCACTTTTTCACTTCACTACCCCTACACTGAAAAAAATCGATGTAAAATTCCCTTGCATGCAACATGCAAGGGAAGCGAATTACCTCTACATGTAAGGTAAAATTATCTCTTAAATGCTAAATAAATTTACATAACAAGTAAAGTACTATTCCCTAATCGTACGGGAACATACGTGACAAAAGTGTGTGAAAATCCCATACAAGTAAGTAAGAGACTATTAACTATATTGTGTAATAAAATTATATTTAAAAATGAAGGGAGGTATCAGTACTGTTAATTACATGACCTATTTATTCCGACGAATAGTAACCGAATCCTCAGCGAATCCTCAGCAGGTGGGTGGGCGCATACCAAAGCCCTTTCTCTGGGGAGGCAAGTGCGCTACCCATTACACCACGGCGCCAACGTAGAAACATTACACAATAACGGCGTATATTGATATTAGAACCAAGGCCCTTTCTTTGGGGAGGCAAGTGCGCTACCCAGTACACCACGGCGCCAACGTAGTAACATTACACAATAACGGCGTATATTGATATTAGAACCATGGCCCTTTCTCTGGGGAGGCAAGTGCGCTACCCATTACACCACGGCGCCAACGTAGTAACATTACACAATAACGGCGTATATTGATATTAGAACCAAGGCCCTTTCTCTGGGGAGGTAAGTGCGCTACCCATTACACCACGGCGCCAACGTAGTAACATTACACAATAACGGCGTATATTGATATTAGAACCAAGGCCCTTTCTCTGGGGAGGCAAGTGCGCTACCCAGTACACCACGGCGCCAACGTAGTAACATTACACAATAACGGCGTATATTGATATTAGAACCAAGGCCCTTTCTCTGGGGAGGCAAGTGCGCTACCCATTACACCACGGCGCCAACGTAGTAACATTACACAATAACGGCGTATATTGATATTAGAACCAAGGCCCTTTCTCTGGGGAGGCAAGTGCGCTACCCAGTACACCACGGCGCCAACGTAGTAACATTACACAATAACGGCGTATATTGATATTAGAACCAAGGCCCTTTCTCTGGGGAGGCAAGTGCGCTACCCATTACACCACGGCGCCAACGTAGTAACATTACACAATAACGGCGTATATTGATATTAGAACCAAGGCCCTTTCTCTGGGGAGGCAAGTGCGCTACCCATTACACCACGGCGCCAACGTAGTAACATTACACAATAACGGCGTATATTGATATTAGAACCAAGGCCCTTTCTCTGGGGAGGCAAGTGCGCTACCCATTACACCACGGCGCCAACGTAGTAACATTACACAATAACGGCGTATATTGATATTAGAACCAAGGCCCTTTCTCTGGGGAGGCAAGTGCGCTACCCATTACACCACGGCGCCAACGTAGTAACATTACACAATAACGGCGTATATTGATATTAGAACCAAGGCCCTTTCTCTGGGGAGGCAAGTGCGCTACCCAGTACACCACGGCGCCAACGTAGTAACATTACACAATAACGGCGTATATTGATATTAGAACCAAGGCCCTTTCTCTGGGGAGGCAAGTGCGCTACCCATTACACCACGGCGCCAACGTAGTAACATTACACAATAACGGCGTATATTGATATTAGAACCAAGGCCCTTTCTCTGGGGAGGCAAGTGCGCTACCCATTACACCACGGCGCCAACGTAGTAACATTACACAATAACGGCGTATATTGATATTAGAACCAAGGCCCTTTCTCTGGGGAGGCAAGTGCGCTACCCAGTACACCACGGCGCCAACGTAGTAACATTACACAATAACGGCGTATATTGATATTAGAACCAAGGCCCTTTCTCTGGGGAGGCAAGTGCGCTACCCAGTACACCACGGCGCCAACGTAGTAACATTACACAATAACGGCGTATATTGATATTAGAACAAGGGTACAAGGTACAAAAGCTATCCGTTTTCCACGAACATCTTACGATTTTTTTTTTTTTATTAGTAACTATTTGATAATATTCTATCTGATAATATTCTGTTTTACAGATTTTCTCTACCTCAAAATGAACTTCTATTGCTCAGTATTTTGCCTTCTCTAAAGAATGTAAGTTCTACAAGCTGTGCAACATAACGCCTCGTTTTGTTTCTCCGTGCCGTACAACGGCTGCACAGACACTGCTGACGAGATGTGTACGTTGTAAGGTAATTTTTTCCACCCATGTAGGGGATTTTCCACTATCATGTAAGTGGATTTTAATCGAGAGTGCGGTAATAGTATCTTACATGTAAAGAAAAATATGTTTCCTAAACAAGTTTGCGAATATTATCAGACAATTTCCCCGATATTTTTGACACTGTAGGTATCGAGATAAGTTTGTAACATGGTTCCTAGCTCTCATCATGTTCACAGCACCGAGATATGCATACAGAGATGCACAAGTGCGCGACAGACTGGAGGATGCAACTAGCTCGACCGACACAGAATGCACATGCAGGCAGGGTTACACTTGTGCAGCAACACGATGACTTCTGACAACGCAGCTGGATGTGGCGGGCGGGCGGATGCAACTACACAGAGGCCTATCACGTTCCTTTCCTATCACGTGACGTAAAACAAAAAAAACTGCTACAAGGTCCGCCTGCCAATGATACGTGAATGTTTCGCTGTAACATGTGCTTTGCCTAAAGGCTTCTTTCGCAACGCGCAAAATCATTTCTGTATATCTACTACTATCTATCTTAGCATTTTGGAAAACTAATCTATTTCCTCAGCCTTAAGATAGGGCGCGTCACTGACGAAGTAGCTATAACTGAAGTTCGTTACTCTTTGCAACTACACCGGACATAATTACGAGTCTGCAATTTCACAGCTTAGTTTCGAAGAAAAACAACAATCTTATGTCACCCCCAAAGTAGAGGATAATTACTTTGGAAAGCAATAAGCGATTCGCTTAATGTTCGTTCCGTTTTATGCTTACATGGCGATGGGATGTAAGTTACCTGTTTGTAACGTCCACGGCCATTCTACTTAACTACCTGTATGGAGGCCGACTAGAATAAGGATCATCACGTCTGATTGGGCATGACAATCCGCACGAACGCCTATTATTAAGTCAGTTCCGCCAGTGACTACAAACACAAGGCACAGCCCACGTGTTGTAAGCCCTTCCTATCAGAGATAAAACAAACAGCTTGATTCTTTGTTGTTAGTTGTACTGCTACCAGCCTGATGCCCTAGTAGTTGTACTGCTACCAGCCTGATGCACTAGTAGTTGTACTGCTACCAGCCTGATGCACTAGTAGTTGTACTGCTACCAGCCTGATGCACTAGTAGTTGTACTGCTACCAGCGCGATGCACTAGTAGCTATACTGCTACCAGCGCGATGCACTAGTAGTTGTACTGCTACCAGCGTGATGCACTAGTAGTTGTACTGCTACTAGCCTGATGCACTAGTAGTTGTACTGCTACCAGCGTGATGCACTAGTCGTTGTACTGCTACCAGCGTGATGCACTAGTAGCTGTACTGCTACCAGCGTGATGCACTATCATATATCGGTACCAATTAAATTTAGATTGTGTTTAAAAAATCAGCCCATGAATGACGTGTTTGGTTATTTGCTAAATGTGTCATGTATGACAGGCGTCTTACACACATTTTACTTTTGTTTAAATTGGAATTTTACTTATATATTATTTGTGAATAATATTATATATATAATTATTATTAATATAAAAACGGAGACAAAATAGGTGTTTTGGCGGTGCCTAGTAAGTAATAGTTTTCAAACAAAATGATTAATTAATGAGTGCGCACGAATTTGGTGCATTATCCCGGGCTTGCCTAAGCTTAGTTTGCATGAGGCTGAAGGATAACCTGAAAATAGACTTCAGTTAAGTCGGCAGTGACCGTGAATGAACTGTAGCAGTTGTTTATGAGATTGTGGAGTGCATATGGCACCTACCACAAGTGAGGAGCTTGCCTTCCTGTACGTTGTCACCTACTGTGTACAGTACAGATTCACTTCCTACGCTGCGTTCCAGGTATACGTCATTCTCACCAGAAGCAATTGTTATGATTGGTACAATGAAGCAACAAAGACACGCGACTAAATTTGAACTGGGAAAGGTAGTTTCCCTTACGAGTTATTAGTTGCTGGCTCTTTCTAACCTGGAAGACAGACCGCAACAAGACCGCCCAGACTAAGATCACGACCTACTAGTTCTACTTAGTATTTAGGCTAATCTAACAAGTTGTCTCTCAGTCACATCCACCTGTCATTTACACTCCAACAGTCTACATACGTTTTGGCGTGGAGATATTTTCCTATCTGACTAGTCAAACATAATTGTGCGCGATGTGATTGGTATGTTGTGTGATGGCTATTGTTACATTATTAGAACTCTGTAGTATGCTGTAACAATTTTTAAGATTTTAATAAGTATATTTATATTCTTAACATTTGTTAAGCCGACATGTTCCCGGAATAGCGGAAATAAAACAATGATAAAGTTATAATGAACGTTCCTGATTCGCGGGCAAAACAGTTAGAAATCAGCAAATCACGAAAGAGTACAATTGGAAATGGTTTTCTAGTTACAGTGAAACAATAATACATCTCTCGATCATATCAAGTAAAATATGTTTGTACTTGTTGCAAACAAATTATTTTATAACTAGTTTCCAACGAATTTCCTGTAACTCTAGAGCTGAAACATATAGTATATTTACAACACACGTCAACAACACATACTTGTTGAAATTATTTAGTTGTACACATTCCACATTATGGTTTTGTGAAATTTACTATAGTTTATATGCTATCTGTAATGTCACAAAAGTATATTCGACAACTAATTTCGGTAATTTAAATGTGGTACATGTTTGATTAATCTTGTGAGCTGGGATTTTGGTTTGACTACTGGGCCATAGGTGACGAGACAATATTTGCACTTGCTATTTCATCATAACTTGAAGCAAAGATCACGTTTTACAGAATGTTACTTCTCTTCTGGAATTAGATGATGATGATGATGATGATGATGATTATGATTATGATGACGATAAATATATGAAAATTATAAGAACTAAATATTTTAAAACCTTTTTACCTAAAAATTTGAATTTCAGAAGAAAAGGAAATAGATATAGAAAATTTTTTGAAGAGAAATATGGAATGTTGCTACAAACCAAGCTTGAGTTGACAGATATTGTCTACCGTTACTTTCTCTCTTCGTCATATAAGTAATACAAACCGCAAAATCAACTAAACAATTAATTTTGAAACTCAGTGTATTTTAAGGTCAATATAACAGTCTAGACTAAGAAAGTAAGGCTGGTATATTTATTTAAGTTATATAACGTAGTGTGTAAACTATCTTACTGATAATCTCAAAGACAACATTGAAGAAATACATTGAAATTAATTACATTAGTTTCTTTCTTTTTAAAGATGTCTGACACATACATTTTAATATCTAAAATACATTCATTAACGTACAAGTATTAAATTATTACCAGTTAAAAACAAAATTTTTTGTTGGTTCACTGTCGAATGGCGTGTTAAAGAAATAGAATCATAAATGTGACCGTTCTTCAGTAGACAATTATGAACCGCGCAGAAAAGTAAGGTAATAGCAGACAAATTGTTGACGCATGAAGCATTCCCCATTTAGCCAATAACTGCATCAATGAATTTTCGAAGCGAGGGGAATGAATCGTCAGACAGGGGGGTGTATTGTATTACGCCTAGATCACCACTTCTAACTTCTACATCACAGAGAATGGTAGAAACACTAAGCTCTGTAAACAAAGATCTTGTCCCACACACACTTGATAAGCAGCTGCCCTTATCTAAGAGTTTGCACGTGAGGTGATGCGAAATACCGAAATGAACCACGTTTTAGAAACAACACCCGACAAATGTTCACGCTACGGAACTATCATGTAAAGTTCACATGCAATATCTCTTGAATCACGCAGCGGGCAGGATGCTTAATTTTCTACGCCAGACTCAGTGCAAAGATACTTCATTTCAAGAAATACAATAGGAAGTAAATGGAAAACAGGAAGACACTATGAAGAAAACACTGGATAAGTCGAAACTAATTTTGGAAATTTTCCTTCGAAAACCAATAATAAAGATTTATCTTTTTAATGTGCTATATGGTGAATTCATATTCATTCTTTTATCACTGGCAACCACAGTCTAGGTTATTGTGTAGTTGTCAATAATAATTTCATAACTTCTTATTTTTTCATTTACTTTTACGAAAATCGTTATATCATTGGGTATGTGTTTACGATTGCATTATTTTGAAAATAACATTTATATTAATGAAATTAACTTGTGCAAAAGTGTACGTTTAATAAGAATTGTGTTGTAAACAAGTCCCCTTCTAAGAATTCGAAAAAACGCGCAATATATCCCTTTTTAGAAAACATTAAATTTGTTATAGTACTATCCTATTCGGTATTGATAGTTTGTACATGTTAAATTTTTTATCACAATAAATATTACAAAAATTTAATAATGGTTATTCTTTAAATGTCTTATCATTTGTAATTTCATTTTCAAAGAGACGGCCACTAATCTGTTGAAAAATCGTGTTTCTTTCCCAAAGATTTTATAGGTTTTTTTTAATTTAGTCAAATTGCATTTGGTAATTTTAAAATACGAGAATAGCATTTTCTAGAATTTCTCAAATGCTTGCTGTTTCATTTTGCAATATTTTTGTCAACTACAAAATACTACGTCTCGTTTGTGAAGGATCTTACAGTTTAATAAACTGTGAAATGTTATAGTGATATTATTTCATTACAGCATATTAAAGAGATACTTCCTGGTATCGAATTAGACAAATATAATAGATAAAGTTGTTTTAATATTGTTACAATTTCTCTCTCTCTCTCTCTCTCTCTCTCTCTCTCTCTCTCTCTCTCTCTCTCTCTCTCTCTCTCTCTCTCTCTAGAAGTTGAGTGGGCTATACCAAGTTCGTTAAGGGATGGAGGTCTTAATCCAATAAAAGAATTAATTATAATTTTCTTATTTTATTTACAATAACTACAGCAAAATTCTCTGAACTCAAAATCGCACAATAAATTGATATTACTTACTGTTCACAACTGATAACTCTAATTTAGTACAATTTATAATTACCACAAAGAAATCAATTAAATAAAATAATTAAAGATCAGCCCCAGAAGACAGTGTATCAACATATACAATTATTTTATAATTTATGCGCCCATAGGCATTTGACAGTTCGAATATTTACAATAAAATCAGTATTACACTTCCATTCAGTCCCACCTCTGTTCAGTCCATGTCCCGCCAGTCGCAATTTTCTAGAGTCTTCCAAGCGCCCTCACGCACAGTAGGCTTCACTCGTCGGTTTCACACCCTCTCGTCCATTCAAGCCACGAACACCTCGCCCGCCGTCGTCCCGCAATCTCCTGTGTAGTGCTGTAGGCCACCGTCCAGAATCTTCCCGAACTTGCGCGATGCACTGAGGAAACCGTGGCACCGGCCAGTCTCGCCAGAACATGATTGCGTCGTCGCTAAACGTATCGGAAACTCTAGCAGACGAGAGGAGGTCTGTGACGCCAGCAAGTCTCGCCACTGTCGGCATTCACGGAATTCCCAGAACCTGGGCAAACGCACGCGAGCGCATCGTTCCAGGAAGATGGGTGTTCGAGGTGCGGGTCGCCTCCCGGCGCCAGCTGCAGCACGTAGCAATATGTTACAGTGTTAGATGGTTGTCGAGGGGTTTCTGATGTTGGCCCGGAAAGCGACACTTGGAACCAGTGAGCGGCGAAGTACGAACTTGGTGTGGTGTGGTGTGTAAGGGAACGGCTACGTTGAGTAGAGAGCGCCATGATGTTAGTATGGACACGAAAGAGATGCACGCTCGACGCTCAAGGTCGCAGGCGAGATGTATGCAGCTGTGGATGTTATCACGGCCGAGATAAGACAGCTCAGCTATCAGCACACACTACAAACCTCTCCACAGCCGGGCCAGACTGCTCGACGCTTACCACACACTTATCACTACAGCCTTATCACAACACACACACACACACACGTGCGTGCGGCAATTCTCTACAATACACTACACTAAAGGCTGTTCACGATAAAATGAACACTTTTGAAATCAACCTTAGAATAGAATCACTGCCCCTGCCTGTATAGGCCTATATTTGTCAGACGCACTGAGTGGCGTGTGCTCAGTAAGTCGGTGACTATGGTTGGGAAGTAGTTTCATATCTTAACGTCGAATGAAAAATGTTAGGCAACCATTTGTGATATCTTAAATTATTTCTTTCGCTTTCTGGTTTTGTAATGCATCGAAGTGTGAAAATGAGCAGATTTGTTAAATATTTACTTTTCTAAGAATTTTACAGTTCTACTTGGCCAACGCATGAATAAAGTGGTGAGTGAATGCGGAAGAATACGTAACGTACATACAAGTAGATCCTAAACAAGGCTTTCAAAAGTGCTCATGTTGCCGTGAACAACCTATAGTACAGCATCTCGTGTGGCCTCACATACGCGAATTACTGTCAATCAATGTGCGCGTATTTAACTCCGTGTATGACGTTCGATTGACCCACGAAGTACATACACGCAGACTAAATGCCGCCTATGAAGTGATGTGGGCGTGGTCGCTCTCTGACTGGCTGCGCCAGGCTCCGGGAACGGGCCTTGCGTCTGATTGGCTACTGCATTCTGAGAAAATGCCACCACTGAAGAGATTTGGGCGGCCCCTGACATCGTGCCCTTGAGAGCCGATGAGGGTGAAAAGAGGTGAGAATGGAAAGGCGCCGAAATGCAAAGGCGGGGGAAACGGAATATCCCCGAGAAAACCCACCGATCAGCAGCATCGTCCGGCACTACTCCAAATCGTAATTGGCTGTTTGGTGTCACTGTAGGAGGCTGTGATTGGCTCTGCATTTCATGACGTGTTTAATTCTAGCTCTAGATTCTACAGCACGTGTCAAAGAACGCATGCATCAACCACACGTGTAACATAAATGTAGGTGATTTCAATTCCAGCTTACCCCGAAGAGAATTCGCAAATTTTATGGTCCCTCCCAATTCTAAAATGTTATGAGTATACAACAAAATAAATGAAGTATATACAGTAACAAAAAACTGAAACACGCACTTATTGTCCATAGAAGGTTGTCAACATAACATGGGTATGTTAGTCACTATATCCATTACTCCGTTCAGTCGCACAATAATTTCTGAGTTCATGTGTTGCAAACACGAAATATTTTTATATGCGCTGTACTAGAGTTGAGCAGTGGTTTTGCAACCAGCAAGCAACGAGCTGCCTACTCGATGGTATTGGTATTAACCATTAATGTCAAAGAAGGTGTAGAAAATTCCACAAGGGAGACTGGGTATAGAATCGGCCATAACTATCACTCGTGTGCAACATATCCACTGTCATGGTAACTGAACGGTTCCTAGAAGTGCGGAACTCACTACATATGTCAACAAGCATCAGTTCACTTCCTCATTAGCATGCGCACTCATCCTCATTAGCATGCGCACTCATCATTAGTGTGTGCCACAAAGAGGTTCGCCGATAGAAACCTATGAAGTAGGATCCAACAAATGTTATTCTTTGGCAGTTGTGCCAAAATATAATTGCATAAGAATAATAAGAATTTTATTCAGGAATAATTTCCTTAAAATATTCATGTAAAACTCAATTGTGTGATACTAATTTTTATAAAATTCTAAAAGTGAAATGAATAAATTACTTAACATAATAACTCGAATAATTATTTAGTTTTATAAAAAAAAAAAGACCTAAGTATAAAATCTCGACAAAATAAGAACATCCAGCATATGAAATAAATATATGAAAATTATATTCAGTTTGGAAAAGTACAATATTTAAAACCCAGCAGTAATCAGAATACATTGCAAATACATCGGTAGTCACTTCGCATGATAAGATTATCTGAAGAAGCAACTCATGTTTTATAAATAAATAAAAATATAGAACAGGAACATTTCTCCCGGGCATCAACTAGCGGTAAAGAAAGTTTCTTGTTTTAAATACAAGGATAGGTGATGAGATCTAGGGAAGCGCATACCTGGATAACAGCAAACTACTAGACGCAATGTTACATGTCGGCAGTTGTCTCTACTTTTGAGAAACATCTCGACATCTCTGGGCGCGCTTACGAGACCATCTCACCCGCCATATTGAAATGTTTATTTACTTATTCCGAATTCAAATGTAAGAAGAAATATCGAAAAATACCTACAATAGAAGCTTAACTTACCCATCGTTACAGAGATACTATATGAACTACTAACGTATATTTATGCAATAATCTACATAATACACAATTTTGTACATTAATTCATTCTCACCTTTTAATGGCGACCAAGGAACACCTATTAGCAATAAGGTACAAAAATTTGCACCAAAACATTAAATGTATATTTTCAGTAATGACCGTGACTCTTTTGTAATGACACTAACACGAATAATTTCTGTATAAGGGGTGATACATAGACACCCTGCAGGCTAAACTCTACAGTCTTATGTACAAATATGCTGACGTCAACTGCACATTGGTTGTCTGCTGTCACAGTGGAAGGCGGAAGATTGGCCCAGCGTTCTCCAGAAGGTGTTAAAACATCGTGTGGTCCAATGTGCATCTAGTCTCTTAAGCATGAGATAATACGGATTAGCGTCACAGAGTACTTCAGAACACAGATGTGAAACGGTAGCTCGTATAATACATTCCCGGTTACTTCACAATTTCCTGAAGTCCTGCTGAAGTTCTACTTCCAGGATAGTCCTCCGCCTCGTGTAAACAACGAGTCTAGGAAAATTACACCAAGAGATAACACAGCGAATTCGTGCCTTGCACTCAGTTGTAATGATATTTTGCATGAGAACTATTTCTTACTAGGCGCTACCAACACACGCATTTTCCAACTGTTTTAATTCATATTTATTATAAATGAAATATTATAATTTATAAATAAAGTATAGATCAAAATTTCATTTAACGGAAAGTAAGATACTTCTATGTTAAGAAAGGAATAAAACGGGTGTAATACATGCCATATTTAGGAAATAACTGAAGACGTTATACAGGAGAAGGTTTGATTTAAAAAGTGTGAAGTAATCATAAATAGACTACACCAGGAACTGCAGCCACGCACTTCAACAAAATGGCGTCAGTGACCAGTCCAAAGTCGTAAGCCAATCAGCGCGTGGTAATTTACCAGCCAGCCGTCAGCGCTGACAATGGCGGGTCGACGCATATTGCAGAGCCTTTAACAGCCAATCAAGGAATGAGTAGGCAAGGAGCACCCTCGCTAATTGCCAGTTGTATGGCGTCACATGGTTGGTGCTGCTAAACGTGCGTATACATGCACCCGCTCGTGAGTCGTTCTCAGTCCCACTGTGTACCTCCCGCGAACCATATAGATAAGCTAGGTTCACGAGCAGACGGCGTACAGGCTGTTCAGTTCATTCCAAGCTTAGGCTTCGGCCACATTGCCTACTCACGACACGAACAATATTTACCTACGATCGTAGTTAGTGGTGAGGCTTTATTAATAACTCACGTGTTTACACACAAAGGTAAGAAGAGCAAATAACGACGTTGGTGGTGCACAGAGCTGTTTAAAAAACGTGCTGGCTCGGAACTGATGCTGGACATGAGATCGCAAGCCATTAGTGGCCAGTACGAAAATTTCACGAGAGTGTTGCCTACAGATTTAGAGAATATACTCAGCAGAATAGCATCGAAAATTGCGAAACAGACACCATACTGTCGCTCTCCCATCTCTGCGCAAGCCAGCTAAGTTTACGTGGATTTCTAATTGTTATTTTCAATAAGAAGACATATTTTTCATTACGTGATTGCATATTAGATTTAAAAAATAATTTTCCTCGGTTAATAATAGTCGTGCGTGATTGCAGGTTAGCTGTAACACTTCGGTACCTCGCCACGGGAGATTCGTACACAAGCCTGTAATATTTGTTCAGGATGTCTAAGCAGTCTATCGGACGAATAATACCAGATGTCTGCGCTGCGACTGTCCAAGAATTAAAAGGATGTGGGAAAGTAATATCAATTAAATTATTGCTTCAAAATTTATTTCTCTATAAAGTGAACATATGTATTAATTTCACATTTTTAAAAGAGTAACGCAAAACATTATGTAAATAATACATTATCAATTGGAAGGATTTTCAAATGCAGTGCACACTGTTGTGAATAAACAATATAAATATTTGTCTCCATACACGAAATTATAGAGTCCATATTTTTATTACCTACTTATTATATTTAAAATATAGTTATCTTGCAGTTCATAATATCAGGATTATAAGATACATTTGTGCCAAAATATTGCACTATAATATCGCACATTAATAACCGATGTCAACAACACAGGTTTGGTATTTCGAATGAAATTGTTCAAATCTTCAGAAGACGCTGAATCCTGCGAATGTTGTGAGGGAGATGGTAGGGATCTTGAAGTCAGCGTGTTCTCAGTTGTAGAGCTGAAGCGCACGACGGGGCTTGACTATATGAACTAGAACACGCCAACAATAACAGCGGCTGTTGATCATGATGCGATGGATTAAAATGGGGTTGTAGAAAACGTGTTCAATCAAATACTGTATGTGAATGACGTGGCACAATGCTGTTTATGTCTGCAGAGTATGGATGTTGGTAGCCGAAACGAAAATTACCAGAAGGCCGTTCGTAGTAACTGGTATCAGCTTTCATTAGGATGTCAAACACAGCGTGTTCGACCGCTTTCTTAGTTTCGGGAGAATAACCTTTAACTTTCGCTGTTACGATCGGAAAGAAGGTTGTTATCTCGTCGTTTTCTGGTTGAGGCTTATTCAATTTAGCAGCAGCAGTTTTCAATATTTCAAATGTACTAGAAAGCATTAATGAAGACTGATCAGGTTCTTCTTCCCCTTCTGCGCTCTGGTTGCTGGGGGGAGGGGGGTAGGAGGGGGTAGGGGGAGGGGGGTAGGAGGGGGAAGGGGGAGGAGGGGGCGAAGGTTTCCGGTTGCACTGCATCCTCTAACTCTTCTTCCACTTCATCGATACCCTCAACAATTGTCTCCTGAAACATACCACCGCTTCATTCCATAATTCATTCAATAACTTCCAAATACTGTAAAGTAAATTTTTCCACATTGTAATAATGAAATGTAAATATTTCTTTGTTTTATTTTATTTAGTACAATGCTTTAAAGTTCAATTGTTTCAGTAGAACATAACCTCGAGACACCTCGGTAGGTCTCACACCACAAGGTTTAGCCTAGGGGTAAACTGAAGGGTATACTGATTATAATCACAGCTGTTTGATAGCTACTGAATAGCTATCGGAAACAATACTGATAGTTGATCGGGTATCTTAATGCTTGACAGTAAAAAATATAACTACAAATGAAATATTTTGTTCGTAACAACTTGATATCGCAAACAGAGTTAAACGTGAAAAGTACACAAAGAGCTTATATGCTACCCATTTAATGGAATTATTCAGAACATAAAAGCGTAAAAAATATGTGCTCTTTGTAGTCACAACTATATACATAAATATTATGTGCTCACAAGTTACTCTTTAAGTTTCATTATTTACGTGTTTATCAAATGATGGTTTATTTTATGTAGCACTGAGCATTTTTCAGCTTCCCAAGACTCCCCTTGCTAGGAAGGAAATATCCACGACATTTGAAACTGACTGGAATGTGCCTCACTGTATTAACGCCCTCAGCGGGAAGAACGATTACCTGCAGCCATATGTACATTCTGGATGTGATTTCTACAACAACAAATCCAATTTAAGTATCGTGCTACTAGCACTAGTAGACGGTAATTATAATTTTGTATTAGCGGACGTGAATGCCAAGGACGGTTATCAGATGGCAGCGTTCTTAAAAACTAAAAGCTAATGCTATAACTATAATATGCTTTCCGAAGACATCTTGGGTTTACCTTTGCCAGAAGAACTTCCTCGACATGAGATGAAAATCCATTTTTTTTTTGGTTGCTGACAGTGCGTTTCCTCTATGCGAAAATATTATGACGTCATACCCTGGCGATCATGCCTCAGGATCATTCAAGAGAATTTTTAACTATCGAATGAGTAGAGCCCGTTGAGTTGTAGAGAACACTGTCGGTATTCTAAATGTAGTATTTAGGGTTTTAAGAAACCTTTGCTTTTGGAGCCCCTTAAAAACAGAATTGATTCTTCTGCATAATTATTTGCGGGATCATTTACCTACTTTGTACATACCGCACGGACCTACTTTGTAAACACCGCACGGACCTACTCTGTAAACACCGCACGGACCTACTTTGTACATACCGCACGGACCTACTTTGTACATACCGCACGGACCTACTTTGTACATACCGCACGGACCTACTTTGTACATACCGCACGGACCTACTTTGTACATACCGCACGGACCTACTCTGTAAACACCGCACGGACCTACTTTGTACATACCGCACGGACCTACTTTGTAAACACCGCACGGACCTACTTTGTACATACCGCACGGACCTACTTTGTACATACCGCACGGACCTACTTTGTACATACCGCACGGACCTACTTTGTACATACCGCACGGACCTACTTTGTAAACACCGCACGGACCTACTTTGTACATACCGAACGGACCTACTTTGTACATACCGCACGGACCTACTTTGTACATACCGCACGGACCTACTTTGTACATACCGCACGGACCTACTTTGTACATACCGCACGGACCTACTCTGTAAACACCACACGGACCTACTCTGTAAACACCGCGCGGACCTACTTTGTACATACCGCACGGACCTACTTTGTAAACACCGCACGGACCTACTTTGTAAACACCGCACGGACCTACTCTGTACATACCGCACGGACCTACTTTGTACATACCGCACGGACCTACTCTGTAAACACCGCACGGACCTACTTTGTACATACCGCACGGACCTACATTGTACATACCGCACGGACCTACTTTGTAAATACCGCACGGACCTACTCTGTAAACACCGCACGGACCTACTCTGTACATACCGCACGGACATACTTTGTACATACCGCACGGACCTACTTTGTACATACCGCACGGACCTACTTTGTACATACCGCACGGACCTACTCTGTAAACACCGCACGGACCTACTCTGTAAACACCGCACGGACCTACATTGTACATACCGCACGGACCTACTTTGTACATACCGTACGGACCTACTCTGTAAACACCGCACGTACCTACTCTGTAAACACCGCACGGACCTACTTTGTACATACCGCACGGACCTACTTTGTACATACCGCACGGACCTACTTTGTACATACCGCACGGTTCCTTAGATAACGAGGAAAACTGTGTTCTAATAGAAGGGCAATGGAGAGCCTCCATGATACCTCTAAGAAATATTCCCAGAAGAACACCTGCTGTGTATCACAAAATAAGGGACAAAGTGGCAAAACACATACACCTGAATGAATATATACTTACTAACTGTGTCAGTATCTTCCTCTAGACATCCCTGTCCTCCAGATATCGCAATTCTTCAAATGCGAAAACGACAATTTGTTATTCATTTTATAAGGTATAACTTTATCTATTTTCTTAACGGTGTTGGTTTAATACATAACACATAACTTATTGTTACAACACCGTTCAATACACGAAAACTATGTATCTATCAGAGAAGTAAACTTAAGTAACTAAAATAGTTCACAATTATTTTAATAATATAGACAATTTACCTTCTTACCCGTTTCTTTTGTCTTACTTTCTTTCCTCTTCACCCTGCGGTATGATGAAGGCAAACAAACTATAGTTTATCCCTGCGTATTCTTCACTGGGTCGAGAATTGCTCTCCCGATCTCGCAAACAAGCATCCTCTTTCAAATTTTTTTATAGTGGTTTCCGTCTCTAAGGTTCCATAAAAGATGTTTGCTTCTGTAAGCCTGAATTAGCTGAACGATATCTTCTTGCGCCCACTGCGCCATGCTTTGGTTCGGCAGAGGTCCGCGAGCCACGTACACGCACACGACCCTGCCAAAACCCGTCCCAACGTGTTCGCGAGCCACTTACACACGCACGACCTTGCCAACAACCGTCCCAACGTGTTCGCGAGCCATGTACACGCACGACCCTGCTAACAACCCGTCCCAACGTGTTCGCGAGCCACGCACACACGCACGACCTTGACAACAACCGTCCCAACGTGTTCGCGAGCCACGTACATACGCACGACCCTGCCAACAACCGTCCCAACGTGTTCGCAAGCCACGTACACACGCAAGACCCTGCAAGCAACCCGTCCCAACGTGTTCGCGAGCCACGTACATACGCACGACCCTGCCAACAACATGTTTTGCATACTCAGTATGCCTGATAGACTGGTCCCCCTGTGCCTGATCCCATAAGGGTATATACAGGGGTACGACTTCCAGAGCACAAAATAAGAGGATGATTTGCCAGGTCATCCTCTCGCCAGACTTTTATAGCACAAAACTGTAAACATCCATCACGCTATTTAGTTGATCGCAGTTGAATGCAACCAATAGGAGTTACGCTCCTTCCAATCGCGGTGGGTGGAAGTGCACCACCTCACCTATTAACAGTGTTGGCCGGGTTTGCCGACACGCACCACCTTGATGGGGCCGAGGCCTATCCAACCTCTACTCACTCACTGAGTAAATGTGTCCTCTTCTTGGCGGACCAGACCTGCGCCCCTTCATAGGAAAGTATCCTGACTTTTCCCAGGACTGGTAGGATCGCAGCTTGGTTCCAGTAATTGCTTTCCTCCAGGACGTCTCCCCCAAGCATTAGGGTATTCAACCATTGCCACCCAGAGTCCAACCCTTGATCAGCACGGCCGAGGCCGGGGCTAATACCGCTGATCCCCTGGGTACCCACGATTTATTCTGCACATTGCTGTGCGCTGCACACCTACTTTTCACCCAAGAGAAGCCCAACACCTCCGGGACGCCAGACAATCCCTTCATTAGTGCTCCGCCACCTCGAGATCCACTACAAGCCTCGGTTTTGGGACGTGCAGCCGGCTCGCGGGTCATCACCGCTGGCGAGAAATACAAGTCACCTCTGGAAGCAGCATGTACTCTCGCCGTGACCGATCACCAGTGCACTAGTGGGGCAGTCACTCGCCCAGCGCTTTGTCCTCACTCCGTCAGCCACAGCGTTGTCCACTGTGTTTCCAGGCCTTACCATCGTGGGGGTGGAGATGGACTTGAGCAAGAGAGGCTATATAATCGCATCTTACCCCATTTCAAGGGGATGGGGCTTGACCTACTTCCCCGGCTACACTTGCGGCCGGACCAAGATCAAGCAACCAAGTGACTTCTCCACCGGAGGGATGAACGAGAAGGGACATGGGTCGCGTGTTGCCCCACCAGGTTGGTTACTCAATTCACCCGTCTGGCTCCACCCCGGCCCCCAGAGCCAGCCAACAACCCGTCCGAACGTGTTCGCGAGCAGTCGCAGCAACAGTTCGTTTTCGTGCGTGTATACGCACCTTAATGAAGCACGCACACTGTCCCGCCTTACGTAACACACGATACCGCGTGCTATGTATGGAGGGTTCTTCCTACTAAAGGTTGTTCACGATAAAATGAGCACTTTTTAAATCAACCTTAGAAAAAAGTCACTGCTACTACCTGCATATATTTTAACGCGCGCATTCAGTGACACGCGTCCAGTAAAGAGAGTAATGATGGAGGGAAAGTAGTTCCGTATCACGTCGAATAAAAAGTATAAGGTAACCATTTGTGATCATTTAAATTATTTATTTCGCGTACTGTTTTTTTTAATGCATCGAAGTGTAAAATTGAGCAGATTTAAAAAATATTTGCTTTTATAATATTTTAACAGTTTCACTTGATCGACCCATGAATAAAGTGATGACGGCCATGATAATGTTGATCTTTCATAAGGCGGAGGAATACACAACGTGCATACAAGTAAATCTTAAGCAGGGCTTTCAAAAGTGCTCATTTTACAATGAGTAGCCTATATAGCCGAGAGGCCGTCTACGCACACTGTAGCCAACCATACAGACTATATACAGCGTGCCGGCTGCCAGGCGCTCGCTCATTGGTGGACGGCTTTCCGACATGTCACTGCTGACGTGCACAGCTGCGGTTTGTATTGTTAATACACTGAGCCGTGTACACACTGTGTGCACTAAGTACCATATGTACACTACGAGACTCAGCGATCCTGTCATTGTCCCCCCCCCCCCTACCCCTTGGCTATAGGCAATTCAACTGCCTTGCAGAGTGTTAGAAAATATTAAACGTGCCTCCAGTATGTATACAAACGAAAATACAACATACTACATACGAGTAAGGAATAGTATTGTTACGTGCTGCAGCTGGCGCCATCTCAATTGCCCCGCGCCGTAATCGGAGACTCACCTCGCCCTCCCCTCGTACAGGAACGATGCGCTCTTGGCTGTCTTGATCCCCTTTCTTCGAATCCCGTGTATGCAGACAGCGGCGAGACTTGCTGGCGTCACAAACCTCCTCTCGCCTGGTAGAGTTTCCGATAAGTTTAGCGACAACGCAAGAATGTTCTCGTGAGACTGGCTAGCGCCTCAGCCCTCCGCGACGGATCACGCGAGTTGGGGAAGATTCTAGATGGCGGCCTAAGACACTATATATACTACCGCAACCCAGCGGCCGGCAGTCTTTGACGGAGGTCGCCTGGCCGAGTGTGCGAGAGCGAAGTGAAGTGTGGACGACGACTGGAGATTGCGGGACGACGGCGAGTGAGGTGTTCGTGGAGTGAATGGACGAGAGGGTGTGAAACCGACGAGTGAAGCCTACTGTGCGTGAGGGCGCTTGGAGGACTCTAGAACATTGCGACTGGCGGGACATGGACTAAACTGAGGTGGGACTGAATGGAAGTGTAATACTGATTTTATTGTAAACAAGCGAACTGTCAATTTGGACACATATTTTGCAGAATATCTGAATAGGTTGATACAGTGTCTATTGGGACTGATCTTTAATTATTTGATTTAATTGATTTCTTTGTAGTAATTTTAAGTTGTATTAAATTGGAGTTATTAGTTGGGAACAGTAAGTGATATCAATTTATTATGAGATTTAGAGTTTAGATAATTTTGCTGTAGTTATTGTAAATAAAATAAGGGAATTATAATTAATGATTTTATTTGATTAAGACTTCCATACCTTAACGAACTTGGTATAGTCCACTTAATCTCTAGAGAGAGAAATTGTAACAGTACTTTAAAGACACCACGAATACTGTAAATATTATTATGGAGCCCTCCAATATAGTTAAAAGCGACTTTTTCGGACTACTAAATCCTAAAACACACTAGCAGGACGAGTAAGACAACGATAGCAAAGTGTATTAAGCTTTGGTGCAGAGTATTCATCTAGAATGATACGGTCACAGCTTTGATAGACCCACGCAGCACTACGAGAACACTGCACGAGAGTTATGAGCCCTGCGCGTGGAGGCGATGGCGCACATGTAGCGCATGTCAATGTAACCTCTATAGCTCCCTCGCTTCTCGGCTACAAAAGAAGAAAAACAATGCAGGCAGGCGGGAACCTTAAGAAAATTAATGTCGTCCTGGGAGGGCAGAAGTATGTACGCATAAGTGCGACTTAGTGAAATGAAAAGATGCGCAAAAAATCTTTTAAATTTATTTTACTCCATGTTTACTGGCAAAGTAATAACCCCGTAAAGAAAGTAGTTTATCACAGCGGTGTACTGGTAGCTTGCCAAGATAAGTTGATACATGTGTGAGACGAAGACTCGAGCTCTCTCTAGTAGAGATGTGAACTCCAGCCAGCCGCAGCATCTCTCAGCTGGACCAGGGCGCCACGTTACGTCACACGCTCCTACGTCATCCGCCGAACAGGTCACAATAAATGTTATTCACGGCGACACGAGAGAAGTAGATCGCGGTCCAGATAGACAGCGGTCGTTGCGAAGGCCGAGTTACAAGAGTCACCGCGCAACTCGGCTCACACGAGCAGGGAGAAACCCTGGTTACACGAGACTCTTTCCACACGCCCCGGGTTTAACGAGCCAGAGAGATTCGGATTAAACGAGTAACACGATCCAACACTGACCAGTAGTTAGGCCCGAGTATATCGAGCAAGCTGAACCGGGTTTATAATGACCCAACACTACCCCAGGGTTTAACGAACAAGCAGCAAAACGGGTTACACGACCCAACAACACTGGCCATGAGTTACACAATCCGTAACGTTAGTAAGGATCAGCATGCAGTAGTAAGAGGAAACGGGAGCACCCGGAGAAACCTTCGGACCATTGACAACTTTGTGATTCCCTCACGCGAAAACCCCTACTTCGTTCCACCGACAATTCAGCCCATGCAATCGTCTGAATCACACGCAGCGAGTCCCTTGCTGAATTAATTATAACAATCCGCCACTCTGCAAATTAAAAGTCTTCGAATTTTTTTATCAACCGCTATTCAGACGCATTCAAAAACACTATTTCAGATCGACTGTCGGAGCAACCAACACCCTGATAGGCTGTCTCTCCTCGCATAGATACGAGGCCAATAACCAAAGGAAAGTTACAATACTGCACGTACAGAGTATATTATGCGAAAAGCGTTTACGAAAAATAAGGGCCACTGATAAAGCACGTATAGTTACACTGGAAAAATTATACATTAATTTTTACAGTAAGAAAACTGCAATTCACGTCGCGGCTATGCCAAGATATTCAAGTCGCGGCTATGCCAAGATATTCACGTCGCGGCTATGCCAAGATATTCAAGTCGAAAGTACTTGGATTAGAATTTAAGTAAGCACTTGCTCCACACCACTTTCACACGCCACAACAGACGACTTCACACGCCAACCCACGGTGTGTAAGGGGGGGGGGGGGCTGGGCCCGCCCACGCGCCCTTGCAAGATGCCACTGTCAAACAATTTCCACATTAAAAATATATATTTTTCTATTCGTACCCTTCGCCCTCCTCAACAGAGCACAGCACACAGCGCAGCCAGCAATTCAATAACTTGTCATTTTCTCGCGTTTTTTATTTTATTTATTATCATTACTGTTTCCGGGGTTAACGTAACAAAAAAGTTGCGCGCAGGAAAACTCCTTCATTTCTAGTGAGCGCCAACTTTTACTGCCTATAATATTTGAGCTTTCATAAATTTTTATTGCGAGCTCCCAGATGCGAAACTAATAAAACCAGTTTATACAAACATGAAGGGAGGAGCCCCGAAAACGTTTACTTTTCGAGTTATAGCTGACGAAATGGAAATGACAAAACGTACAAAAAAAGGGGGGGGTGGGATCCCTTTAGTGATTTTTTTTTAAACCCGGCTCTCGGTCCGCGCGTTATAACAAATGTGTAAGTACGGCTCGTTTCTCATCTGTCGGCGATAACTACCACGGGGGGGGGGGGGGTTTTTACCCCGGCCTGGTGGTGAGTGTCGCCATTATCACATACACGCAGGCGAACACGCACACACGCCGTATGACGTACACTATCATATCCACCTTACACTCGCCGCCAACGAATACGAACAGACTCTCCATACATCTCACAGAGAACTTTGCGTTTCTCATCTGTCGGCGATAACTACCCCGGGGGGGGGGGGGGAATTTAGCCCCGGCCTGGTGGTGAGTGTCGCCATTATCACATACACGCAGGCGAACACGCACACACGCCGTATGACGTACACTATCATATCCACCTTACATTCGCCGCCAACGAATACAACAGACTCTCCATACATCTCACAGAGAACTTTGCGTTTCTCATCTGTCGGCGATAACTACCGCGGGGGGGGGGGGGGGGGGGAGATTTTACCCCGGCCTGGTGGTGAGTGTCGCCATTATCACATACACGCAGGCGAACAGGCACACACGCCGTATGACGTACACTATCATATCCACCTTACACTCGCCGCCAACGAATACAACAGACTCTCCATACATCTCACAGAGAACTTTGCGTTTCTCATCTGTCGGCGATAACTACCGCGGGGGGGGGGGGGGGGGGGAGATTTTACCCCGGCCTGGTGGTGAGTGTCGCCATTATCACATACACGCAGGCGAACACGCACACACGCCGTATGACGTACACTATCATATCCACCTTACACTCGCCGCCAACGAATACGAACAGACTCTCCATACATCTCACAGAGAACTTTGCGTTTCTCATCTGTCGGCGATAACTACCGCGGGGGGGGGGGGGGGGAGATTTTACCCCGGCCTGGTGGTGAGTGTCGCCATTATCACATACACGCAGGCGAACACGCACACACGCCGTATGACGTACACTATCATATCCACCTTACATTCGCCGCCAACGAATACAACAGACTCTCCATACATCTCACAGAGAACTTTGCGTTTCTCATCTGTCGGCGATAACTACCGTGGGGGGGGGGGGAGATTTTACCCCGGCCTGGTGGTGAGTGTCGCCATTATCACATACACGCAGGCGAACAGGCACACACGCCGTATGACGTACACTATCATATCCACCTTACACTCGCCGCCAACGAATACAACAGACTCTCCATACATCTCACAGAGAACTTTGCTTTGGTTTTCTGTAGGAAGGCCGTCACTCTAACCAATTACCCACAACTGATCGTATAATCGCAATCACTTTGGTTTATCAGTGCAACTTTTCCAGTTCGTATTGAAGTTAGTGGCTAAATGATGCAACACACCTGATGTTATTTGTTTGTTGATGTTTGAAAGAATATCTGAGCGGCGTGGATATACCGTGACTACGCCGGAAATAATAATGTCCTGGTTACAGTGCAGACTCGCCATTGCTCCTTCTCAAAACTCGAAGCTACGGGTTTACTGAATCTACACAATTCTTCGTCAATATACTTTGCAAAGCTTTGCCTCGAGCCTGACTGCAGGATACTGTGTGCTGCTATTGGCAGGTCGGCACGGTGCTGATTGGAGAATGTCCCGACATCTTGCTGGCCAGTGTATAAGGCGCCACCTCCGTCTACTCGAGTAGGTACTCTGTAGCCGGGGGTCCCTGGCTTGCAGTGCCACATCGCCTGTACCCTGGACATTACAAGCCTCGTGTAACTTTTCTGAAGGTCTGCTAAAGTTCTACTTCCAGAATATTCCTCCGCCTCGTGCACACTTTCAGTGCCGACACACTTTCAACATTCGGTGATATTAAGTAGCGATATTATTGTCTGCAACAAATTATATGCTAAACAATCATATGTGTCTTTATTGAGCTGTACATTCCAATGGCCGTTGCGTATTGCCTGTGCCACGTCTCTTGTTCAACTGTTTGACGGGCCGCTATATGTGCTTTTATTGAGCTGTACATTCCAATGGCCGTTGCGTATTGCCTGTGCCACGTCTCTTGTTCAACTGTTTGACGGGCCGCTATATGTGTCTTTATTGAGCTGTACATTCCAATGGCCGTTGCGTATTGCCTGTGCCACGTCTCTTGTTCAACTGTTTGACGGGCCGCTATATGTCCCAGAGCGAACCCGTATTCACGTCCACCAATCAGAACAGCGGTACACCAGATATTCAAACTCATTCGAGTATTTTACAATCGAGGGTGTTTTCTAAACTTATTACTTTTTTTTAGTATGTCACATTTTTCATCTCACGATCTTTGCACACTTTAGAAAAAAATTTATGTTATGAATGTTAACGATTTTAAAAGTGAGGATATACAAATAACTGACTGTAGCACACCATGATGCTAGTGTCCAGTCCACCAAAGGCGAAACATCTTTAACTTATGAAGGGCAAACCTTTTGGCGGGCCCCTCAAACTAATTTTTGATTCTCTTAAGTTTCTTTACGGTGCAACCAAAACCTCAATTAAACGCGGCATAAAAGATAGGAAAGTGTGTAGAATACTGAAATGGAAATGTATTTGAGTATCAGAAAGATATAACATGGTACACCTGACTATCGCTAAAAGAATTCCAAGCAGGCTATATTTTCATACCCTAACGTGCACATTTAGTTTTCCTTTGATTATCGGCCACGTGTTTATGTGAGCAGACATTTAGTATTTGCCTGGACCAATCAGAATCAAGATACTCCGATACTAAACGTCCGTGTTTCGCAGTCAGAACACCTAGGACGTGCAGCAGTTAAAGCCACCCAATCGCGAAACACACATAGACAGGAAATATTTTCGAGAAAATCGGGCCCCTCATTGTGACTTTTTATGAAAAATTGTATAGATACAATCTATCAAGATAAATGGTAAATAAAACCAGGTTAGTGTCCAATTGCTGTGATTCCAGCGTACTTGACTATATTTAGGAAGGTGGTAAACCCTCCCCCCCCCCTTTTTTTTTTTTACAAAGTTGTCACGCCATTGTTGCACACAACAGTACACAACGTCAAATAAGGCGAGTACACGTCACATGTGTGACGTATCATTCTTTGTTGGGACTGTACGCCGTATTCTCATAAACAGTCGCTGTCTGTTAAGGGGACAGCTGCGCGTCCAAGGTCAACAAGCGAGAGAGCGATACGGGCGACACTAACACGCACGCCTAGCGCCTCATCGCTCCTACACGCAAGGCATGTAGTTTTCTGTCCTAACGCTGTACTGTGCTGATTAGATCTGTAACAGTGAGGATTTACTGCATGCTGTACTGTGCTGATTAGATCTGTAACAGTGGGGATTTACTGCATGCGATGAAAGTCCACAGATCAAATTACCTGCGTATAATCGTACTTTTCTCTTTCCGCTTAAAGAAACTTCATAGGCAAGCTTTAAAAATGCTGTATTTTACCACTTTCACTTTTTTTTTCTCTGTTAATACACTTAATATGATAAAAGTATTTTTAAAAAGGAACATGGACAATAGTTTTTTTTAAATATTTTCTAGCAAAACTTCGTATTTCCAGAACTTTTATTTACCGAGATACGCGTTTACGGACAAACAATGATTTTACAGAAAACGTTTCAATACATAGGACTCTTAACATGAGAAGGAGAATATATTTTATGTGGCAGAGCATGGAACTGATAGCTCTACAGCCCCAGACAATAGTTTGTGACGACTCTAACTGTATATTTATTTATCAGTAGCCACCTGGATTTCGAGAAAGAATTTCCGCACATGATAGACTTCAATATCCCAAAGGCATACCAGCAGTATTCTCTTGCTCACTGGGGCCGCGGTGGCTGAGCGGTTAGCCTGCTCACCTCCCACCAAGGCGAAACGGGTTCAATCCCCGGCCAGGCCACTCCCGGATTTTCACATGTGGGAATCGTGCCGGACGATACCGCTGGTCGGTGGGTTTTCTCGGGGACCTCCCGTTTCCTCCGCATTTTCATTCCGGCGCTGCTCCATACTCTCCTCGATCACCCTCATCGTCTCTTAAGCCCTCGATGTTAACAGCCGCCCAAATCTCTTGACTCACTCACTCACACTTGCTTATTGCAGGAGTGAGTCTGTGAGAAGATATGTTCTTACTTGACCAACCAATCAGAAGTAGGTTACTCCGATACTGTAGGTCTGTTATTCGCGGACAGATTCATAAGACCTGGTTCTAAACTAGCGTGTTTTAGAGTACAGCCACTAGTGGAATCTGTTCACGAAAAACACGTGACCGTATCTGTCAGTGCCTCAACGGGATAACAATAATGATTATTTTGATAAATGCATAATTCACTCACATATCCTTTGTATTTTTTTTAATCAGTGATCCGAGAATAATAAACGCAGTGAATACTTACAATGTAAGAAAGTGTTAGAAATTATTATGTAAGCCTTGTCTTGCCGAAAACTTGGATAAAACCTCTGGAAAATAAATAATGACAAAAATTAGGTAGAAAATATCTGTGGAGACGTTATCTTTTCCTGTAATAAATGAGTAGTGAAGCAGGCGGAATACAAGTTTATTGTAACGTGATGTGTGTCATTGGACCTCCGCTCATGCTACACGCCCTGCAGGACTCACAACCAATAGGAAACAATATGCAGCACTGTGGCGGCTTCTGGTCGGATGTAAGAGGAGATGAATGAACAAGTGACCTCTGCTCGAGTGTGTAGAGAAATGTGCAGTCTAGACTGGTGCCAGTTTATGTCGTGAAGTGGTAGGCTATGTAAATATGCGACTTTTGTGTGCCGTTGTCCTTAAAAAGCCACAGTTGTCGTAAGCAGCAGTTAGGCGAGTATAAGTTGTAGTGCTGCTTGCAATAGTAACTGGTAGCGACTGCCTGCTGAGCGCAATTGGAAAGAGCAAGGGGGTGGGGGGAGGGGGAGAGCTACAGCCCCCTCCTCTTATGTGCACTACAGTTGACGAGTCCAGCACAGTGGACGCCGAACCCGGAACGCATATTAGTCCACGCTATACGGACCAGCACAACATCCGCTATAACGCCAGCTGACCGGCCAATGACATGTCGGACCTCCTGGTTACACACAGCCAATAGTGGTGTAGTGTAAGGAGAGGAGGGGAGGGGAGAGATCTGGGTGGCTCTTAACATTGAGGCCTCGAGAGCCGATGGCGACGAAGTGAGATGAGTACGTAGCTATGCCGAAATGCAAGGGCGGGGGAAACAGGAGATCCCCGAGAAAACCCGCCGAACAGCGGTATCGTCCGGCACGATCGACAAATGCGACCCCGGCCACTGCTAGAGGGTGAAGAAATGTGGCGGAAAAGACAGGTTGTAAACAAGATCGGATGACGAAGTACAAGCCTTCGAAAGACTTGTAGTAATTATTTTGATTATCTTGTCGGGAGTGGCGAAGTTTCCCCACAACTCTTGAGTAATTATCATAAGAGAAACGCCTTAACGAAATGTGCAGTGAGACAGTCAGTGGACATCGATAAGGGCACATATTATTTTCTATTAATCAAAAGGGTCAATGGTATTATCTTGTACAAGTCTCCCCGAGCCAGCCAGCGTCAAAGTCAGTGATGGTGGGTGGGTGGGTGGGTGGGTGCCGCAAGCCTAGTGTCGACGGCGGGTTACACCACAAACCACACTCTACATTGCACAATGACCTCGCCAAGAAATGAAGCGAAGTACGTATTAAGAAGTACCGTAACTCAATGTTACGTGTGTCAGCTAAGACGAAGCGCTGCAATGAACGGCATCTGTATTGGTATTCGCAGCTGGACACATGACCCAGGATGGAAGCGCGCTACTTGTTTAACGAGTGCGGCATATTCCGTGAGTTTATTTGTAATGCACCACGTCAAAACTAAACGAATATATTCGGAGATTTTATGCTAAGGGAGCAATTTATATGCGACTGAAAGAGTTAAAATAATTTCCGCACTACTTGCCAAGCATCTTCAGATGAACTTTCTTTCGGGTAATAAGAAGAATAAAGAGGAGGAGGAGGTGGGGGAGGAGAAAGAAGGTCCGCGGAGAGAACTGTGTAAACGTAACTCACTAGCAAGTCGCTGTCGGGCCGGGGGCTGTCTGTGAGAGCCGAGGCGAAGCAGCCAGAACTGGCTCTGCACGCAAACACGAAGGCGGAGGATAAACTGTGGAGTTTTCCGCGAGAGATAGCCAAGGCCGTTTGGGATTACGAGCTAGTAGGTGAAGGAGGGGGGGGGGGGAGAAAGTGCTGGTGGATTGCCAGCACGTACAACAGTCCCGGGACCACTGCCAACACACACACACACACACACACACACATACACACAGACAGCCCCTGTAGCCGCGCCAGTAGTACACCCCCGGGCTCTGCCCCTCTGGGGTCGAGGGCGTCATAAGTCACCCCGCCGTCCTTCCTTGGCGCCCGCCCTTCGAGGTTACACATATACCTGCCCCGCCCCTCCAACACAATGCATATTCTTATTATAGGGGCTATTCACGGTCAAATGAGCACTCTTTTTTGAAAGCCCTCTCATTTGGAATTATATATGTGTGTGTGTGTGTGTGTGTGTGTGTATGTGCGTGTTTCTTTGTTCGTCCCGTATGCGTTCCTATATCACTCATCTGAATGCGATGAAACTTTGGTGAGTTTTGCGCACGCCCGCCAAGGTTTCCGAGTTGGTAAAACCATTTTACAATAGGTGGCGCGAGTCGTTTCAACAAATGAGTTTATTCTAGCTATTGTTTTACAAAAGACAGATTATGAATGAAGATGACGTACCTAATCCAAACATGACAATTTGTTCCGTTTCAAATCTACAATCTACGGGGACACATCAGGGATTTGATTATTGATTGACATTTAATATAAACAAACATTGTTTAATATTACTTTTATAAATAAGACTTATTACTAATTTGTAACTTCACGTTACATTTAACTGTACTGTCGTATGCATATAGTTGATTTTGAGCACACAAAAGATGTTATACTTGTCCATCATTTCATACTTTACCTAATCTCCTAATCGCACTATATATCATTTCTAGGTACACTGCCTTGACGAACCCGGTATTTATAAAATAATAAATGTATTTATTATATGACCATATTTCATACAGTTTAGCGGCAGTTCCTATGTGACATAAGTGGTGTTGATTGTGAATTTGTAATTGTCATCACAAAGCATTTCTTTCGCTGCGCCCGGAAGCACTGGCAAAACTTTTCTTATTGCACTTATTTTGGCAACCATACGATCACGAAAAAATATAGCACCGGCAATGGCATCATCTGGAATTGCGGCAACCCTTCTGGATGGTGGCAGAACAGCGCATTCAGCACTGAAGTCGCCATTGAATATGCAAATCACTGAGACACCAACATGCAACATCAGCAAACTACGACGCACATAAAAGCATTAGAAGCGCTTCAACTTACACTAACAGATTTGAGAGGAAATAAACAGCTCTTTGGTGGCGCACTCATTTTATTTATTGTCTGGTGATTTCCGACAAACTTTACCACGCTCAACGCCCGCTGGTGAACTTAATGCATGTCTTAAATCATCAGTTTTATGGCGACACGTACAGAAATTGACTTTGAAGACCAATATGCGTGTGCAAGTACAACATGATGCATCAGCTGAATGTTTCGCAAAACAATTGTTGGATATTGGGAATGGGAAAATGGCAATCGATGAATCCACACACACAATGCCAACAAACTTCTGTAAAATCACAGCAACCACAGGCGAATTAATTCACAAAGTTTTCCCAAATATCGCACAGAATTACAAAAGTCATAGTGGCTCAGTGAACGTGCTATATTAGCAGCCAAAAACAACGTGTCAAAGCCATCAATTTCAGTATTCAAAACGAAATACCAGGCGAAGCGACGTGTAAGTCCATAGATACTGTAGTGAATCATGACGAAGTTGTCAATTATCCAACTGAATTCTTGAATTCACTTGATTTGCCAGGCATGCCGCCCGCCGCACGTGTTCACATTGCAAATTGGCGCGCCTATCACTTCTCCGAAACATCAATCCACAACGACTTTGCAACGGTACCAGGCTTTCAGTGAAAATGATTATGAACAATATCATCGACGCTACGATTTTAAAAGGAAAATTTAAAGGAGAAAATGTACTGTTGCCACGCATCCCAATGATTCCGACAGATATGCCATTCGAGTTCAAAAGTTTGCAGTTTCCAGTGCGACTAGCATTTGCGATGGCCATCAACAAGACACAGGGATAATCACTACAAGTGTGTGGACTAAATTTGGAAAATCCAAGCTTCTCACATGGACAGCTGTATGTGGCCTGCTCACGCGTCGGAAAACCTTCTCGCTTATTCGTGTACGCACCAGACGGAAAAACAAAAAATATTGTGTATCCAAAAGAACTTCAATAAACAGATTTAAAACACAAACACTTGCTGTCTTTGCGTGACATTACAACGCATGTCGGGTACTCGCTAGTAGTCAATAAATACATTAAATTTTAACCTTAGACGTTAACATATGAGTGTGATGGAATATACACAATGTGTTTATTACTTACATGTCAATGTTTATTTAAAAAGGTAGTTAAAGGCTAAAAAATTACTAGAAGTAAAAAGTAACTTGGACCTTAAAAGTGCTGACTTTACCGAGAACAGCCTATCGATGACGAGTTCCTCTCAGGTTAGGGTCTAACCACTCATCTCAAGTTGACACTTCTTTAGTTCTGTCCTATGTCAAATTTAATATATATATATATATATACACACACACACACAACGGCTTAACCCATTCGTAGCGATTGTACACAACTGTGTACCTCAAACACAGGAAGGTTTTTTTCCTTGGCCAGTCTTCTACGCTTACAGACCTCCCTAGAACTAACTCGCAAACCCTGCAACTGCTATGGGCACGTTTTTTTTCCCCGTGAAAATATTCCAAGACTAGTTGAACTGCAAAACACTTTAGTTTATCTGCACTTTCCTAATTAGCTGATTTGTAATTGTCAAGCGTCTTAGGTACCTGCAGTCGAATCACGGACGTTCAGTGTAGGAGTAACAATTCAGAATGGCGCAGTCACGTAGGAGAATATCTCCTCACTAAGCCAAGTGCATAATAACTAAAGGAATGTTGCAAGAATGCATGTAGCTTATTGCTGTATAGCCTGTACGTAAACAAATTTAATAGAAGCAAAAATAAGGTATTTTTATGTTACCGTAATTACGGAACGATGATGATACTCGACAAATGTGGGAATAAACAAAACACGTCACTGACAGAGTGATATTTCAAATATTTGATAGAAAAAGCGTGATGATACCGTGAACAGACTATAACATACGGGCACTGTGTTGAAAGATTCTGAACAAATCTCATGCTTGCGCGGATTCTAAACTTACGAAGTGGCGTTTGCACAGACTCGGTACAATACAGAAGTACAATGACGTGGCAGTTCCTTCATTGTGGGCTCATCCATTTGGCGGGCCTTTTGTTTGAATGACAACTGTGTGCTGAGGAAGGTTCCCTATTGACTCGGCTGCTAACTGTCGAATAAGATACCAGGCGCTGATTCGCGAACGGCTGTGCGATATTTTGCTGGATAGTAACAGAGTTTTGCTTGTACGTGAGGTTGGAGGTAGCGGTGTAAAGGTGAAGAATACTCAGCACCATCTTGCAGTTACGTATTTCCCTCCATCAACTAAATTGTAGGAGTCAATATTAAAAAAAAAAAAAAAACCAGCTGAGATAGTCACTGAGGCACAGTAGGGAGCTAGTCACTGAGACACAGTAATGAGTTAGTCACTGAGGCACAGTAATGAGTTAGTCACTGAGGCAAAGGAGGGAGCTAGTCCCTGAGGCACAATAGGGAACTAGTCACTGAGGCACAGTAGGGAAATACTCACTGAGGCACAGTACGGAACTACTCACTGAGACACAGTAGGGAGCTAGTCAATGGGGCACAGTAAGGAGCTAGCCAGTGAGGCACAGTAGGGAACTAGTCACTGAGGTTCAGTAGAGAGCTAGTCTCTCAGGCCCAGTAGGGAGCTAGTCACTGAGGTATAGTAGGGAGCTGGTCAATGAGGTATAGTAGGGAACTGGTCACTGAGGCACAGAAGGAGCTGGTCACTGAGGTCCAGTACGGAGCTAGTCACTGAGGCCCAGCAGCGAACTGGTCACTGAGGCACAGTAAGGAGCTGGTCACTGAGGCACAATAGGGAACTAGTCACAGAGGTTCAGTACGGAGCTGGCCACTGAGGACCAGCAGCGAGCTGGTGACTGAGGCACAGTAAGGAGCTGGTCACTGAGGTCCAGTAGGGAGCTAGTCACAGGTCCCGCAGCGAGTCAGTCACTGAAGCACAGTAAGGAGCTGGTCACTGAGTCACAGTAGGTAGCTGGTCAAAGGCACAGTAGGGGGCTAGTTACTGAGGCACAGTAAGGAACTACTCACTGAGTCACAGTAAGGAGCTGGTCACTGAGATCTATTAGGGAGCTGGTCACTGAGGCACAGTAAGGAGCTGGTCACTGAGTCACAGTAGGGTGCTGATCACTGAGGTCCAGTAGGGAGCTGGTCACTGAGGTCCAGTAGGGAGCTGGTCACTGAGGTCCAGTAGGGAGCTGGTTACTGAGGCCCAGCAGCGAGCTGGTCACTGAGGCACAGTAAGGAGCTGGTCACTGAGGCACAGTAAGGAGCTGATTACTGAGTCACAGTAGGTAGCTAGATACTGAGGCACAGTAGGGAACTACTCACTGAGTCACAGTAAGGAGCTGGTCGCTGAGGTCCTGTAGGGAGCTGGTCACTGAGGTACAGTAGGGAGCTAGTCACTGAGGCCCAGCAGTTAGCTGGTCACTGAGGCACAGTAGAGAGCTGGTCACTGAGGCACAGGAGGGAGCTAGTCACGGAGGCACAGTAAGGAGCTAGTCACTGAGGCACAGTAGGGAGCTAGTCACTGAGGCACAGGAGCAAGCTAGTCACTGAGGTCCAGTAGGGAGCTGGTCACTGAGGCACAGTGAGGATCTAGTTTCTTAGGCACAGTAAGGAGCTGGTCACTGAGGCACAGTAGGGAACTAGTCACTGAGGTCCAGTAGGGAGCTGGTCACTGAGATTCAGTAGGGAGCTAGTCACTGAGGCCCAGTAACTAGCTGGTAACTGATGCACAGTAGGTAACTACTCACTTAGTCACAGCAGGGAGCTAGTCATTGAGGCACAGTAGGGGACTACTCACTTAGCAAAGTAGGAAGATAGTCACTGAAGCATATTAGGGAGCTAGTCACTGAGGCACAGTAGGGAGCTAGTCGAGGCATGGTGAACATCTCAACTGCTATTTCGAAATCCAACTTTTTTCTTACATGATTAGTTTCACATATTGAACCGTAATCTAATTATTACCTAATTATTAAAGATACGGTATGTTAGCTGTTAGTGCAAAACTATGGGTGATGTAAAGTGTAGTTGCGTGCAAAAAGAAATGTATTGGAAGTTTAAATAACGTAAAACACTTAAAACAACTCAAATAATATTAAAATGACAATTTAAATTAAAGGTGAACGAGTTACTCATTAATAAAGACCCAGAATATTCGCAAATTTATTTGAGGACAAATTAAACTTTAGGTACATGTATGTGCAAATGAATACTGAGTACTGGTAAATTAGTTAAATCAATTTGTGCCTCTGTTCCATTTCTTTTTTTTTTACCCTAAAGTCCATATATTATTTGCAACATGTAAAACTCTACCTATCAGTAATACAGAGTGTAAATAGTAATGAGTGTGTTAAGCATACACACTTCTTTATTAAAATACAAAACTATAATGAGAGAATGAAAAGTGTGACAGAGAAGGACTCACGCTAATGTATTTTTCACTTGCGCTCCATATGCACCCTTTTTATTAACACATTTTTGTCTTATCAAAATGGATTGAATTTTTTACTAAGACGTAAGTTGCTGGAGAATATAAAAACAAGTGATGAAAACATTAGACTGCAATGAAAGGTACAAGCATGTTTTCTACAGTAAATCGTAATTCACTACGCAAACATAATTTTTTTTAAATATTGGTTTTAACATGAGAAGAATAAAACAAGAAAGTGTGAAACACAGTAGTGAGGGGGGGGGGGGGTACAGTAATGTATTTTACACTCTTACTCCAAAAGGTCTTTTTTTTTATTAGAATATATAATTTACTCTCTTAACAACAGTTGTAAAATGATTAACAGGGGTTTACACAAATCTTAAATTTCATCACTAAAGAAAATAGTGTTTTCATATACACTAACGTGGGGATATGTTTTAATATGCAAAGACACAATTTCTTAATTAACAAGTTAATTTTTATAAAGACTGTCACAAAAGTATCAGAAAATATAACAAACTAACGGAAAAAATTGGTGAAAACAAAATGATTTTATGATGAGCACAATATTTTTATAAGGAATAACATGACGTGTGAACATATTTAACACGGGTTACACGTAAAATGTTTACATTGATACAAGGTGGGAGAATAAAAGTGTTGGAAACAAGGGAAGTATATATTTAACAGAGTGGGAACATGTAAAATGTTTACGCGAATAAGCGTCATTGCCACGTACACACTTTGGGGTTGAAGTATGAACAATACTTATTCATTTAGTTGATAAACTTTTTTTTAAACTTGAAATAACAATTGAAAACAGGAGACGTAGCTTTAAAAATCGAGTGTCATTAAAGTCTAATGTTTTACAAACAAATAATGTACGTCAACGGCGCATAACAAGATAGTCGAAATGTGTGTGTCAAAACACGCACATTGCCTTGTGGGTGGCGAGCGCATCACCCAATCCTGTGGATCAGTTGAATTGCAAGGCAGAACGCTGGGTTATGCTGCTCCTAACTGCAACGCCCAATGTTACACTCTCCATGCGCTACAGCCCTTCAGCCAAGCTGTTCGGAGCCCGGTTACCAGGGCGAGTGGCGCTCGACTGAAGAGCTGTAGAGCATGACCGTACTCCATCAATGCTTCATCAGTGCCCGTTGGCAAGCCCTAGCGCTCCCGAGTTAAAGTAATATGATGAAACAATATTAATTCAGAGCAAATCGGTCAAACAGGATGTAGGGGGGGGGGGGTTTACACGAATAAGCATGGAAAACAATAGCACCTATTCTAACCTCGTCGGTTGTGATTTGGCAGCCGAAGAGTGAACATGTGTACTTACTATGTAAATACATCTAATTACCTTCGATGGCAGTCTAATGGAATACCACCCACACTTCGGTTGTCAGAGCTACCACCCTGGCGGCAGTTCAGCCGACGGCACCCCGCCAGACAGTCCCTTCAGAGCACCGGTGCTCTCACAAATGTCGTTTGGGCGGTTTTTCAATTTTGGGTAACCAGCCTTAACCAACAGCCCCGGAGGGGGGGGTGTGAAGGAGTAATACCACCACCTTCAGCTAACAGCCAATAACAGCACACCTTTCAGGGGATGGTAAAGGAGGGGGAAGGGGCGTATCCCTTCGGATAATTACAGCACAGGTATGTGGGGGTGGAGGGCGTACCCTTACAGGGTGGGGGAGAGGGCAACACACACTAATCAATTTTATGAAATGGCACTTGTGCCATGTTTGCATTTTGCATCGTGGGACCATCCAGCTCCTACTACTAGCGTATTCCCACACAGTGTTCTCAACATTTTATCCCGCTCCACACCATATGTTTCGTATTTATGATCACCGTCTGTCCACGTCACCAAAACATACTTTAGAGCCCCAGTCGTATGGTTCTCATTTTAAAACTCTTCCATATCTTTTTAATGTGTCAGCTTGCGAATCGAATTTAAGACATTTTCCATGTCCGAGGGGTAGTTGCCGTTTTCTATATCCGCCTCCTATTCGTAATTTTAAGTATGAACTTACGGTACAAACTACTTAAAATAACATAGGGGCAATGCAGCACACCTTTGTCTTTATTTTTTATGTTCAACAACCAAAACCAATGAGGCATGAGATATTGGAAACCAAAGTAATGTTTTATGATTCTTCTGCATAAAGATAAGGCGTATTTCGAATAAATGACTGACATATTTTTTTAAAAATAAAACTGTATTTAGTCATTAAGCACAACTTAGTTATTTTCTGGAGTATGATTGGAAATATTTTCTTATTTATAATGAAAAGGAATCATTATCCGCTACATTCCGGTTACTTTTACGGAAGTGTTAGTAAAATCAGCTGCCGAACGTATAAGCAAGGCTATGTTCTCTAAAGAAAAAAAGTGAAATTCTAATATTGAATCGGAAAAACAGGATGAAGCCGTTATAAATAAGTTCCAGATGGCGAGAGAAATTGTTGCAGTCGTTTCCAAGTGGTTATATACCGACCTAATCTTCAATAATTTGCAGGCAGTTTCAATTGCACTGACGCGTGATTTGTTCACTTAGTTCAGCCCCTGCCGCTAGATGCCACCACTCCCTGGCCTCTCCTCTAGAAGTGGAACTGCAATCCACAGACGTTGCTTACAAATATGTTTCATATTTATAGGAAAACTAGGAGAACACGTAAATTTGACAGCTATCGCCAAGATTCAGCTATTTTTCTACTTTACTTTGGGTCATGGCAACAGTCCGACCTACGTCAGAGGAAGGACGACGTACATATAAAGCCGCAGGATGCGTGCTCAACCCACAAGCTAAGCTGTCGTGGGATGAACATCGCGCTCGTGGCTACTCGCTCGCTGGGAACTGCCCTAGACTTGAGGACCAGCGAAAGCGAGTGTGATGGAAGCATTGCAGCTTGTGTGCGGCGACTATCCACAACTCGTTGTGTCCCCAGGTGGTGGATAGGGGATCCCCAGGCTCTAGCGTGGCTGGGTGTATTCCAATACCAGCCCGCGAACCAACTGGCCGTCGTCATGGATGTCGGGAACCTGGGCAGCTCAGTACGAGATGGCGAAGCGCATCTGCTGGAGGCGGGGAGGGGGATCTCGAGGTGCTGAAAAATGAGAAGTGTAGCGATCCTCACTGCTGGATTCTGTGGGCTGCCAACTGCAGATGCGTGATGAATGGATTGGAATGCATCGGACCTTGGAATCACCCCGATGTCAGCCTTCACTCCAGGGCCAGTGGATTCGCCACCACCACTGGTAGGCCCCGGATGTCTCGCGTTTCCAAGATCGACGGGCTATTATGGATAAAGGGGAGGGGGTGGCTCCCCGAAAGAACTCTCTCCACCTTCACCCATGGATTGGAGAAACTGACATCGGCGCGGAAGGGAGAAGATGGAGTCGGTGTCATGACTGAGCTGTCCGGTTTTCCGGAGCACTCGACGAGAAGCAGGGGAGCCTGCATCCAACAGTTACTGTTAATGCTGCAGTGCTGGTTCGCTGCACGGCAGTATAACAGTAACTCAACTTCAAGGTCACCTGCGCCCACACGATGACTGGCATCAGCGGGGAGGGCTGTTCTGTCCCCCGCAATACACACCAGCTGCGATCTCATTTCATTTCACCCCGCTTCAAACCAACAGAAGTCTTTCTTCCCGAATTAACAAATACCCAACTTTATCCAGCCCTAATCCAGTTAAAAGGAATTATTTTATCCTCAGCGACTGTCGCATATATTTTCCACGGCCCTCTCCGCTTTGCGTGGTTTGGTATGTTCTTCCATCTAGATCCTTCTTCTTCCGGTGTGCGCACATGGCTACAATTGCGGCCATGGCACTATAACCTTGCATAGCCGCGATGCATGCACCCATTATAATAACTGAACCCGACCTAAGGCGTGTAGGTCTTGCCCTGAGACGCATCCCATTCTCCAACAGACTTAGCTACTAACATGCATGCCGGAAGGCACACAGAACTGTGAAGGTGCTCACGCTGGAGTAGCGGGATTTGGGGCTCGCCAGAAAAACAAATTGTGCTGAACCCCACTGTACGGCCCAGCCTCAGAAGCTTGGGGCATTTGACGTGTGTGTGTGAAGCCGATCAGAAAACGCATCGCTGATCCAGGCCGCAGTCCTCCCACGTCAGGAGACGTACTCGTAGCATCACATTTCCACTGCTCGACATCAGGGGGACACGCAGGAGCTTCCGTCAGTTCCAAACTGAGTCAGTGGCAGATGTATATCAAGTAGGGTGCAAGGTTGAGTCCATAGGGAAGCTACGCGGTTGGAGAAATAATGCAATTAAAGGTTAATTTTAATATTGCAGGACAACGAAGTATCAGTGTTAAATTCTTGTGTGTATATGCAATGTAATGTAAAAAGAGTTAGTAAATAATAAAAAGATAATTCAGATTTGTTGTGTTCACAATTAACATATTATTAGGACACCCAAACCCAGTGACAATTGAAGTTAAGGAGAAGTGGAAGTTATTAAGTGTTATTTTCTAAAGTTCAAGCTGGGAATAGTTGGCGGCCTTATGTCAGCCAGGCTTCGTGCAGTCGCCAGCCTTAGCGTTCAATTCACCCAGCTATACTTCGAAAGCAGTCCTTAGTGTTAAGGCTGTCTAGGCGCACGCAACAACTTGCAATACTCGCTTGGCTGCTAGAGTCGCAGCTGAGGTGTGTGGCCGGGGTCTCGCTGCGGTCGGAAATAGAGCCCCCCCGGGCAAGTGTGTGTCTAGGCGAGGAGAGCATGGAAGGATGTCGACCTACTGCCCCCTCACTCGTGCCACTACTTTGGGAAAACACAATACTGCCTTGCCTTTCCTTGCCTTGCCTGATGCTCTTCCGGGGGGGAGGGGACACTGTGACGACCTCTCACACTCACTGCACGTTAATAAACGTCTTGTCATGTTGAAACACAACCCCTCTTGTTATTATATCATCTGAACAAAACCTTAACAGTTAAGTTCAAACAATTATTTTTATGCCCCTATTTTCTTTAATCCTGATGAAATATTGACGAGCTGCAGGTGTCTGAATATACACATGGATTTAAAAAGAATAAAAAATAAACAACACCTCAGAAAACGAGTAAATGTTGTCACAAATCAAAATACAGAATAATTAATAATACAGATGTACATTAAAAAAATGCGTCGAGCAGAGGGACCATTATGATAATTCCTCTAGTTATACGTAGTAAAAATTCTAGCAATACAACTAATAATGTAAAAAAAATATTTTAATAACTGATTTTATGAACTTCTATTTCAGCCACGAAAGTTATCATTTTTACACTGAAACGAATGTACACAAAATCTATTACTAAAACAATTTTTGTAACATTAGTACTAATATTTTTTACCTACAGCCATAGTAGATAATTAATGTAATTGCACCCTTCAAAAAGTTTTTTGTAAAATGTACTTTGTGACGCATCCAGAATCGAAATATGCATAAATTCTGATCAAAAATAGACTCATCAATCTAGTCTCTAAAAATAAATAAATTTTACGCAATATTTTTACTGTTAATGTGGATTCTTTCATAAACCCGCCGACCAGCAACATTGTCCGGCACAATATCCACATGCGAAAATCCGGACCAACCCGATCCGCAGAGGAGGATTGGTGAGTAGTCTGACAACTGCACCACCACGACCCCTGCAAGAAATTAATAAAGAGAATAAAAACCTTTGACGAAGTATAGAAAAATAACATCCTTGAAGGCGACTGGTCAGAGGAGACCACACATGTTAGTTATTACGACATTATAATGCCCAGACGGAGATGAGATGGCGGTGGTTCGGCGACGGAACGACTACGAACAGAAGGAAATGGGAGCAGTCCGAGATCACCTCACCTCTCCATACACATCACGAGGGTACGGTCACAAAGGCCTGACGTCGACCTCTCGACCAGAGACGTTAGTGTAATACATCGTTCACACAATCGCTGGCCATTTCCATCAAAAAGAAAATGATAAAACTCCGTCACGAGTTCTTGTCCACTAGGGCTGTGCAATATCCACATTTCAATATATGTCGATACAGTATATATAGGTCATATTGATATTGCAAATATATCATATCGTCAACGTTGCATTTCTACATATGCTAATATCACTATATGCCAGCTTCGCGTACCGCGATATACCAAATATTTTTTACTTTGTTAAACCATATCGCAGTTGAAAAAAAAAAACCTCTTGATCGATATATCGCCATATCGTACCTCCACACTGTCCACTGCATTTAGGCAACAACCAGTCAAACCTCACAGCAAATATAAACAAACAAAAAACCCTCTTGATCGATATATCGCCATATCGTACCTCCCCACTGTCCACTGCATTTAGGCAACAACCAGTCAAACCTCACAGCAAATATAAACAAACAAAAAACCCTCTTGATCGATATATCGCCATATCGTACCTCCCCACTGTCCACTGCATTTAGGCAACAACCAGTCAAACCTCACAGCAAATATAAACAAACAAAAAACCCTCTTGATCGATATATCGCTATATCGTACCTCCCCACTGTCCACTGCATTTAGGCAACAACCAGTCAAACCTCACAGCAAATATAAACAAACAAAAAACCCTCTTGATCGATATATCGCCATATCGTACCTCCCCACTGTCCACTGCATTTAGGCAACAACCAGTCAAACCTCACAGCAAATATAAGCAAACAAAAAAAGTAGTTGAACTAATTACACAGTCGAATTTCCCCCCCCCCCCCTTACCCCACGTAAAGAATTATCTGGGAATTATTTAAAAAAATTAGTCTTAAACATTAAAAGAGAAATATTGCATTTTACAATACACTGTGCTATGGAACAAACAAAATGGTTTGCATATAGCTATGTTTATTACAATTTTGAAGTCGACTGTACTTGCCTATTCAAACTTACCATTATTTTTTTTCGCGTTCTACAATGACAAGTTCTAACATTTTTTGTAGTGTTACAAAAATAATCTTGACGATTAGTATCCAAACAATTATTTGTAGAGGTACAAATACTTTTGACAATGTAGTATATGTGGTACAAACAGGAATCAAGTGCTCTTTTGATAATTAGCGCACAGTCCGCTGTGGAACGTGGCAGGTGAAACAAGGTGTAGTGTCACTAACACACTCTTCAACAGCGCAGTGGTTAGTGTGCTTGCCTTATAGAGGAAACAGCGGAAGTAAATAACATTCCACCATACTGGGTTGAGCGGCTCACCCTCACAGCCTGATATAATTTCATTATTAGCCAAGTAGTCAGCGAAACAAAGGCATGAGTATGAGAATCAACGGCCGAAAATATTTTACACTGCCCGCAAATCAATGTATTAGTTAAAAGATTTTTCAAATCCGTCATTTTATTATTATCATTATTTTAAAAACAGCTCTAAGCGGAGTAATAAAGACTGGAATAAAATTTCGTTTCTCGGCATCTGTTATAGGCAACACCAGCTTCGGCTTCGAAGGTGCAGTCCATTTGAAAATAAACCAAATGATAAATCAAACCAATCAAACTGCGGCGGAGCAGTGGCCGTCCTGCAACACGCATCAGCCATTGGACGTTGGTTGATGGCTGTGCATTCACCTCTCAACCCGAGAGAGTATTGGTAAAGGAGCACAGAGCCGATGTATATCGCGACTATTTTTATTTTTAATTGCACGGCTACGTCAGCCCTCGGTGACTGGGGCAAAGAAAGAGTCACAGTTAATGACAAGCTGCGACATGCACAAGGCCACTCCTCGGCCCTGAAGGAAGTGGCTGTGCCTAGCGCGCGCACGACCAGCTGGGCTATAGCAGCGCCGTGCTGTAGCGTGCCACACAAATAGCCCCACGCTCCATCCCGCTGCTGACAAGTTTATTCCGGCTCTAATACCGCTCTAGCCACTGCGCCAAGAGCAACCCGCCCCCCTTCCCCTTCCTCACTCTCTCACAACTTCCCCTCCCGCGACCAACTGGACGACCCCTCGTCCCCTCCCTCCACTACACATCATCCTCCGTCGAGATACAGGGAGAAGAAACAGGAAAATTCTGGAAAATACTGCAGGACACGCTACCCATTCTCTCTCCCTTTTGGCAAAACTGGTCATACTTTTCCACAGCTAATTCTGAAGACTTCTGGACAAGGACTGTTGTAATAAAAATAAATGCTTATATTGCCTACTGCTTTCAGTGCCACAGTTAAGAAACATGCTGGACGATGTTGGCCGGCGAGGTTTCTCGAGGTACTACTATTTCCCTGCCCTTGCATTCCAGCGCTGCTCCATCCTAGAGTCTCATTTCATGTCCGGGGATGACGGGCACCTACGGGTCCCAGCTGGAAAGCCCGTCACTCGGAGTGTTGCCTCGTCCTGGGTTCACACCCCACTCGAGTTTTTTTTAATGCCGTAATTATGGGGTAGCCTCTCGTGGTATTTATTTCTTGGCCACTCCACTTTATATGATAAAATCGCCTGTATGTTGCATGACGAATGAGAAAAAAAATTAATGTAACCCACAAAACACTAAACTTTTGTTAGTGTTTCAGTCATATTCGAGGAGCCATACAACAAAGCTTTCTTCAACCCTCTCCAATCACCCGTCCCGCAAATCCTTACAATTTAAAACTCTTCGCATTATAGGTTGTATGTGTGAAAATATGCCCGGAGGAAATCCTTTAACATCTCTTCCCTTTTCAGCTACAAATGTCCTTCATGGGAGATGTTTTATAATTTTTTTTGCTGTTGCGCCATTTGTTTCCATAATACCAGGAAGGAATTATAAGTGTCAATGGCAAACAGAACATACTGGAAAAGAACATTTGCTTCCACTTTCAACTTGCCACTCACGGGGGGCCATTTTTCTCATTCGGTGATTGGTTGCCTGGTACGAAAAAAATGGTGATATTTAAATTATAATTACTGACGAATTTAATTCCCACGCCTCAAGCTTTCAACATGTATTGACGATGTTGCTTACAGAAACACCTCACAATTTGTAGACCACACAACAAGCATTCTTTCAAAGGCAACCTGGACTCTGAATATAGGTGAGCCTTTCATAGCATGCATTTATTTACGTGTAGATACATCCTGAATTTGCATACATATCTCGACACAATGACTTGTTATGAAAATAATTTTTATTAAGGTAATTTCCAACGCACTGCCATGTCTTCTTGCTTTTTAAAACGGTACTCCTCATTTTTGACACAGTCTGCCAGAGCATCTCGAGACTAACAAATGAGGACAGAGTACTCGGACGAGATCCGAACACTAAGTAAAAGTCACTGCTGAAATATGTCACACATTCTAGCTAGCGCATGTGCCAGTAGTAGCATATATCGAATTTCCTGCATTGCAGTAAAAACGGAAAATTATACCTTACAAAGGCGTATCTGTGAAAACAGAATCACTGATCAATATAACATTGGAACGGGCGTAAATGCTGTCATTCGAATATGTAATGTGTTAGATTATTAAGAACAAAAAAATCATAGAGTGTGAGTGCTCTAACTATTCGACAGCATATAGCTATTTATATATATATATATATATAAAAAGTCTCATGTTTTAACAATGTGTAGTTAGTACTACCAGATTTCCATTGTTCCTGCTCACGGAATGTGGAGTTTCCAAATGCCATTACTGCTGTCTTAATTAACTACAAGGGGATGGATGGAAGCTTTAAGTGCTACATACACAGTTACAAACATTCAATTTACACAGTAAAAATTAAAAACCAGAATGTAGTATTTTGTTTTCAGGACACTTTGTTCCAAAAGGACGTCACTATCGCCAGTCCGAATAACAGCATGGTCTGTTATTTTGCTTTGTATCGTGTACTGCGCAGAATGAATAACATGGTCTGTTATTTTGCTTTGTATCATGTACTGCGCAGAATGAATAGCCCGCTGTCAAATAAATGGCCCTGTGAACAAAGTCATGTACACAAATCACGATTAAAACTGCGGTTAAAGTACCGATTAACCAACATTTTCCGTGCTAACAATCAATTAAAAAAGTCACTAGGGTATAGCTTCTGCGACGCTCATTACAATAACACAATTATAAGGTTCGCTAGCCACGAAGGCGTCATTTCACAACTGCAGTTTACAGAGCGACAATAAACCCATCAAGTGTCCTGGAATCGAACGGACCATCATAGCTGACACACTTATCTGTGGGATCATTTTGATTGGTGTTACGAGCAAGGCTAAATACACGGGTTTTTTTAATGGTTTTTTCCTGAGCACATAAATTCAGCACGAAGAGGACCAAAGTCTAGTGTATAGTTGAGAACTTTTCTAATATCTAATTCACATGCAAGCAATTGTAACCAATAGTTATATATCCCCCGAGAAATTTCGTAAATTCACTTGACAAGTTAAACGTGAAACACACGTTAGATGTATGACATATATTAGAACACTGCTTCTATTGGACCACAGTATGTTAGACACGCTCGGACGGATTTCAGCCAATAACCAGCCTGCAAGGTAAACAGTATCGAACCCCCGTGCTAGCTGGTCTGTGATAGAACTAGGGGAATGTTATGGCCTAATACATGACAGTTCGTCACCGTTTGCTGGACGTGTTTATACCTAACAATCACCTCTTAACTGTAAGTGTTATCCAATGCGTACTTAAAATGTGCGTGTTTCTGTGTTTGCATTAATTACATGTTCAGGGCGACTATCAGTATCCTTATAGTTATTCCCTGACATTTCCACGTATCCTGTTTAATAATATTTCTAATATTTTTATGGTTTTCCTAATATAACTTACATAATTTTTTTCTGTAACAATTAACAATAACATATCATTCATTAATGGATGCTTTCCTACGCAGAAACAAATATTTATAAAAAAAACACAGGTACAAAGCTGGTAAATGTTGAAAGGTGACACAGAGGTTAGATACTAGTATTCTCAGAATCCGAAGGAGTCACAATACAAAAACAAGAGGCAATACAAAGTATCAATTCTAGGAGAACTACGAAAAGTGACTCAATGATTATTTTGGTCAAAAAAAATTTCAGTCAGTAAATTATGTGTAATAAAAGTTACAATTGAAGATACAACAAAATTGTCCCCAGGTTCAGAAATGTTCCTATGAAGATGGCATAAACTAAGTAACAGTAAAATTCATATGATGGCATGTCGCAGAAGTGCACGAATCTAATATTTATTTTCTTATTAAATTCATTCTCAACTATTTTATCTAAATTTCCTGACTTCACTTAAATTTCCCTGACATTTCCCTGATTTTTCCAGAAGTGTAAAATTCTCTGACTTTTCCAGGTTTTCCCTCTGATGTTTTATTAATGTTTAGCAAGGACTATTAATTTTTCCGTAGTAGCTATAATTTGTAAGCACTATAAAATATATCTAAATTTTAATAAATAAAAGTTAATTTAGAAAAATGGTTCATTGTAAGACAATACAAGCATGCCTTAACAGCGGTAATTATAAACGTTAATATGATTGTCATTTAAGAGGCTGTGTCACCCCTTATACAGAAGTTATTAGTTTCAGTGTCACAGCAGAAGAGTCAGGTTCAGGTTTCACTATGGAAGCATTATTCTGTGCACATTTGTGTACCTAATTGTTAATAGCTGTTCCTTTGTTGTCATTAAAACGTGAAAATGAACTAAGATATAGAATTTTGCATTAACTTAATTGTTGCGTAAATATGCATTAGTAGTTCATTCATATTTATATATGTAATTATGGGTAAAGTAATAAGCTAAGCTTCTATTGTCAAACTTTTCAATAAATCCTCCTAAGTTTGAATCACGAAGAAATAAATATAAAATTCAAAATGGCGGGGGTCACGGGCTCTTAATTAATAGCCAACTGACGGCCAAGTACACAAAGAATTATGGAGTCTAGCTTATTTCCAAATGAATATACGAAATTTCCGAACCTCTACAAATAATTAACAAGTCCATAATGATGTGACGACGAGGCGTTGTCAGTCTCGAAAAGACCAAGTTTTTTAATGTACGATAACTGGTAGTGGATTAGTGTTCATTGGACGTAAATAATATCTAATTATTGTACTCAATGCGACACGGTATATTACCGAATGTTACGTTGTGATAATGGTAGCTGGCTTGTTTATTAAAGTGCTATAAATGGGTTACGAAACTAAATCCACCCCCTCCAATTTCAAAACCTTGTCATACGTAAATTTGAGACAATTTGGTTTTAGTAATATCATCTTTCGGCAAAATATGTGGTTTTAATATGTCATTGGAAATAACTGTTTTGTAAGTGAATAGGCGGGGAAAATGATACAAGATTCCGGTTTCGATCCATAGAGGCAGAATGTTGAAATGGCGACTAGCACCGCGTTTTCCTGCGCTGACATATTTGCTTAGCGTCACAATTCAGGAGAGACGAGATGGCCTGAAGGCAGACAGACTAGCAGCAAGGCCCGTGAGAGAGCCTAGGACATCCACTGAAACGTGAACAAGTTAGTTGGCCTGCAAGACATCCTGTGCTGTGCAAACCAAGGTGTGGCGTTTGTTGTTATCAACACGCCAGGGCGCAGTGAACAACTACACATCATATTTGCTTAGCGTCACAATTCAGGAGAGACGAGATGGCCTGAAGGCAATCAGACTAGCAGCAAGGCTCGTGAGAGAGCCTAGGACATCCACTGAAACGTGAACAAGTTAGTTGGCCTGCAAGACATCCTGTGCTGTGCAAACCAAGGTGTGGCGTTTGTTGTTATCAACACGCCAGGGCGCAGTGAACAACTACACATCATATTTGCTTAGCGTCACAATTCAGGAGAGACGAGATGGCCTGAAGGCAGACAGACTAGCAGCAAGGCCCGTGAGAGAGCCTAGGACATCCACTGAAACGTGAACAAGTTAGTTGGCCTGCAAGACATCCTGTGCTGTGCAAACCAAGGTGTGGCGTTTGTTGTTATCAACACGCCAGGGCGCAGTGAACAACTACACATCATATTTGCTTAGCGTCACAATTCAGGAGAGACGAGATGGCCTGAAGGCAGACAGACTAGCAGCAAGGCCCGTGAGAGAGCCTAGGACATCCACTGAAACGTGAACAAGTTAGTTGGCCTGCAAGACATCCTGTGCTGTGCAAACCAAGGTGTGGCGTTTGTTGTTATCAACACGCCAGGGCGCAGTGAACAACTACACATCATATTTGCTTAGCGTCACAATTCAGGAGAGACGAGATGGCCTGAAGGCAGACAGACTAGCAGCAAGGCTCGTGAGAGAGCCTAGGACATCCACTGAAACGTGAACAAGTTAGTTGGCCTGTAAGACATCCCGTGCTGTGCAAACCAAGGTGTGGCGTTTGTTGTTATCAACACGCCAGGGCGCAGTGAACAACTACACATCATAGATATGAAGGGGGGGGGGGCGCTAATTTTGAATTATTATGTTTGCTTATTTTAGAACTTGCGCAAGGCGGCGGGCGACTCTTAACAGCGAGGTCTTGTGAGCCGATGATGGTGAAGCGAGGTTAGTGTGGAGCAGCGCCGGAATGCAACAGCGGGGGTAACCCGTCGACCAGCGGTATCGTCCGCCACGATTCCCACGTGCGAAAATCCGGGAGCAACCCCGCCGGAAATGGGACCCAGTTCGCCTTGGTTGGAGGTGAGTAGTCTAACCACTACACCCCCTCCCCCTCCCCCAACCCAAGAAAAGAGCAGTTTAGGCACTGGAATACCAGCGTTCTTATCATTTCCGACGATACTAGATAATTAACGGCATTCGCACAGGAAACATCAAACACGCTGAGTGAGAGTGTAACAGGACAATATGCTATGATACATTTTGTGTAACATGTGACTTCTTAAAGTGTTCGGTCACACATGAACATCAGAGTTAAAGTGTTTCAATCACGTGATTTGTTGGCACGCAGTGTACTTGTGTCTACAAGTAGTGCGGCAACGGTCAGGTCAGAGAGAGAGAGAGAGACTTCTCCTACTGACCAGGTTAGCCACACGGGAATATAAGCAACGGTGTGTTGCTATGTACACTACTGGCATACACGTGCAATGCGTCAGGGAGAGAGAGAGAGAGAGAGAGAGAGATGACGGAGGAGGTGAGGAGAGAGAGAGAGAGAACCACGACAGGTTAGCAACGGGAATAAGAGCGGTGTAGAAACGGATACAGTGAAGCGAGAGAGAGAGAGAGAGGAGAACTTCTAATACTGACCAGGTTAGCCACACGGGAATATAAGCAACGGCGTGTTGCTATGTACACTACTGGCATACACGTGCAATGCGTCAGGCCAGAGAGAGAGAGAGAGAGAGAGAGAACTTCTCCTACTGACCAGGTTAGCCACACGGGAATATAAGCAACGGCGTGTTGCTATGTACACTACTGGCATACACGTGCAATGCGTCAGGCCAGAGAGAGAGAGAGAGAGAGAACTTCTCCTACTGACCAGGTTAGCCACACGGGAATATAAGCAACGGCGTGTTGCTATGTACACTACTGGCATACACGTGCAATGCGTCAGGCCAGAGAGAGAGAGAGAGAGAGAGAGAGAGAACTTCTCCTACTGACCAGGTTAGCCACACGGGAATATAAGCAACGGCGTGTTGCTATGTACACTACTGGCATACACGTGCAATGCGTCCACGACTGTCGACATGGTGCTTCAAGTACAGCTCGAAGAATACTCGTTACAACCTTTTTAATTTGCACTTCATTTAGTCGCGTTTACACGTATGTATCCACTACATTTATGGATTCTTTTCCATTCTACTCTTTTAGTGCACTCAATTTCCCTTTATATATTTAAGTACTATTTTCGCAAACTAAAATGTAGTTTTATTGAGAGTGACAGTCGAATAAAAAACATGAATCACTGTATTTATAATGCAAAAGCAATTTAATGTTAAGTATAACGAATCGGACATACACACTAAAACAGCCCCCCCCCCCCTCCTCCAAACAGGAAAACCCAAACAGGAAAACTTAGTAGAGGCCATTCACGGTAAAGTGAGCACTTTTAAAAGCCCTCTCATTTGGAATAACACCCAATAAATATATTTTATTTCAGCCTTGTACATTAACTTCCGAGTGCGGTGGAATATATACACTGTGTTTATTAACTACATAGCAATTTTTATTTTTAAAAAAAGTTGTTAAAGGATAAAAAATGGCTGAAAGAAAGAAGTAACTAGGGCCTCAAAAGTGCTCACTTGACCGTGAACAGCCTATAGGAGAAGTGCATGCACTAAGTGGTTTGATTCGCGAACGAACTTGTCCGGGAAACCGGTCCACTCGGACAGATGCTGCAGCCCGGCCAAGGCGCCTGTTAGTACACCTCACTTGCATTCCTCAGCTCGCCTATAATGTTGCGTTCACGAAGAACTCTTGAGTGTGTCGATTAACAAGCTTGTTCACAATAGAAATAACTGGTCGTATGGGTGGTTGGGTGTAACTCCAGCGTGATATATCTAAAGTAAAAGTTACGTTGCGATGACTAATCAGAACCACAATCGGTATTGTTACTGCAAAACTGTTATTTCAAACATATTAGAAAGTAGGCATGTGGTAGTGTTCACTATAATAGGCTCTGCTGCCAGAAAATGTCTGTTTTGAAGCATGATCTGCTTATATATGGTATTGTTACACGAGGTTAGGTATGGAAGAGTTGCGTATCAACCAAGAGAGAAGAGAGTTTGCTTGTCGTAAGTTACCATTGGCTGCAGTTACGAGTTACCATTGGCTGTAGTTACGAGTTACCATTGGCTGCAGTTACGAGTTACCATTGGCTGTAGTTACGAGTTACCATTGGCTGCAGTTACGAGTTACCATTGGCTGCAGTTACGAGTTACCATTGGCTGTAGTTACGAGTTACCATTGGCTGCAGTTACGAGTTACCATTGGCTGCAGTTACGAGTTATCATGTGAATTGTGGATCTCAAGTCCAGAAGACGTCGTTCCATGTACAATAACTGCGATTACTCCATCATCGTTAATTAATAATTGTTCGATTGTAAAACGGGTTTGCGGGTTGGTTCACGATACAACACGCTCCACAGTGCTATCACGTACGCGTCGTGTAGGTACGTGGCATCCTTCCTCTACGTGTTCACGTCTAACAAGTAAAGATATGTTATTACGTGCCGTCCCCTTGAGTGTAACACTTCCATCCGGCCAACACGACTGAACGAGAAGTGAAGAATATGATTTTGTACTCTTTTGGAGGGAGGGGGAAAAAAAATCTTAACTATGTCATTTAAGAGTATATCATACAGAAGCAGCTCGCTGTATCTTTAACCAGACTTTGTTTACTGAGCACATAGTCACGAGGTTTAAATGGAGAATTAATCTGAAAGAAATACAGACTTCGTGCATCAATTTTGGAAATAATGATTTAGAAAAAAAATGAAACGCAATTTTCTCAGAGAACACTGCCTCGTCAAGAACTTGCACAAAATTGCACATATTACATTTGTAAATTGTATATTTTACGGTTAACTGCTATAAATAAAAAATGGAAACATAAAAATTGTCAATATTTTTTTTTAGCATGACAGTATTCTATGAGAAAGATACTGCGAACATACTTTGAGTTATTGTTGAGAGGGATGCAGTGATGTGCGGCTACAGGGTAGGCAGGCTTGGTCGGTTGCATGTACAGCACGCGAGTGTAAGTGAGTGCAGGGCAGGGCAAGGCAGGGCTGCGAGTCGAGTCCAGTCACGACAGGACAACAGGTTGTAAAATATGCGCGCGCAGGGAACACTCTGAAGGTTGTTTGAAAGGCGTCTCCCCCTCCTTCGAGGAGCTGATACATCAGCCAGGACACGATCCACCCGCTAAGGCAGCTTCACATCTCCACACTACCACAGCCTGCCTGCCGTATGTATGTATGTATGTATGTTCTCACTCATCTCAGTACTATCACAACGTTACAAAATATGACATGTTTACTTATTTCCTAAATGTCTCGTGTATCACAGGCGTCCTAAACTTCTGTGAGCATTAAACATTCTTACTTTTGGTTCAACTTAACTTTAACGAATGTTTCTTTTTCTGTAAATTACAATATTTCATTTATAATCAATATGTATACACACAGGCAAGAAGTATTTTAAAGACGAGGAATTATCCGCATATTTGACTGACAAATCAATATCGCTCTTCGTTATTCCGTACATCGCGTATTTAAAAGGAAAAAAAAAAACCTAACAAACTTAGGTCTTATTAACGTCCGAATGTGTAATGCCTGAAGGCTTGTCGGCGGAACAATAACAAATTAACTTATAAACAAACCTAAACTAACACCCATGCCTTACGTAGGATTCAAACCCAGAACCTCCCACACACCAGGCCGGCTATCACGCACACACACACACACACACACACACACACACACACACACACGAGTCGATAGATGGTGGACGGTGTTTACTAGCAAGTATGAGGGAGAAGTGAGGTGGAGATGGAGCAGCGCCGGAATGTAAGGTGGCGCGGGCAACCCATAGAAACACCCGGCTAAAGGAAACGTCCGCCATGTTTGCCACGTGCGTGACCTCGGCGGGAATGGAACGTGGTTCACCACAGCTGGTGGAAAGGGTAGTGGGGGAAGGGGAGGGGGGTCGCCTGCCCATCAACTACACTACTATTACACACGCGGGATTACCCAATCATCTTCGCAATTTATAAATACAAGTTAATGACTAACTTCATATCACGAACAACGTAACTAGTTTACTCTAATATATTATTTTCTTTAGAAATACATTCAAGTTATTTTGAGGATTGTTATGCACAAAATTAAATTTCAGCAATGGCGTTGCTTACCAGATGGGTTAAAGAAAAAATTGTTCGAAAACCACAGCGGAGATTTCTCACGAGTGCTAGACAAGTGATTGCCAAAAGTTGACATATAATTCTACAAAACCGCAAATTAAACAATGACGAATTGGCCACATATGTAAAAACGGCCTAAATATGGCGGAATAGAGTCGCTCATAATAAACGGCGATACATGTTTTACGAAGAGAAATATTTTTTGTCTGATTAATTAATCAAATCCTTATAGTAACTGAAATGCACACGTCCTTATGAAGTTTCGTGGGTTTTATTAAGTATTGTTCTGCCTTGAGGCGTGGAGTATCGCGAATCAACCACACGTAAACTCGCCAGACATGAGAGTAAGGAACAGGAAGTTGTCCACAGCTGTACGCAGGCGTGCAAGGACGTTATCTGGTGTACGAATACAGAACTACAAGGAAACAAGCGTCTTGTAGCGACCCTGTCCGCCAGTATTCCAGTGCCAGTGAACAGGAAGCCTTACACGTCTTGCAGCGACCATGTCCGCCAGTATTTCAGTGCCAGTGAACAGGAAGCCTTACGCGTCTTGCAGCGACCCTGTCCGCCAGTATTCCAGTGCCAGTGAACAGGAAGCCTTACGCGTCTTGCAGCGACCCTGTCCGCCAGTATTCCAGTGCCAGTGAACAGGAAGCCTTACGCGTCTTGCAGCGACCCTGTCCGCCAGTATTCCAGTGCCAGTGAACAGGAAGCCTTACACGTATTGCAGCGACCCTGTCCGCCAGTATTCCAGTGCCAGTGAACAGGAAGCCTTACACGTCTTGCAGCGACCCTGTCCGCCAGTATTCCAGTGCCAGTGAACAGGAAGCCTTACACGTATTGCAGCGACCCTGTCCGCCAGTATTCCAGTGCCAGTGAACAGGAAGCCTTACGCGTCTTGCAGCGACCCTGTCCGCCAGTATTCCAGTGCCAGTGAACAGGAAGCCTTACACGTCTTGCAGCGACCCTGTCCGCCAGTATTCCAGTGCCAGTGAACAGGAAGCCTTACGCGTCTTGCAGCGACCCTGTCCGCCAGTATTCCAGTGCCAGTGAACAGGAAGCCTTACACGTATTGCAGCGACCCTGTCCGCCAGTATTCCAGTGCCAGTGAACAGGAAGCCTTACACGTATTGCAGCGACCCTGTCCGCCAGTATTCCAGTGCCAGTGAACAGGAAGCCTTACGCGTCTTGCAGCGACCCTGTCCGCCAGTATTCCAGTGCCAGTGAACAGGAAGCCTTACGCGTCAAACAGATGAGAGTAACGTTTCCACATCAGATTGTGTACCCAGCCAGATATTAATTTATTAACGAATACATATCCTATATAAGATATGGTTTTAGATGTTACAAGAAAGCAATTATTTTATGCGTGCTGTACTTCAGGGTCCCACCTGCCTGCACAATTTTTTCTCCTTTTTTAGCGTAAAAGCGCGGGAGCTATAAGGTCTACACTGGCACACGCTACAAGAGCGCCATCACCTCTACGCGCAAGGCTCTGAACTGGTATGCAGTGTTCTCGCGCGCAGTGCTGTCTCTACCTATGGCAATTCCAGCGATGAACCTGTCATATTATTGATTAAGAAGCTGTGGCAATGTTCAATACAGGCTCATATTGTAGTTTGACTCGTGTCCAGATAGCAAGTTTTAAGATGCAGTAGTTTGAAAACTCAGTTTTTTTCTTCTAACTATAGTGAATGGTTACAAAATAATATTTACAGTATACGTGATAACTTTAAAGTACCTTTCCGTCCTCATCTTGGGTATGATGTCGTTTCTTATGTAAACATACCAGGGGCACGTCGTTTAATAGTTTTGTCAAAAAACCAGTACACTTTGCACTTTGCCGCGCAGTTCCAGCGCCAGCCAGGCGAATCTGACACAGAAGCTTGTAGAGGTATTACTACTTGACACAGAAGCTTGTAGAGGTATTACTACTTGACACAGAAGCTTGTAGAGGTATTACTACTTGACACAGAAGCTTGTAGAGGTATTACTAGTTGACACAGAAGCTTGTAGAGGTATTACTACTTGACACAGAAGCTTGTAGAGGTATTACTACTTGACACAGAAGCTTGTAGAGGTATTACTAGTTGACACAGAAGCTTGTAGAGGTATTACTAGTTGACACAGAAGCTTGTAGAGGTATTACTACTTGACACAGAAGCTTGTAGAGGTATTACTACTTGACACAAGCATCCATCATGTCCTTCATTGTGGGCACAGGGAATGAACGCAATACGTATTTACGTTAAGCAAAAACATACAAAACGGGACAAAGTGAAGAAATAAACAATATTTTCACAGGCGCTCAGTTGACACACACTAGCATAAAACAAATGTTTTATTTTTAAGTTGACTTCGTTCGTGTTGTGTTATTTACTTGCTCGAAAACATACTGTTGTCATTTAGTATGCAATCTTTTGTTGGGCCAACATTGTGTAGTAACCAATGTTATTCCAACAAAGGAAATTGCTACATTTCTGACGAAATAACTTATATTTTCGTATCAACATTTAAAAACAATGTTTATAATTTTTCGTTAAACTGTGTTTTTGTTCCTCATGTGTTGAGACAATGTTGTCCATGATTGGTTATTTTTGTTATGTTGGGACAACACTGTATCGCATACATGATACCACCATAGGATATTACTAATTGTTCTAAATAAAAACATATACAATTCATTTTATTTGCTTAAATGGTTCACGTTTTTTTTTTTAGCACGGAGATTCTTTAAGAATAAACTGGCTATCATTGGTAGTGTGTTAGTTATTGGTTGGGAAATAAACTGGCTATCGCTGGTAGTGTGTTAGTTATTGGTTGGGAAATAAACTGGCTATCGCTGGTAGTGTGTTAGTTATTGGTTGGGAAATAAACTGGCTATCGCTGGTAGTGTGTTGGTTATTGGTTGGGAAATAAACTGGCTATCGCTGGTAGTGTGTTAGTTATTGGTTGGGAAATAAACTGGCTATCGCTGGTAGTGTGTTAGTTATTGGTTGGGAAATAAACTGGCTATCGCTGGTAGTGTGTTAGTTACTGGTTGGGAAATAAACTGGCTATCGCTGGTAGTGTGTTAGTTATTGGTTGGGAAATAAACTGGCTATCGCTGGTAGTGTATTAGTTATTGGTTGGGAAATAAACTGGCTATCGCTGGTAGTGTGTTAGTTATTGGTTGGGAAATAAACTGGCTATCATTGGTAGTGTGTTAGTTATTGGTTGGGAAATAAACTGGCTATCGCTGGTAGTGTGTTAGTTATTGGTTGGGAAATAAACTGGCTATCGCTGGTAGTGTGTTAGTTATTGGTTGGGAAATAAACTGGCTATCGCTGGTAGTGTATTAGTTATTGGTTGGGAAATAAACTGGCTATCGCTGGTAGTGTATTAGTTATTGGTTGGGAAATAAACTGGCTATCATTGGTAGTGTGTTAGTTATTGGTTGGGAAATAAACTGGCTATCGCTGGTAGTGTATTAGTTATTGGTTGGGAAATAAACTGGCTATCATTGGTAGTGTGTTAGTTATTGGTTGGGAAATAAACTGGCTATCGCTGGTAGTGTATTAGTTATTGGTTGGGAAATAAACTGGCTATCGCTGGTAGTGTATTAGTTATTGGTTGGGAAATAAACTGGCTATCGCTGGTAGTGTATTAGTTATTGGTTGGGAAATAAACTGGCTATCATTGGTAGTGTGTTAGTTATTGGTTGGGAAATAAACTGGCTATCGCTGGTAGTGTGTTAGTTATTGGTTGGGAAATAAACTGGCTATCCCTGGTAGTGTGTTAGTAATTTGTTGGGAAATCTATTCTTGTAACTGGTAGGTTTTAAACTCAGTTTCAAAGTAGAAACAGTATATCGAACTACAATAGTACATGTGCCTATTTCTTCACCTGTGAATATTACAGGTTACAGTAGTCGGTGGTGGATATGTCCAGAGGTGATCATGTAAAGGATGCAAGTTCGAATTCGACATCTACCGAGAAAATTTACAGGTCGTTGTATGACGTGAAATGTGACGAGAAGTGAGAGATTAAGTTTTTTTTTTTCGTTAGTGGGTATAGTTTATTAGTAAACAACGTTGGCAGAACGTTGTCAGCCACATCAGAGGGACCACCATTACACTTCCCCTCTGTACGCTTGTCTACTCGTGTCTACGGTCGCAAAGATAACATTCTCTGGACTGAATACATCGTCATTATAGACATGAATCAATCTGCCTATAAAGCTACGCTCTTCTGATGTGTGAAACTTTTTTATTACAGTTTTATACTGACATTCAAACATTGTAGAGCTTGTGACTTTAGACATTGGTCCACGTTGTGTCTGACACCTCGTGGAGAACGTTGGCCCAACAGTCGTTTTCCATTGAGACAACAGACAACCAATGTGAAAGCTGATGTCAGCATATTTGTACTGTAGTGTCTGCCGTGCAGGTAATTGAACTCGCCCATTTTTCAGGTCTCTATTGGTTGCTGTCTGCTTGAAAAGGCGTTGTCATATTTGACCGGGCCACTCAGAATTCGGCAGCATCGGCACGGATCCTACGTGATTCGTGTGCAGACAGTTAACAAGTGTCATCAAGTTATTCAGCCAATCAAGATAGGTAAACGACCTTACAGTGTTTTGAAATATAACTTGTCTTGTAATCTTTTCGTGAAATTTCACTTCCCCTAATTATAGGCTGTTCGCGGTCGAGCATTTTTGACAGCCGTGCTAACGATATACTTTCGTGTCTAACATGTATCCCTCGCCATATGTGAAAAGTAACTTCGCCATAGACTACCTCACTGTACTTAAGTTTGCCATGGATGTCATCACTGTTCTTAAACGTCATCCAAGTAAAGCCCTTGTGCGTACAAGAAAAGAAACAACACAAATGTAAACACCACACACGCAATATAAATCTCTGCCACCACAGTTAAAGTTCGAAAGGTTGATTTTAAAGTTGCTAACTTTATCATAACACACAGGAAAACAATTTTTTGTGGCGGAAACAAAGTATTTTGTAGCCACCACAAAATAAATAAAAATTCGTTTTCGCCAAAAAAAATTTTTAGCATGGTGAGTATCAGACTTTGTGTCCCCATAAAATACTTGTTCCAGCAGTGTGTTCAGGGTAAAGTGAGCACTTAGGAAATTAACTTTAGTGTAATGTTTGAATTAGTGACAACTGATGTGAGTGCTTCTTGTCTTGTACACACGAGAAGATAAATCTGCATGACTATCACAATGCCTTTCCTAAAAATTCCACTGTTTTTAAAATAGCCAACAAGAACTAAACTTTCAGTGGCCACAAAAGTTCTGTTGGTAAAAATGCTGTGTTAAGCACACAAATGAAACAGCGTCCTGAAATAGTGGCCTCCACAAAATACAAGAGCAGCCTTCATCAGATGAAGTGGCATTGTAATAACGCATAGAGGGCGGGGGAAGGCCGCGTATGTCAGCTACGGTATGTGAGCACGTGACAGCCCAGGTCGGCAGGCGGAGCTACCAGCCATGGCAGGATTGCTAAGCAATTAATTGCACAGGCAGACCGTGGAAAATAAAACTTCATTAACACTTACACTTAACGACCGTTCATTTGTAAATCATTGTACACGTCAACGTAAGTATTTTACTTCACACCAAGTGTGTTCCACTCTCTCGCCAGCTCAAGGTCATTTCAACTTCTTCAGCACTTTCGAACGTTTTTTTTTTTATTACTTATGAGTAACGGGAAGTGTTATTCCACGGCTAGCTGCACTACAAAACCTTCCGAGTCAGATCAACTTTAGTGATTGGCTGCGAATCATATATATATATATATCCTGCCAACACGGACTGATTCAAACAACAGCAGACGACAATAAGTAACGTGCACACTACATACTAATATACTTACATCCCTAAACTAATCACGTTATAAATTTACCATCCTACTTGGCACATTTGAACGCGACTTAAGATGTATCGAATGCAAAATTCAAAGGCCGGTAGAACCATAAGCTATTCACGACCGCTACACATACAGTCTCTTCACAAACGTAATTCCAACCAATGAGAGCAACCAGTTGACGAGTGTTTCATAATCCACTGCTGGCGCGCACAAAACCTCTACCTTGTGGTTTACGTCGAGAGGTTGTCCAGAGTCAATAACACTCAGTCAGAGCCAATCAGAGACGAGATATGACACTCGTGGTCTTCACGGATGCTCTAATCATACTGCGAATAATTGAGGAGGTAAGGTAGGGGAAGGGTAACTACGTGGAAAATGCAGTAACTTTCGGTCGTATTTCCTGTTTCAATTTAAATCACACAAACACAAAACTGGAAGCAACGAGAAAACTTTAAATTTTCGAATTTCCAAACTTTTGCAATTGATATTGTTCGTTTATTAGAAAACTTACAATGGATAGATTTGGGCGGCCCTTAGCATCGAGGTGTTGAGAGCCGATGAGTGTGATGTGAGGTGAGTATGGAGCAGGGCCGGAATGCTAGGGTGACGGAACAGGAGATCCCCGAGAAAACCCGCCGACAGTGGCATCGTCCGAACGATTCTCACATGCGAAGCGACACAGACGTGCATGGAACCCGGTTCGCCAACGTGGGAGGTGAGCAGCCTAACCACTACACCACCGCGACCCAGGTAGAAAACATACAACACTTTCCAGCGTATGAGAACATAGTCGTGTCTCTCTGATGGAGGGAATTCTAAATAAAATAAAAATCCCTTTTGCAAAATATAGTACATAATGACGACCGCAAGCAGACGTGCCAGCGTGGCATGTCGCGGTTTCCGAGTGCGAAGAAGATGGCAGTACATGGCTCAATGTATCGAAGTCAGGGACTCCCCATCATAACAGAGTGACTGCAAGATGGCGGCAGGAAGCAGAAGAGAGAGGCTAGGCCGGAGTGAAACCATAATGCGGCCATGTCAAACAGTATGCAAGTGATCGACATCCGGCTACAACTTGCCCACACTTCTGTCATTACTACAACGCCTTCACAATGGAGTAGAGAAAGCATGCGTTCTGTATAGAAGCCACTTTCCATGTTCCAAAACCGAACCGCTTTTCTGTCAATGTCCGTGGACAGGAAGTCGCTATGTGAACAAGTGTATTTAGATGATTTTTACACTTCCTCTCGCTTCATTTTAATGTAGCTAGATTATTTTCACGTCGCGAAAAGTATTTTACTTATGTGATACGTACGTATGTTGTCAATTCCAATGCAAACACAAATCCTTTTATCCATGTAGGCCCCGCGATAGTTGCAGTATCTGCAACTATCAATGAGTCTAATGTTCAGGATATCCGCAGAAAACAAACATCTCTGGTCTCCAGTCTAGTGTTCAGGATATCCGCAGAAAACAAACATCTCTGGTCTCCAGTCTAATGTTCAGGATATCCGCAGAAAACAAACATCTCTGGTCTCCAGTCTAGTGTTCAGGATATCCGCAGAAAACAAACATCTCTGGTCTCCAGTCTAGTGTTCAGGATATCCGCAGAAAACAAACATCTCTGGTCTCCAGTCTAATGTTCAGGATATCCGCAGAAAACAAACATCTCTGGTCTCCAGTCTAATGTTCAGGATATCCGCAGAAAACAAACATCTCTGGTCTCCAGTCTAGTGTTCAGGATATCCGCAGAAAACAAACATCTCTGGCCTCCAGTCTAGTGTTCAGGATATCCGCAGAAAACAAACATCTCTGGCCTCCAGTCTAATGTTCAGGATATCCGCAGAAAACAAACATATCTGGTCTCCAGTCTAGTGTTCAGGATATCCGAAGAAAACAAACATCTCTGGTCTCCAGTCTAGTGTTCAGGATATCCGCAGAAAACAAACATCTCTGGTCTCCAGTCTAGTGTTCAGGATATCCGCAGAAAACAAACATCTCTGGTCTCCAGTCTAGTGTTCAGGATATCCGCAGAAAACAAACATCTCTGGTCTCCAGTCTAGTGTTCAGGATATCCGCAGAAAACAAACATCTCTGGTCTCCAGTCTAGTGTTCAGGATATCCGCAGAAAACAAACATCTCTGGTCTCCAGTCTAGTGTTCAGGATATCCGCAGAAAACAAACATCTCTGGTCTCCAGTCTAGTGTTCAGGATATCCGCAGAAAACAAACATCTCTGGTCTCAGTCTAATGTTCAGGATATCCGCAGAAAACAAACATCTCTAGTCTCCAGTCTAATGTTCAGGATATCCGCAGAAAACAAACATCTCTGGTCTCCAGTCTAGTGTTCAGGATATCCGCAGAAAACAAACATCTCTGGTCTCCAGTCTAATGTTCAGGATATCCGCAGAAAACAAACATCTCTGGTCTCCAGTCTAGTGTTCAGGATATCCGCAGAAAACAAACATCTCTGGTCTCCAGTCTAGTGTTCAGGATATCCGCAGAAAACAAACATCTCTGGTCTCCAGTCTAATGTTCAGGATATCCGCAGAAAACAAACATCTCTGGTCTCCAGTCTAATGTTCAGGATATCCGCAGAAAACAAACATCTCTGGTCTCCAGTCTAGTGTTCAGGATATCCGCAGAAAACAAACATCTCTGGTCTCCAGTCTATGGCCGCACGCTAGTATAAGCTGGTCACGGTACAAATAGCATTTTTGAAAGCCCTGCTTAAGAGCTACTTGAATGCACGTTGTGTATCCTTCCGCCTTATGTCAAATTAACATTGCCATGGGCCTCATCAATTTATTCACGCTTCGGTGAAATGAAACACTGGCACTATTAGATAAAGTAAATATGTTACAAATCTGCTCATTTTTACACTTCGGTGCATTAAAACAAAATATTAGAAAACGAAAGAATATTTCCAGTTGCCACAAATAGTTACCTAACACTTTTACTTCGAAGTTGAGAAACGGAACTACTTTCTCTACATCGTTGACATCTTTATTGAGCGCATGTCACTCAGTGCGCCAATTAAAATATATGTCAGGCAGGAGCAGTGACATTTTTCTAAGGTTTATTTCGAAAGTTCTCACTTTATCGTGAACAGCCTTTAGCAAGATATGTAAAGTGCCTCGTTAACAACGAGGTCATTACAGACGGAGCAAGTTGTTGAGCGAGGATCCATCCCAGCATTCCCCTGGAGTGATTTCAAAAAACCATAGCAGCGGCCTGGCCGGGATTCGAACCCAGGCCCTCCCGGATGCGAGTCTGCCATCTCGCTCGGTCAGAATACACAGAGGCGATGTGTACTACAGCCTCACACAATTACCTCACTGGCCGAAAATATGGCGGGACGTTGGCTAGACAGCATCTCGAGACTAACTTGACAGGTGGAAGCCTGACCAATAAGAGAATATTCCGCAGCGTGTAACAGCCAATAATAACAAAAACCCATTTCTAGGTTCTCGTGGGACCGCGGTGATGTAGTGGACAGACTACTCGCCCCACACACCTAGGGTTCGATTGCCAACGGGGTCACTCCCGCATTTTCGCACGTGTGAATCATCGTGCCGGACGATACCTCTGGTCGGCGGGTTTTCTCGGGATCTCCCGTTCCTCCCACCCTTGCATTCCGGCGCTGCTCCATACTTACCACAAAACCTCGATGTTAAGAGCTGAAATATCTCCATAGTCTCGCGCGGCCAATCAGCGAGCGGGCAACGCCACGTTATTTCGCTTCTGTACCAATCAGCCTGGACTTAGCGCGACACTGAATGTACGTGAATGGCTGGCAGAAATGAAAGACGCGTCATATTTGAAATCCTCCAACAACGAAACTGGCTATAAACTGATGTGTTGTTGCAATACAGTTAGATCTGGAAGTTTCCGCAAAAAAAAAAAAAAAAAAAAATGGTGGCCTTAAAAATTAGACATTTCTACAGATTCACAAGTCCTCAGTTTGCAAATCTATTATCATATTTACACCCATTCCGAGGTTCCTGAATCACATTTGTTTTACAATAAAAGTTTACCCAAAAAAATAGGGTAGCTACTCCTAATATTGGGTAGCTACTCCTAATATAAAAGACATGCAGCTTTAATGGAGGCGGACGCTCATAAGGTTTAATTCGAAATACTCTAATTGTTGTTGACAACTTGTTTCCTAGTCTTCGTCCCAAAATTATATATATATATATATAATACCAATTTGAAAAAAAAATTACGAGGTAAAAAGGAAATATTTAAATGAAAACCTTAAATTTACACTTAGTGAGAAAAATGAAAAACTTTTTTAATGTAGTGTAATGGTTTGGTGGTTGCCCGACATAGTAAAGCTGTTCTATGGAATATCGTGTCGTAAGATAATTTGGTGGTGAAACGCAATTTTGAGACAGTATCGCCGTATAAAAGGAGCGGTAGCGCTGGTGATATATAACCTGCTATAGAGCTTCTCACTCTTAGCTTGCAGTGTGCTGCGTAATGGACATTCACTCTCTCTTTCCACAGAACAAGCTGCATGTCGCGCTTATTCAAGGCTTGCAAGACGTGTCAGCACAACCAGCTGAGCCACCGCACACCACACCACTTGTAGAGAGGTAGGTGTGTGTGTGGGGGGGGAGGGGGCAGCGAGTATTGCATTCCCAAGTTCACACGCAATGAAGAAACAATAGCGAAGGAAAAGTATTATAAGGGAATAACTTGCATGATGAAGAATTACCAGCCTAGACATATTTTTCCCTTGTCACCTAGTACAGCGATACTATACTTAATACGTATTACGACTGGAAATAAGAAAAACTAACATGAGAGAACAATCATTTATCATTCGTACAGTCTGCTCAGATGAAATATTTTGTCATTTCAATATTATTACGTCTTCTTACCTCCAGCTTTTGTTATAGTTCATCCCTGCTCACTTCCAACTTTTCTGACGATCTGCTCAAGTTCTACTTTCAGGATATTCCTCCGCCTCACGTGAACAATGCTTAACTAAGTATAGAAAATTACACCAATAATATTCCTGCGCCCTCACCTTAAGGTTGAAGTAAAGCAACTGCCTATGGAGCACTGCACCCGACTATACAACATGAAGAACTCATAAACAATTAGTACAGACACCATAAAAATTGTCAGAAAAGTGTGATTTATGCTGTATATGAAAGAAGAATGTGCATATTTTGCAACATTATAAAATATTTTACTAAAATAAACTTTTTAAATGTAAAAAAAAAAATAATCGATCGATAAAGTCTGCATTTTTAACAACATTTAAGCGCATTTCCGTTTTGGATGCTTCGGAAAGCAGAATTTACAAGAAAATCTTCTTCAAGAAAAATCGTCATAAAATTTACTGTGGTCATGTGTAATAAAATTATATTAATAATATATATCAATTTCAAATTAACTTTATTTGCGTCAGTTTCAGCCATAAATGTTTGTGACAAATGGACGCACATAAAATCAATTATAAAAATTTATTCCTACATTATTATTACAATTTTGTTAGACAAAATCATCGCAAATATTATGACGATATTCAATGACGAAGATAGTTAAAAATACAGACTATTTTAATCGATTATTTTATAACATTTAAAAAGTATATTTTAGTAAAATGTTTTATAATGTTGTAAAATAAATAATTCTTCTTTCATATACAGCATAAATCGCACTTTTGTGACAATTTTGATGGTGTCTACTACTTTCTTCACGAGTTCTTCACGTTGTATAGTCGGATGCTGTGCTCCACAGACTGACAATTTTGATGGTGTCTACTACTTTCTTCACGAGTTCTTCACGTTGTATAGTCGGACGCTGTGCTCCACAGACTGACAATTTTGATGGTGTCTACTACTTTCTTCACGAGTTCTTCACGTTGTATAGTCGGATGCTGTGCTCCACAGACTGACAATTTTGATGGTGTCTACTACTTTCTTCACGAGTTCTTCACGTTGTATAGTCGGATGCTGTGCTCCACAGACTGACAATTTTGATGGTGTCTACTACTTTCTTCACGAGTTCTTCACGTTGTATAGTCGGATGATGTGCTCCACAGACTGACAATTTTGATGGTGTCTACTACTTTCTTCACGAGTTCTTCACGTTGTATAGTCGGATGCTGTGCTCCACAGACTGACAATTTTGATGGTGTCTACTACTTTCTTCACGAGTTCTTCACGTTGTATAGTCGGATGCTGTGCTCCACAGACTGACAATTTTGATGGTGTCTACTACTTTCTCCACGAGTTCTTCGCGTTGTATAGTCGGATGCTGTGCTCCACAGACTGACAATTTTGATGGTGTCTACTACTTTCTTCACGAGTTCTTCACGTTGTATAGTCGGATGCTGTGCTCCACAGACTGACAATTTTGATGGTGTCTACTACTTTCTTCACGAGTTCTTCACGTTGTATAGTCGGATGCTGTGCTCCACAGACTGACAATTTTGATGGTGTCTACTACTTTCTTCACGAGTTCTTCACGTTGTATAGTCGGATGCTGTGCTCCACAGACTGTTAGTTAGTTGCTTTACTTCAACCTTAATTATATTTTGCATAACAACTACTTCTTATTAGGTAATACCAACATGCCCATTTTTTCCGGTTTTATTCATATTAATTACAAATTGAATATTATATAAATCAATTATAAGTAAAAAAAATTAATCTCATCGAGAATTAGATACGTTTATGTAAAGAGAAGTATAAAACACATAAACGCCTATGATGCATGGGATATTTAGGAAACGACAAAACAAAGACACTGCGAATGACACAATTTACCCTGCTTTCTGGGGTGTTTAACTAGTAATGAGACTTTTTATCACACTGATTCAGCCATGTCTCCATGCTCACATACATATATCAACCGGCATATACACTAACTGATACCTCTAATGTGGAAATTATCACTTTTCGTATCATCATTTCAGTTTCAGAGTAATTATTCAAATTGTATAACTTTATAACATTTAAACATTACTAGCTGTTTGATATTTTTGTAATTAATTATGTTGCGTAGTATTTTGGTAGTTGTAAAAGAACAGGAACGTATTCATATCTTAAAGTTGACATAATGCTATGGTGGACGTTGCCGAGCCTAATGATATGAAAGAAATTGATAGTCCAGCTGCCAGTTAGGAGCGGTCGGTCAGGGCATGAGAGTTGAGAGAGCAGGCAGCAGCTTCTTAAGAAGGGCAATGGCCTTACGAGCAGGCATGCAGGAGTGGTCAGGATGGTGACTCGAGCAAAGCTGATAGGCTAGAGCAATGGCCTTACGGGCAGGCATGCAGGGGTGGTCAGGATGGTGACTCGAGCAAAGCTGATAGGCTAGAGCAATGGCCTTACGGGCAGGCATGCAGGGGTGGTCAGGATGGTGACTCGAGCAAAGCTGATAGGCTAGAGCAATGGCCTTACGAGCAGGCATGCAGGGGTGGTCAGGATGGTGACTCGAGCAAAGCTGATAGGCTAGAGCAATGACCTTACGAGCAGGCATGCAGGGGTGGTCAGGATGGTGACTCGAGCAAAGCTGATAGGCTAGAGCAATGGCCTTACGAGCAGGCATGCAGGGGTGGTCAGGATGGTGACTCGAGCAAAGCTGATAGGCTAGAGCAATGGCCTTACGGGCAGGCATGCAGGGGTGGTCAGGATGGTGACTCGAGCAAAGCTGATAGGCTAGAGCAATGGCATTACGGGCAGGCATGCAGGGGTGGTCAGGATGGTGACTCGGGCAAAGCTGATATGCTACAGCAATGGCCTTACGAGCAGGCATGCAGGGGTGGTCAGGATGGTGACTCGAGCAAAGCTGATAGGCTAGAGCAATGGCCTTACGAGCAGGCATGCAGGGGTGGTCAGGATGGTGACTCGAGCAAAGCTGATAGGCTAGAGCAATGGCCTTATGAGCAGGCATGCAGGGGTGGTCAGGATGCTGACTCGAGCAAAGCTGATAGGCTAGAGCAATGGCCTTACGAGTAGGCATGCAGGGGTGGTCAGGATGCAGACTCGAGCAAAGCTGATAGGCTAGAGCAATGGCCTTACGAGCAGGCATGCAGGGGTGGTCAGGATGGTGACTCGAGCAAAGCTGATAGGCTACAGCAATGGCCTTACGGGCAGGCATGCAGGGGTGGTCAGGATGGTGACTCGAGCAAAGCTGATAGGCTAGAACAATGGCCTTACGAGCAGGCATGCAGGGGTGATCAGGATGGTGACTCGGGCAAAGCTGATAGGCTAGAGCAATGGCCTTACGGGCAGGCATGCAGGGGTGGTCAGGATGGTGACTCGGGCAAAGCTGATAGGCTAGAGGCTAGTCACGCTCGTTGTGTTGCGTGTTGCGCCACGCTGGAGAAGGACGTGGTGAAGTAGGGGGGGGGGCGACCTATCACGTCCAGCCCTTGGTTCGGCTCGTAAAAGAACGAACATGCACGAGTCACGGTCGGGCGGCTAATCGCACACTACTATTGACACTAACTCTATGTATATCAATCAAGCCTTTACTACCCAATATCCACGCATATGCAATTGTAAAAATATCGATATATCTACATCGCTCAACTATTCTATATAATGAACAAATTCAATGTTTTTTACTAGCGCCACTAGTAAATAATCTGAGCTACAGACTATTCACGGTAAAGTGTACACCTTTGGGAGCTCTCTTATATGGAACAATAGTCAATTAATACATTTTATGTTAGCCTTTGATGTTAACTTCCCATTGCGGTGGAATATACACACTGGGTTTATTACTTAAATAGCAATATTTATTTAATAAAAATTGTTAAAGGAAACATAACGGCTGAAAGGAAAAAGTAACCAGGGCATCAAAAGTGCTCACTTTATCATGAACAGCCTATACCGATGATTTTGCTAATTTAAAAGGTTTGCATCAAATGATACGTAGGGATAGGGAAATTTGGCGAATAAATTTCCAAAGTGGAAACAAGATAGACGTCACGTCCGTGTACAGTGAAGTGGTCAATGCAATTGGATCACAGTTGATTACAGATGACCCGGACCGGCAGAAAACTGACAAGGAAGTAATAGTTCCGCCAGGTGATCTAGGACAGCAGTCAGTGAACCAACATCTGGAGTTCGACTACACTAACTGTCTAGTCTACAAGTCTCTCACCACGCGACCAATTATATGCAATATTAATACCACCAATAGTTTCAATAATACTGATATCATAGATAACTCAACGAAATCAATATTTCCAAACCATTTTCGTAATCATTTTGACACTATATGGATATTATCGAAAATATTGAGTAGTTATTGGGCTTAAATATCAATCAAGATGAACGACATCTAAGAGCCCTAATCGACACCCCGATCAATACGTTGTGTATAACTGATTGACAGACAACTGAACACGTATGAGAGCAATCTTTGAAATAAATCAATGTTGGCGAACGCGAAAGTTTCGACTTTAACACTAACAGGCAGAGACGTGAAGTGAACACATAGTGATATAATGGACAGCACGTTAGGAGAGTGTCACAACACACTAATGTTCTCTCTCTCCTATAGCTCACAGTGCCGAAACACGCGACATTCACGATAATTCTCGTTTTGTTAGTTGGTTTCGCTGTAATGAAGGTAGGTAGTACATGTGTAGATCCTCGAGTATCAGAGAGTACGAACCAACTGTCGCTAAGAATGCGGTAAATGTAGCAAGCAACGAGTTGTCACGAGAAGATACACGTGTTAACGCCTTAATTAGTACACGTGTAATATAACATCGCTGTAATGGAGGTAGGTAGTACATGTGTAGATCCTCGAGTATCACAGAGTACGGACCAACTGTCGCTAAGAATGTGGTAAATGTAGCAAGCAACGAGTTGTCACGAGAAGATACATGTCTTAACGCCTTAATTAGTACACGTGTAATATAACATCGCTGTAATGGAGGTAGGTAGTACATGTGTAAATCCTCGAATATCAGAGAGTACAGACCAACTGTCGCTAAGAATGTGGTAAATGTAGCAAGCAACGAGTTGTCACGAGAAGATACACGTGTTAACGCCTTAATTAGTACACGTGTAATATAACATCGCTGTAATGAAGGTAGGTAGTACATGTGTGGATCATCGAGTATCACAGAGTACGGACCAACTGTCGCTAAGAATGTGGTAAATGAAGCAAGCAACGAGTTGTCACGAGAAGATACACGTGTTAACGCCTTAATTAGTACACGTGTAATATAACATCGCTGTAATGGAGGTAGGTAGTACATGTGTAGATCCTCGAGTATCACAGAGTACGGACCAACTGTCGCTAAGAATGTGGTAAATGTAGCAAGCAACGAGTTGTCACGAGAAGATACATGTCTTAACGCCTTAATTAGTACACGTGTAATATAACATCGCTGTAATGGAGGTAGGTAGTACATGTGTAAATCCTCGAGTATCACAGAGTACGGACCAACTGTCGCTAAGAATGTGGTAAATGTAGCAAGCAACGAGTTGTCACGAGAAGATACACGTGTTAACGCCTTAATTAGTACACGTGTAATATAACATCGCTGTAATGAAGGTAGGCAGTACATGTGTAGATCCTCGAGTATCACAGAGTACGGACTAGCTGTCGCTAAGAATGTGGTAAATGTAGCAAGCAACGAGTTGTCACGAGAAGATACACGTGTTAACGCCTTAATTAGTACACGTGTAATATAACATCGCTGTAATGGAGGTAGGTAATACATGTGTAGATCCTCGAGTATCAGAGAGTACGGACCAACTGTCGCTAAGAATGTGGTAAATGTAGCAAGCAAAGAGTTGTCACGAGAAGATACACGTGTTAACGCATTAATTAGTGCACGTGTAATATAACATCGCTGTAATGGAGGTAGGTAGTACATGTGTAGATCCTCGAGTATCACAGAGTACGGACCAACTGTAGCTAAGAATGCGGTAAATGTAGCAAGCAACGAGTTGTCACGAGAAGATTCACGTGTTAACGCCTTAATTAGTACACATGAAATATAACATCGCTGTAATGAAGGTAGGTAGTACATGTGTGGATCGTCGAGTATCACAGAGTACGGACCAACTGTCGCTAAGAATGTGGTAAATGTAGCAAGCAACGAGTTGTCACGAGAAGATACAAGTGTTAACGCCTTAATTAGTACACGTGTAATAAAACATCGCTGTAATGAAGGTAGGTAGTACATGTGTAGATCCTCGAGTATCACAGAGTACGGACCAACTGTCGCTAAGAATGTGGTAAATGTAGCAAGCAACGAGTTGTCACGAGAAGATACACGTGTTAACGCCTTAATTAGTACACGTGTAATATAACATCGCTGTAATGGAGGTAGGTAGTACATGTGTAGATCCTAGAGTATCACAGAGTACGGACCAACTGTCGCTAAGAATGGGGTAAATGTAGCAAGCAACGAGTTGTCACGGGAAGATACACGTGTTAACGCCTTAATTAGTACACGTGTAATATAACATCGCTGTAATGAAGGTAGGCAGTACATGTGTAGATCCTCGAGTATCCACAGAGTACGGACCTAGCTGTCGCTAAGAATGTGGTAAATGTAGCAAGCAACGAGTTGTCACGAGAAGATACACTGTGTTAACGCCTTAATTAGTACACGTGTAATATAACATCGCTGTAATGAGGTAGGTAGTCATGTGTAGATCCTCGAGCTATCAAGAGTACGGACCAACTGTCGCTAAGAATGTGGTAAATGTAGCAAGCAACGAGTTGTTCACGAGAAGATACACGTGTTAACGCCTTAATTAGTACACGTGTATATAACATCGCTGTAATGGAGGTAGGTAGTACATGTGTAGATCCTCGAGTATCACAGAGTACGGACCAACTGTCGCTAAGAATGTGGTAAATGTAGCAAGCAACGAGTTGTCACGAGAAGATACACGTGTTAACGCCTTAATTAGTACACGTGTAATATAACATCGCTGTAATGAAGGTAGGTAGTACATGTGTAGATCCTCGAGTATCACAGAGTACGGCCCTAACTGTCCTAAGAATGTGGTAAATGTAGCAAGCAACGAGTTGTCACGAGAAGATACACGTGTTAACGCCTTAATTAGTACACGTGTAATATAACATCGCTGTAATGAAGGTAGGTTAGTACATGTGTGTGATCATCGAGTATCACAGAGTACGGACCAACTGTCGCTAAGAATGTGGTAAATGAGCAAGCAACGAGTTGTCACGAGAAGATACACGTGTTAACGCCTTAATTAGTACACGTGTAATATAACATCGCTGTAATGAAGGTAGGTAGTACATGTGTAGATCCTCGAGTATCACAGAGTACGGACCAACTGTCGCTAAGAATGTGGTAAATGTAGCAAGCAACGAGTTGTCAACGAGAAGATACACGTGTTAACGCCTTAATTAGTACACGTGTAATATAACATCGCTGTAATGGAGGTAGGTAGTACATGTGTAGATCCTCGAGTATCACAGAGTACGGACTAGCTGTCGCTAAGAATGTGGTAAATGTAGCAAGCAACGAGTTGTCACGAGAAGATACACGTGTTAACGCCTTAATTAGTACACGTGTAATATAACATCGCTGTAATGAGGTAGGTAGTACATGTGTAGATCCTGAGTATCACAGAGTACGGACCAACTGTCGCTAAGAATGTGGTAAATGAATCAAGCAACGAGTTGTCACGAGAAGATACACGTGTTAACGCCTTAATTAGTACACGTGTAATATAACATCGCTGTAATGAAGGTAGGTAGTACATGTGTGATCTCGAGTATCACAGAGTACGGACAACTGTCGCTAAGAATGTGGTAAATGTAGCAAGCAAACGAGTTGTCCGAGAAGATACAAGTGTTAACGCCTTAATTAGTACACGTGTAATAAACATCGCTGTAATGAAGGTAGGTAGTACATGTGTAGATCCTCGAGTATCACAGAGTACGACCAGCTGTCGCTAAGAATGTGGTAAATGTAGCAAGCAACGAGTTGTCACGAGAAGATACACGTGTTAACGCCTTAATTAGTACACGTGTAATATAACATCGCTGTAATGAAGGTAGGTAGTACATGTGTAGATCCTCGAGTATCACAGAGTATGACTAGCTGTCGCTAAGAATGTGGTAAATGTAGCAAGCAACGAGTTGTCACGGAAGATACACGTGTTAAACGCCTTAATTAGTACACGTGTAATATAACATCGCTGTAATGAAGGTAGGCAGTACATGTGTAGATCCTCGAGTATCACAGAGTAGGACTAGCTGTCGCTAAGAATGGGAAATGTACAAGCAAAGTGTACGAGAGAACACGTGTTAACGCCTTATTAGTAACTGTAATATAACATCGCTGTAATGAGGTAGGTGTCATGTTAGATCCCGATATCACAGGTACGGACAACTGTCGCTAAAATGTGAAATGTACAAGCAACGAGTGTACGAAAGATACATGTTAACGCTTAATTAGTACAGGTAATTAACTCGCTTAATGAGTAGGTAGTATGTGAAAATCTGATATCAGAGTACGACCAACGCGCTAGAATGTGGTAAAGAGCAAGCAACAGTTGTCACGGAAGTACACGTTACCTTAATTAGTACCTGTAATAAACATCGCTTAATAAGTAGGAGTAATGTGGGATCTCGAGACACAGAGTACGACCACTGTCCAAGAAGTGTAAATGAAGCAAGCAACGAGTTGTCAAAGATCACGTGTTAACGCCTAATTTAGTACACGTGTAATATAACATCGCTGTATGAGGAGTAACATGTGTGTCCTCGTCACAGATACGACCAACTGTCGCTAAAATGTGTAAATTACAACAACGAGTTGCACGAGAAGAACATTTAACGCTTAATTAGTACACGTGTATATAACTTTGCTGTAAGAGTAGTATACATGTGTAATCCTCGATATCAGAGAGTACGGCCAATGTCGCTAAGAATGTGGTAAATGTAGCAACAACGAGTTGTCACGAGAAGATACACGTGTTAACGCCTTAATTAGTACACGTGTAATATAACATCGCTGTAATGAAGGTAGGAGTACATGTGTAGATCCTCGAGTATCACAGAGTACGGACAGCTGTCGCTAAGAATGTGGTAAATGTAGCAAGCAACGAGTTGTCACGAGAAGATACACGTGTTAACGCCTTAATTAGTACACGTGTAATATAACATCGCTGTAATGAGGTAGGTATACATGTGTAGATCCTGAGTATCAGAGAGTACGGACCAACTGTCGCTAAGAATGTGGTAAATGTAGAAGCAACGAGTTGTCACGAGAAGATACACGTGTTAACGCCTTAATTAGTACACGTGTAATATAACATCGCTGTAATGAAGGTAGGTAGTACATGTGTAGATCCTCGAGTATCACAGAGTACGGACCACTGTCGCTAAGAATGGGTAAATGTAGCAAGCAAGAGTTGTCACGAGAAGATCACGTGTTAACGCCTTAATTAGTACACTGAATATAACATCGCTGTAATGAAGGTAGGTAGTAACATGTGTGATCCTCGAGTATCACAGAGTACGGACCAACTGTCGCTAAGAATGTGGTAAATGTACAAGAAACGAGTTGTCACGAGAAGATACACGTGTTAACGCCTTAATTAGTAACGTGTAATATAACATCGCTGTAATGAAGGTAAGGTAGTACATGTGTAGATCCTCGAGTATCACAGAGTACGGACCAACTGTCGCTAAGAATGTGGTAAATGTAGCAAGCAACGAGTTGTCACGAGAAGATACACGTGTTAACGCCTAATTAGTACACGTGTAATATAACATCGCTGTAATGAAGGTAGGTAGTACATGTGTAGATCCTCGAGTATCACAGAGTACGGACCTAACTGTCGCTAAGAATGTGGTAAATATGCAAGCAATCGAGTTGTCTACGAGAAGATACACGTGTAGTAACGCGCTTATTAGTAACACGTGTAATATAACATCGCTGTAATGAAGGTTAGATAGTGCATGTGTAGATCTCGGTATCAACAGAGTAACGGACCAACTGTCGCTAAAGAAGTGGTATAAATGTAGCAAGCAACGAGTTGTCACGAGAAATTACACGTGTTAACCCCTTAATTAGTATCATACGTGTAATATAACATCGCTGTAATGAAAGGTAGAAGTACATTGTAGATCCGTACGAGTATCACAGAGTACGGACCTAACTGTCGCTAAGAATGTGGTAAATGTACAGGCAACGAGTTGTCACGAGAAGATACACGTGTTAACACCTTAATTAGTACACGTGTAATATAACATCGCTTAATGAAGGTAGTTAAGTACATGTGTAGATCCTCGAGTATCACAGAGTACGATAGCTGTCGCTAAGAATGTGGTAAATGTAGCAAGCAACGAGTTGTCACGAGAAGATACACGTGTTAAACCTTAATTAGTACACGTGTAATATAACATCGCTGTAATGAAGGTAGGTAGTACATGTGTAGATCTACGAGTATCACAGAGTACGGACTAACTTCGCTAAGAATGTGGTAAATGTAGCAAGCAACGAGTTGTCACGTGAAGATAACACGTGTTAACGCCTTAATTAGTACCACTGTAATATACATCGCTGAAAATGAAGGTAGGAGTACATGTGTAGATCCTCGAGTATCACAGAGTACGGACCTGTCGCTAAGAATGTGGTAAATGTAGCAAGCAACGAGTTGTCACGAGAAGATACAAGTGTTAACGCCTTAATTAGTACACGTGTAATAAAACATCGCTGTAATGAAGGTAGGTAGTACATGTGTAGATCCTCGAGTATCACAGAGTACGGACAACTGTCGCTAAGAATGTGGTAAATGTAGCAACAACGAGTTGTCACGAGAAGATACACGTGTTAACGCCTAAATTAGTACACGTGTAATATAACATCGCTGTAATGGAGGTAGGTAGTACATGTGTAGATCCTAGAGTATCACGTTAACGCCTTAATTAGTACACGTGTAATATAACATCGCTGTAATGAGGTAGGTAGTGCATGTGTAGATCCTCGAGTATCACAGAGTACGGACCAACTGTCGCTAAGAATGTGGTAATGTAGCAAGCAACGAGTTGTCACGAGAAGATACAGTTTAACGCCTTAATTAGTACACGTGTATATAACATCGCTGTAATGAAGGTAGGTAGTACATGTGTAGATCCTCGAGTATCACAGAGTACGGACTAGCTGTCGCTAAGAATGTGGTAAATGTAGCAAGCAACGAGTTGTCACGAGAAGATACACGTGTTAACGCCTTAATTAGTACACGTGTAGTATAACATCGCTGTAATGAAGGTAGGTAGTACATGTGTAGATCTCGAGTATCACAGCGTACGGACCAATTGTCGCTAAGAATGTGGTAAATGTAGCAAGCAACGAGTTGTCACGAGAAGATACACGTGTTAACACCTTAATTAGTACACGTGTCATATAACATCGCTGTAATGAAGGTAGGTAGTACATGTGTAGATCCTCGAGTATCACAGAGTACGGACAGCTGTCGCTAAGAATGTGGTAAATGTAGCAAGCAACGAGTTTGTCACGTGAAGATACTGTGTTAACGCCTTAATTAGTACACGTGTAATATAACATCGCTGTATGAAGGTAGGTATGCATGTTAATCCTCGAGTATCACAGAGTACGGACTACTGTCGCTAAGAATGTGTAAATGTAGCAAGCAACGAGTTGTTACGAGAAGATACACGTTTTAACGCCTTAATTAGTACACGTGTATAAAACATCGCTGTAATGAAGGTAGGTAGTACATTGTAGATCCTCGAGTATCACAGAGTACGGACAACTGTCGCTAAGAATGTGGTAAATGTAGCAAGCAACGAGTTGTCACGAGAAGATACAGTGTTAACGCCTTATTAGTACACGTGTAATAAACATCGCTGTAATGGAGTAGTATACATGTGTAGATCTGAGTATCACAGAGTACGGACCAACTGTCGCTAAGAATGTGGTAAATGAAGCAAACAAGGTTGTCACGAGAAGATACACGTTTTAACGCTTAATTAGTCACGTGTAATATAACATCGCTGTAATGAAGGTAGGTGTCATGTGTAGATCCTCGAGTATCACAGAGTACGGACCAACTGTCGCTAAGATGTGGTAAATGTAGCAAGCAACGAGTTGTCACAGAAGATACACGTGTTAACGCCTTAATTAGTACACGTGTAAATAACATCGCTGTAATGAAGGTAGACAGTACATGTGTAGATCGTCGAGTATCACAGAGTACGGACAACTGTCGCTAAGAATGTGGTAAATGTAGCAAGCAAGAGTTGTCACGAGAAATACACGTGTTAACGCATTAATTAGTGCACGTGTAATATAACATCGCTGTAATGAGGTAGGTAGTACATGTGTAGATCCTCGAGTATCACAGAGTACGGACCAACTGTAGCTAAAATGCGGTAAATGTAGCAAGCAACGAGTTGTCACGAGAAATTCACGTGTTAACGCTTAATAGTACACATGAATATAACATCGCTGTAATGAAGGTAGGTAGTACATGTGTGGATCGTCGAGTATCACAGAGTACGGACCAACTGTCGCTAGAATGTGGTAAATGTAGCAAGCACGAGTTGTCACGAGAAGATACAAGTGTTAACGCTTATTAGTACACGTGTAATAAACATCGCTGTAATGAAGGTAGGTAGTACATGTGTAGATCCTCGAGTATCACAGAGTACGGACCAACTGTCGCTAAGAATGTGGTAAATGTAGCAAGCAACGAGTTGTCACGAGAGATACACTGTTAACGCCTTAATTAGTACACGTGTAATATAACATCGCTGTAATGGAGGTAGGTAGTACATGTGTAGATCTGAGTATCACAGAGTACGGACCAACTGTCGCTAAGAATGTGGTAAATGAGCAAGCAACGAGTTGTCACGAGAAGATACACGTGTTAAACCTTTATTAGTACACGTGTAATATAACATCGCTGTAATGAAGGTAGGTAGTGCATGTGTAGATCCTCGAGTATCACAGAGTACGGACCAACTGTCGCAAAGAATGTGGTAAATGTAGCAAGCAACGAGTTGTCACAGAAGATACACGTGTTAACGCCTTAATTAGTACACGTGTAATATAACATCGCTGTAATGAAGGTAGAAGTACATGTGTAGATCGTCGAGTATCACAGAGTACGGACAACTGTCGCTAAGAATGTGGTAAATGTAGCAAGCAACGAGTTGTCACGAGAAGATACACGTGTTAACCTTAATTAGTACACGTGTAATATAACATCGCTGTAATGAAGGTAGGTAGTACATGTGTAGATCCTCGAGTATCACAGAGTAGGACTAGCTGTCGCTAAGAATGTGGTAAATGTAGCAAGCAACGAGTTGTCACGAGAAGATACACGTGTTAACGCCTTAATTAGTACACGTGTAATATAACATCGCTGTAATGAAGGTAGGTAGTACATGTGTAGATCCTCGAGTATCACAGAGTATGGACTAGCTGTCGCTAAGAATGTGGTAAATGTAGCAAGCAACGAGTTGTCACGTGAAGATACACGTGTTAACGCCTTAATTAGTACACGTGTAATATAACATCGCTGTAATGAGGTAGGCAGTACATGTGTAGATCTCGAGTATCACAGAGTAGGACCAACTGTCGCTAAGAATGTGGTAAATGTAGCAAGCAACGAGTTGTCACGAGAAGATACACGTGTTAACGCCTTAATTAGTACACGTGTAATATAACATCGCTGTAATGAAGGTAGGTAGTACATGTGTAGATCCTCGAGTATCACAGAGTACGGACCAACTGTCGCTAAGAATGTGGTAAATGTAGCAAGCAACGAGTTGTCACGAGAAGATACACGTGTTAACGCCTTAATTAGTACACGTGTAATATAACATCGCTGTAATGAAGGTAGGAGTACATGTGTAGATCCTCGAGTATCACAGAGTACGGACCAACTGTCGCTAAGAATGTGGTAAATGTAGCAAGCAACGAGTTGTCACGAGAAGATACACGTGTTAACGCCTTAATTAGTACACGTGTAATATAACATCGCTGTAATGGAGGTAGGTAGTACATGTGTAGATCCTCGAGTATCACAGAGTACGGACTAGCTGTCGCTAAGAATGTGGTAAATGTAGCAAGCAACGAGTTGTCACGAGAAGATACACGTGTTAACGCCTTAATTAGTACACGTGTAATATAACATCGCTGTAATGAAGGTAGGTAGTACATGTGTAGATCCTCGAGTATCACAGAGTACGGACTAACTGTCGCTAAGAATGTGGTAAATGTAGCAAGCAACGAGTTGTCACGAGAAGATACACGTGTTAACGCCTTAATTAGTACACGTGTAATATAACATCGCTGTAATGAAGGTAGGTAGTACATGTGTAGATCCTCGAGTATCACAGAGTACGGACCAACTGTCGCTAAGAATGTGGTAAATGTAGCAAGCAACGAGTTGTCACGAGAAGATACACGTGTTAACGCCTTAATTAGTACACGTGTAATATAACATCGCTGTAATGGAGGTAGGTAGTACATGTGTAGATCCTCGAGTATCACAGAGTACGGACCAACTGTCGCTAAGAATGTGGTAAATGTAGCAAGCAACGAGTTGTCACGAGAAGATACACGTGTTAACGCCTTAATTAGTACACGTGTAATATAACATCGCTGTAAGGGAGGTAGGTAGTACATGTGTAGATCCTCGAGTATCACAGAGTACGGACCAACTGTCGCTAAGAATGTGGTAAATGTAGCAAGCAACGAGTTGTCACGAGAAGATACACGTGTTAACGCCTTAATTAGTACACGTGTAATATAACATCGCTGTAATGAAGGTAGGTAGTACATGTGTAGATCCTCGAGTATCACAGAGTACGGACCAACTGTCGCTAAGAATGTGGTAAATGTAGCAAGCAACGAGTTGTCACGAGAAGATACACGTGTTAACGCCTTAATTAGTACACGTGTAATATAACATCGCTGTAATGGAGGTAGGTAGTACATGTGTAGATCCTCGAGTATCACAGAGTACGGACCAACTGTCGCTAAGAATGTGGTAAATGTAGCAAGCAACGAGTTGTCACGAGAAGATACACGTGTTAACGCCTTAATTAGTACACGTGTAATATAACATCGCTGTAATGAAGGTAGGTAGTACATGTGTAGATCCTCGAGTATCACAGAGTACGGACCAACTGTCGCTAAGAATGTGGTAAATGTAGCAAGCAACGAGTTGTCACGAGAAGATACACGTGTTAACGCCTTAATTAGTACACGTGTAATATAACATCGCTGTAATGAAGGTAGGTAGTACATGTGTAGATCCTCGAGTATCACAGAGTACGGACCAACTGTCGCTAAGAATGTGGTAAATGTAGCAAGCAACGAGTTGTCACGAGAAGATACACGTGTTAACGCCTTAATTAGTACACGTGTAATATAACATCGCTGTAATGAAGGTAGGTAGTACATGTGTAGATCCTCGAGTATCACAGAGTACGGACCAACTGTCGCTAAGAATGTGGTAAATGTAGCAAGCAACGAGTTGTCACGAGAAGATACACGTGTTAACGCCTTAATTAGTACACGTGTAATATAACATCGCTGTAATGAGGTAGGTAGTACATGTGTAGATCCTGAGTATCACAGAGTACGGACCAACTGTCGCTAAGAATGTGGTAAATGTAGCAAGCAACGAGTTGTCACGGAAGATACACGTGTTAACGCCTTAATTAGTACACGTGTAATATAACATCGCTGTAATGAAGGTAGGTAGTACATGTGTAGATCCTCGAGTATCACAGAGTACGGACCAACTGTCGCTAAGAATGTGGTAAATGTAGCAAGCAACGAGTTGTCACGAGAAGATACACGTGTTAACGCCTTAATTAGTACACGTGTAATATAACATCGCTGTAATGAAGGTAGGTAGTACATGTGTAGATCTCGAGTATCACAGAGTACGGACCACTGTCGCTAAGAATGTGGTAAATGTAGCAAGCAACGAGTTGTCACGAGAAGATACACGTGTTAACCCTTAATTAGTACACGTGTAATATAACATCGCTGTAATGAAGGTAGGTAGTACATGTGTAGATCCTCGAGTATCACAGAGTACGGACTAGCTGTCGCTAAGAATGTGGTAAATGTAGCAAGCAACGAGTTGTCACGAGAAGATACACGTGTTAACGCCTTAATTAGTACACGTGTAATATAACATCGCTGTAATGAAGGTAGGTAGTACATGTGTAGATCCTCGAGTATCACAGAGTACGGACTACTGTCGCTAAGAATGTGGTAAATGTAGCAAGCAACGAGTTGTCACGAGAAGATACACGTGTTAACGCCTTAATTAGTACACGTGTAATATAACATCGCTGTAATGAAGGTAGGTAGTACATGTGTAGATCCTCGAGTATCACAGAGTACGGACCATGTCGCTAAGAATGTGGTAAATGTAGCAAGCAACGAGTTGTCACGAGAAGATACACGTGTTAACGCCTTAATTAGTACACGTGTAATATAACATCGCTGTAATGAAGGTAGGTAGTACATGTGTAGATCCTCGAGTATCACAGAGTACGGACTAGCTGTCGCTAAGAATGTGGTAAATGTAGCAAGCAACGAGTTGTCACGAGAAGATACACGTGTTAACGCCTTAATTAGTACACGTGTAATATAACATCGCTGTAATGGGAGGTAGGTAGTACATGTGTAGATCCTCGAGTATCACAGAGTACGGACCAACTGTCGCTAAGAATGTGGTAAATGTATGCAAGCAACGAGTTGTCACGAGAAGATACACGTGTTAACGCCTTAATTAGTACACGTGTAATATAACATCGCTGTAATGAAGGTAGGTAGTACATGTGTAGATCCTCGAGTATCACAGAGTACGGACCAACTGTCGCTAAGAATGTGGTAAATGTAGCAAGCAACGAGTTGTCACGAGAAGATACACGTGTTAACGCCTTAATTAGTACACGTGTAATATAACATCGCTGTAATGAAGGTAGGTAGTACATGTGTAGATCCTCGAGTATCACAGAGTACGGACTACTGTCGCTAAGAATGTGGTAAATGTAGCAAGCAACGAGTTGTCACGAGAAGATACACGTGTTAACGCCTTAATTAGTACACGTGTAATATAACATCGCTGTAATGGAGGTAGGTAGTACATGTGTAGATCCTAGAGTATCACAGAGTACGGACCAACTGTCGCTAAGAATGTGGTAAATGAAGCAAGCAACGAGTTGTCACGAGAAGATACACGTGTTAACGCCTTAATTAGTACACGTGTAATATAACATCGCTGTAATGAAGGTAGGTAGTACATGTGTAGATCCTCGAGTATCACAGAGTACGGACCAATTGTCGCTAAGAATGTGGTAAATGTAGCAAGCAACGAGTTGTCACGAGAAGATACACGTGTTAACGCCTTAATTAGTACACGTGTAATATAACATCGCTGTAATGAAGGTAGGTAGTACATGTGTAGATCCTCGAGTATCACAGAGTACGGACCAACTGTCGCTAAGAATGTGGTAAATGTAGCAAGCAACGAGTTGTCACGAGAAGATACACGTGTTAACGCCTTAATTAGTACACGTGTAATATAACATCGCTGTAATGGAGGTAGGTAGTACATGTGTAGATCCTAGAGTATCACAGAGTACGGACCAACTGTCGCTAAGAATGTGGTAAATGTAGCAAGCAACGAGTTGTCACGTGAAGATACACGTGTTAACGCCTTAATTAGTACACGTGTAATATAACATCGCTCTAATGAAGGTAGGTCAGTACATGTGTAGATCCTCGAGTATCACAGAGTACGGACTAGCTGTCGCTAAGAATGTGGTAAATGTAGCAAGCAACGAGTTGTCACGAGAAGATACACGTGTTAACGCCTTAATTAGTACACGTGTAATATAACATCGCTGTAATGAAGGTAGGTAGTACATGTGTAGATCTCGAGTATCACAGAGTACGGACCAACTGTCGCTAAGAATGTGGTAAATGAAGCAAGCAACGAGTTGTCACGAGAAGATACACGTGTTAACGCCTTAATTAGTACACGTGTAATATAACATCGCTGTAATGAAGGTAGGTAGTACATGTGTAGATCCTCGAGTATCACAGAGTACGGACCAACTGTCGCTAAGAATGTGGTAAATGTAGCAAGCAACGAGTTTGTCACGAGAAGATACACGTGTTAACGCCTTAATTAGTACACATGTAATATAACATCGCTGTAATGAAGGTAGGTAGTACATGTGTAGATCCTCGAGTATCACAGAGTACGGACTAAGCTGTCGCTAAGAATGTGGTAAATGTAGCAAGCAACGAGTTGTCACGAGAAGATACACGTGTTAACGCCTTAATTAGTACACGTGTAATATAACATCGCTGTAATGGAAGGTAGGTAGTACATGTGTAGATCCTAGAGTATCACAGAGTACGGACCAACTGTCGCTAAGAATGTGGTAAATGTACAGAAAAAAAAAAAAAAAAAAAAAAAAAAAAAAAAAAAAAAAAAAAAAAAAAAAAAAAAAAAAAAAAAAAAAAAAAAAAAAAAAAAAAAATGTAGCAAGCAACGAGTTGTCACGGAAGATACACGTGTTAACGCCTTAATTAGTACACGTGTAATATAACATCGCTGTAATGAAGGTAGGTAGTACATGTGTAGATCCTCGAGTATCACAGAGTACGGACACTGTCGCTAAGAATGTGGTAAATGTAGCAAGCAACGAGTTGTCACGAGAAGATACACGTGTTAACGCCTTAATTAGTACACGTGTAATATAACATCGCTGTAATGAAGGTAGGTAGTACATGTGTAGATCCTCGAGTATCACAGAGTACGGACCAACTGTCGCTAAGAATGTGGTAAATGTAGCAAGCAACGAGTTGTCACGAGAAGATACACGTGTTAACGCCTTAATTAGTACACGTGTAATAAACATCGCTGTAATGAGGTAGGTAGTACATGTGTAGATCCTCGAGTATCACAGAGTACGGACTAGATGTCGCTAAGAATGTGGTAAATGTAGCAAGCAACGAGTTGTCACGAGAAGATACACGTGTTAACGCCTTAATTAGTACACGTGTAATATAACATCGCTGTAATGAAGGTAGGTAGTACATGTGTAGATCCTCGAGTATCACAGAGTACGGACTAGCTGTCGCTAAGAATGTGGTAAATGTAGCAAGCAACGAGTTGTCACGAGAAGATACACGTGTTAACGCCTTAATTAGTACACGTGTAATATAACATCGCTGTAATGAAGGTAGGTAGTACATGTGTAGATCCTCGAGTATCACAGAGTACGGACCACTGTCGCTAAGAATGTGGTAAATGTAGCAAGCAACGAGTTGTCACGGAAGATACACGTGTTAACGCCTTAATTAGTACACGTGTAATATAACATCGCTGTAATGAAGGTAGGAGTACATGTGTAGATCCTCGAGTATCACAGAGTACGGACCAACTGTCGCTAAGAATGTGGTAAATGTAGCAAGCAACGAGTTGTCACGAGAAGATACACGTGTTAACGCCTTAATTAGTACACGTGTAATATAACATCGCTGTAATGAAGGTAGGTAGTACATGTGTAGATCCTCGAGTATCACAGAGTACGGACTAGCTGTCGCTAAGAATGTGGTAAATGTAGCAAGCAACGAGTTGTCACGAGAAGATACACGTGTTAACGCCTTAATTAGTACACGTGTAATATAACATCGCTGTAATGGAGGTAGGTAGTACATGTGTAGATCCTAGAGTATCACAGAGTACGGACCAACTGTCGCTAAGAATGTGGTAAATGTAGCAAGCAACGAGTTGTCACGGAAGATACACGTGTTAACGCCTTAATTAGTACACGTGTAATATAACATCGCTGTAATGAAGGTAGGCAGTACATGTGTAGATCCTCGAGTATCACAGAGTACGGACCAACTGTCCTAAGAATGTGGTAAATGTAGCAAGCAACGAGTTGTCACGAGAAGATACACGTGTTAACGCCTTAATTAGTACACGTGTAATATAACATCGCTGTAATGAAGGTAGGTAGTACATGTGTAGATCCTCGAGTATCACAGAGTACGGACCAACTGTCGCTAAGAATGTGGTAAATGTAAGCAAGCAACGAGTTGTCACGAGAAGATACACGTGTTAACGCCTTAATTAGTACACGTGTAATATAACATCGCTGTAATGAAGGTAGGTAGTACATGTGTAGATCCTCGAGTATCACAGAGTACGGACCAACTGTCGCTAAGAATGGGTAAATGTAGCAAGCAACGAGTTGTCACGAGAAGATACACGTGTTAACGCCTTAATTAGTACACTGTAATATAACATCGCTGTAATGAAGGTAGGTAGTACATGTGTAGATCCTCGAGTATCACAGAGTACGGACTAGCTGTCGCTAAGAATGTGGTAAATGTAGCAAGCAACGAGTTGTCACGAGAAGATACACGTGTTAACGCCTTAATTAGTACACGTGTAATATAACATCGCTGTAATGAGGTAGGTAGTACATGTGTAGATCCTCGAGTATCACAGAGTACGGACCAACTGTCGCTAAGAATGTGGTAAATGATCAAGCAACGAGTTGTCACGAGAAGATACACGTGTTAACGCCTTAATTAGTACACGTGTAATATAACATCGCTGTAATGAAGGTAGGTAGTGCATGTGTAGATCCTCGAGTATCACAGAGTACGGACACTGTCGCTAAGAATGTGGTAAATGTAGCAAGCAACGAGTTGTCACGAGAAGATACACGTGTTAACGCCTTAATTAGTACACGTGTAATATAACATCGCTGTAATGAGGTAGGTAGTGCATGTGTAGATCCTGACTATCACAGAGTACGGACTACTGTCGCTAAGAATGTGGTAAATGTAGCAAGCAACGAGTTGTTACGAGAAGATACACGTGTTAACGCCTTAATTAGTACACGTGTAATATAACATCGCTGTAATGGAGGTAGGTAGTACATGTGTAGATCCGAGTATCACAGAGTACGGACCAACTGTCGCTAAGAATGTGGTAAATGTAGCAAGCAACGAGTTGTCACGTGAAGATACACGTGTTAACGCCTTAATTAGTACACGTGTAATATAACATCGCTGTAATGAAGGTAGGTAGTACATGTGTAGATCTCGAGTATCACAGAGTACGGACCAATTGTCGCTAAGAATGCGGTAAATGTAGCAAGCAACGAGTTGTCAAGAGAAGATACACGTGTTAACGCCTTAATTAGTACACGTGTAATATAACATCGCTGTAATGGAGGTAGGTAGTACATGTGTAGATCCTCGAGTATCACAGAGTACGGACTATGTCGCTAAGAATGTGGTAAATGTAGCAAGCAACGAGTTGTCACGAGAAGATACACGTGTTAACGCCTTAATGAGTACACGTGTAATATAACATCGCTGTAATGGAGGTAGGTAGTACATGTGTAGATCCTAGAGTATCACAGAGTACGGACCAACTGTCGCTAAGAATGTGGTAAATGAATCAAGCAACGAGTTGTCACGAGAAGATACACGTGTTAACGCCTTAATTAGTACACGTGTAATATAACATCGCTGTAATGAGGTAGGTAGTACATGTGTGGATCTCGAGTATCACAGAGTACGGACCAACTGTCGCTAAGAATGTGGTAAATGTAGCAAGCAACGAGTTGTCACGAGAAGATACAGTGTTAACGCCTTAATTAGTAACGTGTAATAAAACATCGCTGTAATGAAGGTAGGTAGTACATGTGTAGATCCTCGAGTATCACAGAGTACGGACCAACTGTCGCTAAGAATGTGGTAAATGTAGCAACCAACGATTGTCACGAGAAGATAAGTGTTAACGCCAAAATTAGTACACGTGTAATAAACATCGCTGTAATGAGGTAGGTAGTACATGTGAGATCCTGAGTATCACAGAGTACGGACCAACTGTCGCTAAGAATGTGGTAAATGAAGCAACAACGAGTTGTCACGAGAAGATACACGTGTTAACGCCTAATTAGTACACGTGTAATATAACATCGCTGTATGAGGTAGGTAGTGCATGTGTAGATCCTCGAGTATCACAGAGTACGGACCAACTGTCGCTAAGATGTGGTAAATGAAAAAAAAAAAAAAAAAAAAAGCAGTAAAGGTAGACCAACTGTCGCTAAGAATGTGGTAATGTAGCAAGCAACGAGTTGTCACGAGAAGATACACGTGTTACACCTTAATTAGTACACGTGTAATATAACATCGCTGTAATGAGGTAGGTAGTACATGTGTAGATCCTCGAGTATCACAGAGTACCGGACTAGCTGTCGCTAAGAATGTGGTAAATGTAGCAAGCAACGAGTTGTCACGAGAAGTACACGTGTTAACACCTTAATTAGTCACGTGTAATATAATATCGCTGTAATGAAGGTAGGTAGTACATGTGTAGATTCTCGAGTATCACAGAGTACGGACCAACTGTCGCTAAGAATGTGGTAAATGAATCAAGCAACGAGTTGTCACGAGAAGATACACGTGTTAACGCCTTAATTAGTACACGTGTAATATAACATCGCTGTAATGAAGGTAGGTAGTGCATGTGTAGATCCTCGAGTATCACAGAGTACGGACCAACTGTCGCTAAGAATGTGGTAAATGTAGCAAGCAACGAGTTGTCACGAGAAGATACACGTGTTAACGCCTTAATTAGTACACGTGTAATATAACATCGCTGTAATGAAGGTAGGTAGTACATGTGTAGATCCTCGAGTATCACAGAGTACGGACTAGCTGTCGCTAAGAATGTGGTAAATGTAGCAAGCAACGAGTTGTCACGAGAAGATACACGTGTTAACGCCTTAATTAGTACACGTGTATATAACATCGCTGTAATGAAGGTAGGTAGTACATGTGTAGATCCTCGAGTATCACAGACGTACGGACCAATGTCGCTAAGAATGTGGTAAATGTAGCAAGCAACGAGTTGTCACGAGAAGATACACGTGTTAACACCTTAATTAGTACACGTGTCATATAACATCGCTGTAATGAAGGTAGGTAGTACATGTGTAGATCCTCGAGTATCACAGAGTACGGACTAGCTGTCGCTAAGAATGTGGTAAATGTAGCAAGCAACGAGTTGTCACGGAAGATACACGTGTTTAACGCCTTAATTAGTACACGTGTAATATAACATCGCTGTAATGAAGGTAGGTAGTACATGTGTAGATCCTCGAGTATCACAGAGTACGGACTAGCTGTCGCTAAGAATGTGGTAAATGTAGCAAGCAACGAGTTGTACGAGAAGATACACGTGTTAACGCCTTAATTAGTACACGTGTAATAAAACATCGCTGTAATGAAGGTAGGTAGTACATGTGTAGATCCTCGAGTATCACAGAGTACGGACCAACTGTCGCTAAGAATGTGGTAAATGTAGCAAGCAACGAGTTGTCACGAGAAGATACACGTGTTAACGCCTTAATTAGTACACGTGTAATATAACATCGCTGTAATGGAGGTAGGTAGTACATGTGTAGATCCTAGAGTATCACAGAGTACGGACCAACTGTCGCTAAGAATGTGGTAAATGAAGCAAGCAACGAGTTGTCACGAGAAGATACACGTGTTAACGCCTTAATTAGTACACGTGTAATATAACATCGCTGTAATGAAGGTAGGTGGTGCATGTGTAGATCCTCGAGTATCACAGAGTACGGACCAACTGTCGCTAAGAATGTGGTAAATGTAGCAAGCAACGAGTTGTCACGAGAAGATACACGTGTTAACGCCTTAATTAGTACACGTGTAATATAACATCGCTGTAATGAAGGTAGACAGTACATGTGTAGATCGTCGAGTATCACAGAGTACGGACCAACTGTCGCTAAGAATGTGGTAAATGTAGCAAGCAACGAGTTGTCACGAGAAGATACACGTGTTAACACCTTAATTAGTACACGTGTAATATAACATCGCTGTAATGAAGGTAGGTAGTACATGTGTAGATCCTCGAGTATCACAGAGTACGGACTAGCTGTCGCTAAGAATGTGGTAAATGTAGCAAGCAACGAGTTGTCACGAGAAGATACACGTGTTAACACCTTAATTAGTACACGTGTAATATAACATCGCTGTAATGAAGGTAGGTAGTACATGTGTAGATCCTCGAGTATCACAGAGTACGGACTAGCTGTCGCTAAGAATGTGGTAAATGTAGCAAGCAACGAGTTGTCACGAGAAGATACACGTGTTAACACCTTAATTAGTACACGTGTAATATAACATCGCTGTAATGAAGGTAGGTAGTACATGTGTAGATCCTCGAGTATCACAGAGTATGGACTAGCTGTCGCTAAGAATGTGGTAAATGTAGCAAGCAACGAGTTGTCACGTGAAGATACACGTGTTAACGCCTTAATTAGTACACGTGTAATATAACATCGCTGTAATGAGGTAGGCAGTACATGTGTAGATCCTCGAGTATCACAGAGTACGGACTAGCTGTCGCTAAGAATGTGGTAAATGTAGCAAGCAACGAGTTGTCACGAGAAGATACACGTGTTAACGCCTTAATTAGTACACGTGTAATATAACATCGCTGTAATGAAGGTAGGTAGTGCATGTGTAGATCCTCGACTATCACAGAGTACGGACTAGCTGTCGCTAAGAATGTGGTAAATGTAGCAAGCAACGAGTTGTTACGAGAAGATACACGTGTTAACGCCTTAATTAGTACACGTGTAATATAACATCGCTGTAATGGAGGTAGGTAGTACATGTGTAGATCCTAGAGTATCACAGAGTAGGACTAGCTGTCGCTAAGAATGTGGTAAATGAAGCAAGCAACGAGTTGTCACGAGAAGATACACGTGTTAACGCCTTAATTAGTACACGTGTAATAAAACATCGCTGTAATGAAGGTAGGTAGTGCATGTGTAGATCCTCGAGTATCACAGAGTACGGACCAACTGTCGCTAAGAATGTGGTAAATGAAGCAAGCAACGAGTTGTCACGAGAAGATACACGTGTTAACGCCTTAATTAGTACACGTGTAATATAACATCGCTATAATGAAGGTAGGTAGTGCATGTGTAGATCCTCGAGTATCACAGAGTACGGACCAACTGTCGCTAAGAATGTGGTAAATGTAGCAAGCAACGAGTTGTCAAGATAAGATACACGTGTTAACGCCTTAATTAGTACACGTGTAATATAACATCGCTGTAATGAAGGTAGGTAGTACATGTGTAGATCCTCGAGTATCACAGAGTACGGACCAATGTCGCTAAGAATTTGTAAATGTAGCAAGCAATGAGTTGTCACGAGAAGTTACACGTGTTAACGCCTTAATTAGTACATGTGTAATATAACATCGCTGTAATGGAGGTAGGTAGTACATGTGTAGATCCTCGAGTATCACAGAGTACGGCCAACTGTCGCTAAGAATGTGGTAAATGTAGCAAGCAACGAGTTGTCAAGAGAAGATACACGTGTTCCTTAATTAGTACACGTGTAATATAACATCGCTGTAATGAAGGTAGGTAGTAATGTGTAGATCCTCGAGTATCACAGAGTACGGACTAGCTGTCGCTAAGAATGTGGTAAATGTAGCAAGCAACGAGTTGTCAAGAGAAGATACACATGTTAACGCCTTAATTAGTACACGTGTAATATAATACCGCTGTAATGGAGGGTAGGTATGTAGAACATGTGTGTGAATCACACGAGTATCACAGAGTACGGACCAATCCGTCACTAAGAATGTGGTAAAATGTAGGCAAGCATCGAGTTGTCACGAGAAGATACACGTGTTAACGGCTTAATTAGTACACGTGTAATATAACATCGCTGTAATGGAGGTAGGTAGTACATGTGTAGATCCTCGAGTATCACAGAGTACGGACCAACTGTCGCTAAGAATGTGGTAAATGTAGCAAGCAACGAGTTGTCAGAGAAGATACACGTGTTCCTTAATTAGTACACGTGTAATATAACATCGCTGTAATGAAGGTAGGTAGTACATGTGTAGATCCTCGAGTATCACAGAGTACGGACTAGCTGTCGCTAAGAATGTGGTAAATGTAGAAAGCAACGAGTTGTCACGAGAAGATACACGTGTTAACGCCTTAATTAGTACACGTGTAATATAACATCGCTGTAATGAAGGTAGGTAGTACATGTGTAATCCTCGAGTATCACAGAGTACGGACCAACTGTCGCTAAGAATGTGGTAAATGAGCAAGCAACGAGTTGTCACGAGAAGATACACGTGTTAACGCCTTAATTAGTACACGTGTAATATAACATCGCTGTAATGGAGGTAGGTAGTACATGTGTAGATCCTCGAGTATCACAGAGTACGGACCAACTGTCGCTAAGAATGTGGTAAATGAACAAGCAACGAGTTGTCACGAGAAGATACACGTGTTAACGCCTTAATTAGTACACGTGTAATATAACATCGCTGTAATGAAGGTAGACTGTACATGTGTAGATCCTCGAGTATCACAGAGTACGGACTAGCTGTCGCTAAGAATGTGGTAAATGTAGCAAGCAAGAGTTGTCACGAGAAGATACACGTGTTAACGCATTAATTAGTCACGTGTAATATAACATCGCTGTAATGAAGGTAGGCATACATGTGTGATCCTCGAGTATCACAGAGTACGGACTAGCTGTCGCTAAGAATGTGGTAAATGAGCAAGCAACGAGTTGTCACGAGAAGATACACGTGTTAACGCCTAATTAGTACACGTGTAATAAACATCGCTGTAATGAGGTAGGTAGTGCATGTGTAGATCCTCGAGTATCACAGAGTACGGACCAACTGTCGCTAAGAATGTGGTAAATGAGCAAGCAACGAGTTGTCACGAGAAGATACACGTGTTAACGCCTTAATTAGTACACGTGTAATATAACATCGCTATAATGAAGGTAGGTAGTGCATGTGTAGTCCTCGAGTATCACAGAGTACGACCAACTGTCGCTAAGATGTGGTAAATGTAGCAAGCAACGAGTTGTCAAGATAAGATACACGTGTTAACGCCTTAATTAGTACACGTGTAATATAACTCGCTGTAATGAAGGTAGGTAGTACATGTGTAGATCCTCGAGTATCACAGAGTACGGACCAATTGTCGCTAAGAATTTAGTAAATTAGCAGCAATGATGTCACGAGAAGTTACACGTTTAAGCTTAATAGTACATGTGTATAAACTCGCTGTAATGGAGTAGGTAGTACAGTGTAGATCCTCGAGTATCACAGAGTACGGGCAACTGTCGCTAAGAATGTGGTAAATGTAGCAAGCAACGAGTTGTCAAGAGAAGATACACGTGTCCTTAATTAGTACACGTGTAATATAACATCGCTGTAATGAAGGTAGGTAGTACATGTGTAGATCCTCGAGTATCACAGAGTACGGACTAGCTGTCGCTAAGATGTGGTAAATGTAGCAAGCAACGAGTTGTCAAGAGAAGATACACATGTTAACGCCTTAATTAGTACACGTGTAATATAATACCGCTGTAATGGAGGTAGGTAGTACATGTGTAGATCCTCGAGTATCACAGAGTACGGACCAACCGTCACTAAGAATGTGTAAATGTAGCAAGCATCGAGTTGTCACGAGAAGTTACACGTGTTAACGGCTTAATTAGTACACGTGTAATATAACATCGCTGTAATGAGGTAGGTAGTACATGTGTAGATCCTCGAGTATCACAGAGTACGGACCAACTGTCGCTAAGATGTGGTAATGTAGCAAGCAACGAGTTGTCAAGAGAAGATACACGTTTCCTTAATTAGTACACGTGTAATATAACATCGCTGTAATGAAGGTAGGTAGTACATGTGTAGATCCTCGAGTATCACAGAGTACGGACTAGCTGTCGCTAAGAATGTGGTAAATGTAGAAAGCAACGAGTTTGTCACGAGAAGATACACGTGTTAACGCCTTAATTAGTACACGTGTAATATAACATCGCTGTAATGAAGGTAGGTAGTACATGTGTAATCCTCGAGTATCACAGAGTACGGACCAACTGTCGCTAAGAATGTGGTAAATGAAGCAAGCAACGAGTTGTCACGAGAAGATACACGTGTTAACGCCTTAATTAGTACACGTGTAATATAACATCGCTGTAATGAAGGTAGGTAGTACATGTGTAGATCCTCGAGTATCACAGAGTACGGACCAACTGTCGCTAAGAATGTGGTAAATGTAGCAAGCAACGAGTTGTCACGAGAAGATACACGTGTTAACGCCTTAATATAGTACACGTGTAATATAACATCGCTGTAATGAAGGTAGGAGTACATGTGTAGATCCTCGAGTATCACAGAGTACGGACTACTGTCGCTAAGAATGTGGTAAATGTAGCAAGCAAAGAGTTGTCACGAGAAGATACACGTGTTAACGCTTAATTAGTACACGTGTAATATAACATCGCTGTAATGAAGGTAGGTAGTACATGTGTAGATCCTCGAGTATCACAGAGTACGGACCAACTGTCGCTAAGAATGTGGTAAATGTAGCAAGCAACGAGTTGTCACGAGAAGATACACGTGTTAACGCCTTAATTAGTACACGTGTAATATAACATCGCTGTAATGAAGGTAGGTAGTACATGTGTAGATCCTCGAGTATCACAGAGTACGGACCAATGTCGCTAAGAATGTGGTAAATGTAGCAAGCAACGAGTTGTCACGAGAAGATACACGTGTTAACGCCTTAATTAGTACACGTGTAATATAACATCGCTGTAATGAAGGTAGGTAGTACATGTGTAAGATCCTCGAGTATCACAGAGTACGGACCAACTGTCGCTAAGAATGTGGTAAATGTAGCAAGCAACGAGTTGTCACGAGAAGATACACGTGTTTAACGCCTTAATTAGTACACGTGTAATAAACATCGCTGTAATGAAGGTAGGTAGTACATGTGTAGATCCTCGAGTATCACAGAGTACGGACCAAGCTGTCGCTAAGAATGTGGGAAATGTAGCAAGCAACGAGTTGTCACGAGAAGATACACGTGTTAACGCCTTAATTAGTACACGTGTATATAACATCGCTGTAATGAAGGTAGGTAGTACATGTGTAGATCCTCGAGTATCACAGAGTACGGACTAGCTGTCGCTAAGAATGTGGTAAATGTAGCAAGCAACGAGTTGTCACGAGAAGATACACGTGTTAACGCCTTAATTAGTACACGTGTAATATAACATCGCTGTAATGAAGGTAGGTATGCATGTGTAGATCCTCGAGTATCACAGAGTACGGAATAGCTGTCGCTAAGAATGTGGTAAATGTAGCAAGCAACGAGTTGTCACGAGAAGATACACGTGTTAACGCCTTAATTAGTACACGTGTAATATTAAACATCGCTGTAATGAAGGTAGGTAGTACATGTGTAGATCCTCGAGTATCACAGAGTACGGACCAACTGTCCCCTAAGAATGTGGTAAATGTAGCAAGCAACGAGTTGTCACGAGAAGATACACGTGTTAACGCCTTAATTAGTACACGTGTAATATAACATCGCTGTAATGGAGGTAGGTAGTACATGTGTAGATCCTAGAGTATCACAGAGTACGGACCAACTGTCGCTAAGAATGTGGTAAATGTAGCAAGCAACGAGTTGTCACGAGAAGATACACGTGTTAACGCCTTAATTAGTACACGTGTAATATAACATCGCTGTAATGAAGGTAGGTAGTGACATGTGTAGATCCTCGAGTATCACAGAGTACGGACCAACTGTCGCTAAGAATGTGGTAAATGTAGCAAGCAACGAGTTGTCACGAGAAGATACACGTGTTAAACGCCTTAATTAGTACACGTGTAATATAACATCGCTGTAATGAAGGTAGACAGTACATGTGTAGATCCGTCGAGTATCACAGAGTACGGACAACTGTCGCTAAGAATGTGGTAAATGTAGCAAGCAACGAGTTGTCACGTGAAGATACACGTGTTAACGCCTTAATTAGTACACGTGTAATATAACATCGCTGTAATGAAGGTAGGCAGTACATGTGTAGATCCTCGAGTATCACAGAGTACGGACTAGCTGTCGCTAAGAATGTGGTAAATGTAGCAAGCAACGAGTTGTCACGAGAAGATACACGTGTTAACGCCTTAATTAGTACACGTGTAATATAACATCGCTGTAATGAAGGTAGGTACTGCATGTGTAGATCCTCGAGTATCACAGAGTACGGACTAGCTGTAGCTAAGAATGTGGTAAATGTAGCAAGCAACGAGTTGTCACGTGAAGATACACGTGTTAACGCCTTAATTAGTACACGTGTAATATAACATCGCTGTAATGAAGGTAGGCAGTACATGTGTAGATCCTCGAGTATCACAGAGTACGGACCAACTGTCGCTAAGAATGTGGTAAATGTAGCAAGCAACGAGTTGTCACGAGAAGATACACGTGTTAACGCCTTAATTAGTACACGTGTAATATAACATCGCTGTAATGGAAGGTAGGTAGTACATGTGTAGATCCTCGAGTATCACAGAGTACGGACCACTGTAGCTAAGTGGTAAATGTAGCAAGCAACGAGTTGTACGAGAAGATACACGTGTTAACGCCTTAATTAGTACACGTGTAATATAACATCGCTGTAATGGAGGTAGGTAGTACATGTGTAGATCCTCGAGTATCACAGAGTACGGACCAACTGTAGCTAAGAATGCGGTAAATGTAGCAAGCAACGAGTTGCACGAGAAGATACACGTGTTAACGCCTTAATTAGTACACGTGTAATATAACATCGCTGTAATGAGGTAGGTAGTACATGTGTAGATCCTCGAGTATCACAGAGTACGGACTAAGCTGTCGCTAAAATGTGGTAAATGTAGCAAGCAACGAGTTGTCACGAGAAGATACACGTGTTAACGCCTTAATTAGTGCACGTGTAATATAACATCGGTGGCCATCAAAACTGTTGCACTTATCACTATGTCAGTGTGTAAGTTAAATTTACACGAGTTGAGAGATACTGACCGAAGTGAAGAATTCTAACCACGTTAATCTAAATCATTCAGTTAGTCGTTCTGCCAGTTCAAATATTTCATTTACAGAAACAGGTAATTTTATATTAAATAATTACCAGTATTTCACACGGGCGGTACAAGTATAACAAAGCACTTCAGAACAGGACAGAAAGTAAAATACTAAAGGTGAACAATTACTTTCTTTGGTTGTGCTTAATTTTTTTTTTTTCAGAGCTATACAAACAAGCCTGTGAGGTGAGAACAATTTATTAGGCGCAAAGCAGCCGACAAAAGAAGGCGATGGCCCAGTCCGTTCACAATGCACACCGATGCTCATCAGGATGTTGAACATTAATTTCCGAGTTCAAATGTTGCAGTCACGTAATTTCTTTTGGTTCGCGCTGCACTTGTGTTCAGCACTTATACTGAACCCAATTCACAACGTGCTGCATGATCCATTATGTTGCCATTAACATATTATGTTAAATATAAGGACAAAATTACACAAATCACAACGAAGAGAAAACAACTATTGGGTACACTCTAAATCTGAATCAGTGAGAATTTCGCTGTTTCAATCAGTCAAACGTATGTGACTGATTCAACAGTCACTAGATGAATCAGTGAAAAATTCCAGAATTCCTTCACTTATTGATTCAGCGACATTTTCCACCGATTCATCAGTCTCCCCACACCCCACCCCCCGGGTTTTCTCAGTGTTTTTTTTTTTTTTTTTTGCTAAGGGATCAGTTAAACAGGGTGTAAAAATGACCGCCAAACGACGTTTGAAAATGGCCGTTAAAAAACGTGTATTAGGTGAAATAACCACGAATAAACTAACAAATAAAACCAATACCAAATACTTTCTAAAAAGTGTTTAGTCTTTCAAAACGCCATTTTATGAGGTAATATGAACACACAGCCTTTCATTCCGTTGTCATGTAATCGTCACAGCGCTCTGTTTGAATGTTTAAACTGCATATAAAATGTGATGGAGAGCGTGCACTCATATATAAGCCTACTATATTAGTTTTTAACAATCACGGTACCAATAAAACCAAAAATGAAAAATAAGAGCACACTATTTAAATCTTCACGATTTCGCGGCGAAACTATAGGGCATATATATTTTTTTTCTTCTGTTATTTCAAATTGGCGTGGAAGCGGAGATGGTCGCGTAGCTCCTATAGGTCAGGGGTAGGATGGCCGATCCATAATCGAGGGGTCGTGGGCTCGCGCCCCGGCGCCTCCGTGGGAGATTTTCAGTTAGCTTGTCGCATTGGCAATTTGTTAGCAAATGGGTTTAACTTGAGCTCAACAACAACAACTGCGTAAAGACGAAGTGGAAAGGGTGTGTGGAGTTCAATCCCAGTCACGTCCGAAAATGTTTTTACTTATTTAAATTACGGTAAATCGCGCAATATAAATAGTAAACTACCATAAATATGTTTATTTCGCGTAATTATTTGGCTACATTCAATAAAATAAATATTGAATTCGCCACTGCAGTCGGCCGTCACTTATCCACAGACGTGAACTAGAGGGCTTGTTGTACATTGTCTGCTAGGACGGGATCGATCTGAACACTTTCTGAAGGTTAGTCGGTTACGTATTGAAGAGCCAGTACAATAGTGACCCGGTACAGGAAACGACAGCAGAGGCAATACGAAACAAAGAGAAGGAAGAAGAAAGAAGACCAACTTGCAACACCAAATAAGCATTCTCCATTCCAACAAACGAAATAGACGTTCATGAAGAGATAGTACAATAGAGATGTGAAACATCGCGTGCACTTCAACTGGAAAGATTACTTACTGATAAAAAGGTGGGGGTGGGGGGAAGATGAGGCGTGTGTTGGAGAAGGAAATATGGAGAGGTATAGAGAATAACAAACGAGCAACAAGTCTCGGTGTAGTCCCGAACTGAGTATTTCACGGAAATTATATGGGAAAATTAATAATTTTACAATTCTAACAAGTATTGTTCATCTTGTACGTGTTTCATGTGACATTATCCTCGAATAAAAAATAATCAATTTTACATTTTTTGAATAATTTGATGTCAAGTACAAAATGATTCTGTTTTTCTGCAGTCACAGTAATAATAAACTATTATTGTACAAGTGAACATTGCTGTACAATGTAAACATACGCCGCGGGCAACCACTTGATAAGTAATCAGCGAATAATAGTTCATATATTTAAAATAAATGTTAAAAATATGGACACATTTTTCATATTTAAGATTTTTTTTTTTTTTGGCTTGTTATTTGCTGATTATGTATGCCACGTGGTAGCCCATGGCATTAGCTAACTTTTTATTTTTTTTTATCAGTTGTAGCAAAACAGAAAAATTTTGTATTCGACACCAAATTATTAAAAAAATATAAAGTGGGCATATTATTTCAATTTGAGGGAATTTTCATCACAGATAATGCGTACAAGTTGAACAATGTTTGGTTAAATGATAAAATGATTAGTTTTTGGTATCCCACGCTTGTAAAAATAGAGGTGAGAGAGTCGCTTATAGATCGAACTAGAGCCGCACTAGCCAGCAACATGCCAAAAGTCTGTTGATAAATCTGAGCCTGATGTCTAACCCGCCCGTCAGCAGCGCAGACAAGCGACACTTGCGCAGCACCCAGTAGCCAGTGAGGTCATTCCCATAGCTGCGCGCAGCCAATCAGCGAACAGGAACCGCGACCCAACTTCGCCTCTGGCTACTTACCTACTCTGTGCCGGTAGGGAGGTGGTGGTGGATGGCATGTCAACTGTACTACACACGACCTCCGGGCACCAAGGGTAACCAATGAAGGGCAATGACAAATCATTTATGTGGTGAAATGCATGTAGCAAACTAAAAAATTAATAATGTAAAAATAATGTCCAACAACAGGGAGCCATTAGCCAAAAAAAATAAGGAAAAGCAGTTCAAGGAAATTATAACATACCCCTGCATTTCCCAGGAAGGGTACAGTTGTAGGGGTGGAAAGTGACACATGCATAGTTCAACGTATGACTGGTCATGTAAAAATATATATATCCTTTATAATGAGACGATCTCTGTCCGTCTTTAATACCTCTAAGTCTCTTGAAACTCAACAGAAGTTATTCAAATTTCGCAGAGCGAATCCTCAGGGTCAAATAAAGGTCAAATTCGAATTTCAGAGAGATCAGACTGCGCACTCATTGCCTTTAACCCTAAAAACCCATTTTTTAATTTATTTTTTACTAAAAGAAAATTTTGTATTAATGCGTAGAGATTACTGGATAGAGATATGATGGTATTGGAATATTATTTTTGTTTACTTTAAATGTCTCGCTTCAATGTCGAGTTAATTTTCAAGTGGGGCCACAGTAGTTCAGTGGATAGAGCGATTACAAGTGAGGCCACAGTGGCCCAGTGGATAGAGCGATTCCAAGTGGGGCCGCGGTGGCTTAGTAGATAGAACTATATCAAGCGGGGCCACAATGGCCCAGTGGATAGATATATATAAAGTGGGGCCGCATTGGCCAAGTGGATAGAGAGATTCCAAGTGGGGCCGCAGTGACTTGGTGGTTAGAACTATATCCAATGTTGAGTTAATTTCACATCATTTTTTTTTCTTCCAGTCTTTATATAACAAAAATTTGTAATATCGTAACTGTTCTAGGCACGTGACCTTACTAAAAAAAAAAAAAAAGGTCACGGGCTGGGCCCCTAGTATTATATATATCTAGACTGCGATGCTAGTGTTCTGGAAGATATGCCGGCTCAGAAATGTTTTCTACCGAAGGCTGGGTTAGCCGCCAGACGGTGAACATGCACAACACGCGCGCTCTCTATTATCCACGGGGAAAGATCAAGCGCCTGACTCGAGTCCTTGAACCGACGGTAATATGTGAGAATGTCAGCATCTTTTGCAAATGTTTGCAGCAGATAGTATCACGTTATAGCGGAGTGCAGGGGCGCGCTACGTGTTACTCCAAGACGCCACAACGAGACGAGGAGCTTGTAAATGACTTGGAGGGAGCGAGGGAGATAAGCAAGTACAACGCCTAGGACTGCGTAGTGCAGCCATCACAGTTAACCAATGTGAGACGATCAATATAATACACCTAGTGACTCCAGAAACTGTGGTTAACTCCACTGCACTTCGTTCATGTTCATGTTCAAATGAATATTTGTCAGAGCCGTGGATCATTCCTGCTCTTCCTCCATTGATAGACCCCATACTATTTCGCGTTATAAATTGTCACCAGTCTAGACTGCACAGTTCTCTACACACTGGAGTAGAGGTCACTTGTTCATTGTCTGCTGACGTAGGCAGAACTCATTCTCTTGTTGCACCCGGCCATAAGCTGTCACAAGGCTGAGTGTTTACTATTTATTGTGAGACCTGCAGGGCGTGTAGCATGAGCGGAGGTACACGTGAAACACCTCACACTATCATATCCTGAACATTCTTTTACTACATGTAAATGGCAACATCGCCATGAACATGACTTAAGACATTACCCTAGGATATTTCCAATTTATGAAGTTAAACAGCCACTAATGCGGCGTCATTTAACGGGAACCTAAGAAAGAGTAATATTTTCTGTTATAAACCATCGTACACAACTCATTATAATATTCAATTCATGAGCATTTTATCTGCTGAATCTCTAGTAAGCCTCATAGGATGTGTTACATATGTGTAAAATAATACTTCTTGTTAATCACAGTGTTGACTACGAAAGTGTATACATTTACTCGTTACCGATTCTACTTCGCAAGGCTGTCTAGCGCTACACATGTGTTGAGAGTTGCTGAACACTCAGACCTGAAATACTACTGCATAATAATTACACCCCGTTTCCGTTCATAAACTATGTATATGTATGTATGTATGTATACTTGTGTGTGTATATATAATTTATTCACATATGTCAAGCTTGTAATAACCCTAGGTTTTGGTTTGTATTTGCGAGGTAATTGTTTTAAAGCAGGCGATATGCCTCTGATGATTATTGCCAACTGAAATAATTTTTGAAAATTATACTCTTAATAAGAGGCAATTCTGAATATCATTGTTAAATTTATTATTGTAGGAATCACTCCTTGCTAGCATATATCACCTCCAAATATTTTCTTATGCCACACGTGTATCGATTTCAGCTTGTACCATTTAGTACATAGATTTTACAGCCACTGGTTATGAGTGTTTTAGACCAGAATATGAGTGTTTTCTACCACTATCCCTAGGTTTCTTCTGTTCCTCTTTGAACTGCAACATGTTTAGAACGCACTGCATCAGACTTGATAAGCTGTAGTTGCAGTATGCTTACTCACATCACAGGAACACTAATAATCTCTACACTCGCCGTTATAAACTTGTACTTCTGGTACAAGAGTGTGTTAAAGCGGCGCCGACACTACAGTGTCAACGTGCGACGCACCTGAGTATTGAACGTCGGTAAGAAACTGGGTCGCAAGTTACTGAACCAAACTAAACAAACTACTTGTGGCTTCTGGTTTAGTTCATTCACACGTACCTACCCGCCATATCACGACCGCCAACCACACGGCAAGTCATATATGCCGGAATCAAACTACTTGTGGCTTCTGGTTTAGTTCATTCACACGTACCTACCCGCCATATCACGACCGCCAACCACACGGCAAGTCATATATGCCGGAATCAAACTACTTGTGGCTTCTGGTTTAGTTCATTCACACGTACCTACCCGCCATATCACGACCGCCAACCACACGGCAAGTCATATATGCCGGAATCAAACTACTTGTGGCTTCTGGTTTAGTTCATTCACACGTACCTACCCGCCATATCACGACCGCCAACCACACGGCAAGTCATATATACCGGAATCAAACTACTTGTGGCTTCTTGTTTAGTTCATTCACACGTACCTACCCGCCATATCACGACCGCCAACCACACGGCAAGTCATATATGCCGGAATCAAACTACTTGTGGCTTTTTGTTTAGTTCATTCACTCGTACCTACCCGCCATATCACGACCGCCAACCACACGGCAAGTCATATATGCCGGAATCAAACTACTTGTGGCTTCTGGTTTAGTTCATTCACACGTACCTACCCGCCATATCACGACCGCCAACCACACGGCAAGTCATATATGCCGGAATCAAACTACTTGTGGCTTCTGGTTTAGTTCATTCACACGTACCTACCCGCCATATCACGACCGCCAACCACACGGCAAGTCATATATGCCGGAATCAAACTACTTGTGGCTTCTGGTTTAGTTCATTCACACGTACCTACCCGCCATATCACGACCGCCAACCACACGGCAAGTCATATATGCCGGAATCAAACTACTTGTGGCTTCTGGTTTAGTTCATTCACACGTACCTACCCGCCATATCACGACCGCCAACCACACGGCAAGTCATATATGCCGGAATCAAACTACTTGTGGCTTCTGGTTTAGTTCATTCACACGTACCTACCCGCCATATCACGACCGCCAACCACACGGCAAGTCAATATGCCGGAATCAAACTACTTGTGGCTTCTGGTTTAGTTCATTCACACGTACCTACCCGCCATATCACGACCGCCAACCACACGGCAAGTCATATATGCCGGAATCAAACTACTTGTGGCTTCTGGTTTAGTTCATTCACACGTACCTACCCGCCATATCACGACCGCCAACCACACGGCAAGTCATATATGCCGGAATCAAACTACTTGTGGCTTCTGGTTTAGTTCATTCACACGTACCTACCCGCCATATCACGACCGCCAACCACACGGCAAGTCATATATGCCGGAATCAAACTACTTGTGGCTTCTGGTTTAGTTCATTCACTCGTACCTACCCGCCATATCACGACCGCCAACCACACGGCAAGTCATATATGCCGGAATCAAACTACTTGTGGCTTCTGGTTTAGTTCATTCACACGTACCTACCCGCCATATCACGACCGCCAACCACACGGCAAGTCATATATGCCGGAATCAAAATTGTTATGCACCTTAATCTGGACACTTTGATTGTAAACTAAATTAGCAGGCAAGTTCACTTTCAGACTAGAGTTCAATATCCTATGTGCGCACCTTGAAACTTTATCATAGTCGCCGTAAGAAATACTGGTAAATCGTGAACATTGTTTGTGGCGACGCGTTTTCGAAAACACTGCACTGTCTTAACAAACATATATATTTCACATATCATAAACATTCAATATTAGAATATCAGAATTCGAATTGGCTCGATGAAATGTGAAAACGTCTCCGTACACATACGATAGACAGGGACAAGCCAGGCGTGGATCGTGTTTGGAAAAGGTCTAGGGGAGGAGGGGGGGGATTATGAACAGGGAATTATACTTCAACATTATTGCTCTCTCAGCATATGTTTATTATCTAAATATTAGACCAATTTCTTAAGAGGGTAGATCTATGAATTCCTTGAAAATTAGACCTGCAACAGTGGGATATCATAACAAGCGATTGAAGCCAACGGACTGAATTCCATATCACGCTTCGTATTTCAGCCTATTCGCAACGGAAACCGCACGTGAATGTTCAAGTTAAAGCGTTTCGTTGTTTCTATACAAATAGTACGAGTTAAAGTATTATTTTCGTATTATGTTAACTTGGTGTAGATGTACCTACTCACTACAGTAATTGTATTCCTGAAACAGCAGCGTTGTATGATGTTACTAAATGTTGTCAATTCTAATTTGGTGTCATGTAATTTTTTGTGCATCGTCACACAGGTGCAGAGCCTTTAAAAAGTATAGACCAGTGCAGTCTTACAACATAACATTATATGGTAACAGCTTGAAGTCTGTGGAGGCGCGTAATTGTGGCGGAACACGGCGCGTAGAGGCTACGATGAGGCTACATGTGCATGCCTAGGTCACCCTTAGAGTATCTATGCTTCTAGGTCTCATGTTTCCAGGCAGGCTACAGAGAAGTGAATGTGCACAAGCGGGGCAGACAAACGGACATGGGAATGCAGGCCATGACGGCCTAGCAAGAGGTGCACAAGAAATCCGGGCCAGAGGCGTGGGAAATGTTGGAATATAATTATCTCGCAGGCCGTAAATCAGCCTGGGCTGACAGCACGAGGGGAGGTAGCCCTCCCCCACACCCTCTCCAGATGAATCGATAGTGAAGAGCCGGCAATCGTGCAGGGAGGTGGGGCGGATCGAACATCCGCTTCTGACCCGTGCTGCCTGCGTCCACGAGCGCATCACAGCACAGCGCGCGTTCCGTTTCAACGCACCCGCCGCTAATTGCACGCATCAAACACTTTACATCAGAGAACAACCTTCACCGTAGACATGCTGGCACCAGTCGCTCTTGCTCGCCCGCCTAACTACAATTGTTTGAAGCGGGAAGCGCAGCAGCTATAAGGGAAGCTCTGCCACGCGCATCAAGTGTAACATCGCCTCTATCGCATACTCCACAAAAACGATCTAACGTCCTTCAGAAACCGTCTATGTATCGCGTGTCGGATGAGTGGAGGTAAAATGACACGTCACACTCGTGTATGCTGTCCACTTTGCTACTGAATTATAAATATAAATGATAAGTCACTAGTGATAAGAGCAGTAATCCAACTGCCTAGAGGAACTGTAGGTCCACCCAGATAACAAATCACAAAGTCCTGAACACAAACGTCGGGGCCACGGCAAGTGGGAGTCGTACCGGACGATCCCATTGGTCGGCGGTGATCTCTCCTTCCCCCGCCTTCGCAATCCAACTCTGCTCCATCCTCACCTCACTTCACCCACCTTGTTAAACTTCAGTGGGCACGTTGCATTGCAGAGGAAGCATAATGTATGACAAAAGCATGCTAAGCTCTTTATTACCACACTGTAACAACAACCGCATTTATACAGAAAAAAAAACAGTTGACATGACACCGTGGACTGATCATAGATTTGCAAGCGCTCTCCCGTCATACCACGAAGATGAATTGCGAACACGGGTGCCTTACCTTTGACCAGCCGCGGCCTGCGTCATCGCTAACAGGTTGACGCCAGTGCCGTTCTGCGATTCAATTTTCACCTACGGTTAAAATGCTCGTCGGCATGAGAGAACGGTCTGTACGATAGAGTCCTTTTAGCGCGGCGATGAAGCATCACGACATTGGTCCCATGCAGTTTGTGCAAGACAATACACTGAAAGAATATACGGAGATATCTAAGGATTCGTCTACTTGGAGTCAGCAAGAGTTGGCGGCAATACCTCTTGCGGCAGCGATGGGTACCGATTCGACAGGCGATTATGATGTGACAGTTAACGATAACGACGGAATAAGTGCAGTGAGTCGGTTTGTGTGGAATGTACACTTGTAAGACTTTCGCGTGAACTTCAAAATAAACGGTCGTCAGCTCTAAATACTGACGAGCATACAACTCCAACTACAAACAAACGCAAATTTAATATATAATATAAAACAGGAGATGAAGATGACAATGAAGAGAACATTGATGAAAATGATCGTTAATATAGTGATAGTGCTGAAGACGTAGATGGCGATTTTCTCGATGCACTAACACACCCCTCCGACATACTTGCTGCAACAAGCGACATGGAGAAGGCAGAAGACGCCGAGAATATTAGTTTCATGTTTCCCGAAGACCCGGCTAAACTTGTTGATACACTCATATACTTTATTGACCCTCAAAAACGCAGGTATCTCAATCACATTATCGAGATATCTTCAATCATTAGTGAACTTAAGGGTCGGGGATATAATATCGCATGATGTGGTGAATTGCTTTCTTCTGAAACTGCAATTACTAAATAATATTGAATTATTATAAAATAATAGTTTTTTCTTTATTTTTGTGTCTCGTGTGCTTTTCCCTCACAGTTCCAAGTGGTTCTATGAGCACTCGACTATTAACGGAAAGATTTGTATAGAGAATGATAGTAAAGATTTAAGTATAAAAATGCATGGATAGTTGACTGCATACGAAACATTAATTCTGTCGACATGTACAAATTTGGAGACAGTTGGCGAACGAATATAATTTCTATACATATGGGTGGTGGACAAATCGAAGGATTGTCCAAAGGATCAATCGGAGGATTGATATTGATCGACGGATTAGGATTGATCGAAGGAGGAGGAAGATTGCGAAGTAATGGTATGGATTGGCGTGTGGATTGGTGCGGATTGTTTTGTGGATTGATGCAGATTGCGGAGAATTGCTGAGGACTGGTGAGGAGGATTGCTCAGGATTGGCGAGGATTGCTCAGAATTAATGATTGCGGTGCTGACTGATGGAAAGATTGCGAGATTGATTGAAAAATTTATGAAAACACAAGTCTTGATTTTTTTTTATATATTCTTCTGTAATTGTTTGGATTTTATAAAGTTCTTAGAATTTATTTTTTGTTCAAACTAATCCAAGGTCATGGGCACGGGGTCAAGGACACAGATGTGAGGTCAAGGTGAAGGTCACCCAGATCTGACATGTTGGTCGGAGTCATTAGTGCTATCCAGGTGTTGAGAATGTAAGCAAATGAC
>CM057000.1:3665636-3838136 GCA_029891345.1 Dryococelus australis
TATTTAAATATTGCCTAAGTTGACTCCGGTCTCATATATTCTTATTTCTGATTGAACAGCATTTATGATTTCCCACAGTAAGATTATTATCTACACATTGTGCGTGGAATCATTTGTCGCGTTGCAAGCTCTAATATTAAAATATTTAAGAAGCAATCAGTTTCTCGCACAAACGAAACTGTTTCACATCATACACTGTCGTCTGGCATTTGCAAGTGATAAAAACAGAATTGTCATCCTCAGAATACTGTACACGAGCGTAACGCTGTAATTAACATATTACAATTAGCTAAGAATAACTCCAAATGTAATAAATAACCTTAAGAATAAAGGTAAAAGACATTACACGACGCTTATATAGCGAATAATTGTCAGCACTCACTCACTATAAGGAGAGTTTTGTTTCCTATTTTATTTCTCGTTTATGATTACATATTGAAAGTAAATATCACCCAGAAAAGTTTTTCGTTATTATATTAACTATATAACTGAACTAATAAAAATGTAAATTTTAAAAACGAATTTGAACATAGAGAAGATTCTAACAGTCGAACCTTGAATTAGTAAGCCGCAGCGCTAACCATTTTTATTTATTTGTATTTTGTTGTTGTAGTTGAAGTGTCGTTGACAAGCTCCTGAATATCTCCCACGGAAGAGGGGTAGATGCGCTACAAGTCGGCCACCCTACCCCTGAGCTATGGGGGCAGGTCTCGCCCACCACTACGGCAGCTACACCTACGTACTGTATAGAATAGTAACCCATTTGTGAACCGTTTCTTTCCAGTGACATTGTGCATTTTTTAAATGCATACTAACACATCTTATTAACAAAACATGATTTTGATATGAAGGTTCTGTTGTACGACGTACACTTTGTTCAATTTCTCACCTGCTAATCGTTACAATCGTACATTACAACAACAACACGGACGCTCAACATGTTAGAACTCGCATACGACAACGCTGGCGCGGATAGAATGGTCAACACGTATGTTCACCCCAGCATAGCAAATCTCGAACACATGAAGCCGCATGTGGGATCAGCACACTACTCGGCTCGAGTGGTCTGAGGAAGCCGAACGATTTCGAGCATAAGGCCCCTGTTCAGAGCCTTGCGTATGGAGGCGATGTCGCACTTGAAGGACATGGCAGTGTCGCCCTTATTGCACCCGCGGTCCATGGCCTCAAAAGTGCAGGCACGCGCAGTAGCACAAATCCCATCTATTCGTATTCCCATATTCGTATTCCCATATTCGTTATGAAATTGTATGTCAAAACATAACAAATCAAAGCTAGATATGACATAGATGACTACTTAATTAGACTCACTTTAATTTACAGATACACGTGCTACAAAAAAACATGCGTGCTGTACTTAAGTCGACACAATACTTGTTTCATTGTTCAGCTACAGTTACAGGAATCAATCATGACCTAGACCAGTAAGACTGTTTGCGAATCATTTACACACAAGTAAGATCATCCGTTATCGAGCTCCGCAATGTGCAGTAGAGGCCAAGAATTACCTACACATCCGTTATCGAGCTCCGCAGTGTGCAGTAGAGACCAAGAATTACCTACACATCCGTTATCGAGCTCCGCAGTGTGCAGTAGAGGCCAAGAATTACCTACACATCCGTTATCGAGCTCCGCAGTGTGCAGTAGAGGCCAAGAATTACCTACACATCCGTTATCGAGCTCCGCAGTGTGCAGTAGAGACCAAGAATTACCTACACATCCGTTATCGAGCTCCGCAGTGTGCAGTAGAGGCCAAGAATTACCTACACATCCGTTATCGAGCTCCGCAGTGTGCAGTAGAGGCCAAGAATTACCTACACATCCGTTATCGAGCTCCGCAGTGTGCAGTAGAGGCCAAGAATTACCTACACATCCGTTATCGAGCTCCGCAGTGTGCAGTAGAGACCAAGAATTACCTACACATCCGTTATCGAGCTCCGCACTGTGCAGTAGAGGCCAAGAATTACCTACACGTGCGTAATGTACATAATTGTGTACACTAGGTCTGAATGGGTTAAAGAACTTCTTGTAATTTGTACGATTTCAATTATACCTGTATGTTCCATTTGGGGGATTGATATTAATAAATAATTAGGTAATATTTGATTGGTTATGTTTACACTTGCGGAAAGTCATGCAAGAAATATAAGTTGTATTTCGAGATAACTATTTTAGATGTTCCCTGTGCGTTAACTCGCTTAGTTTTTAAATATTGAATCCGAAAATTAAGTTAAGAAGGAAAATATTGTGTTGTAAATGGTTTTTTAACGTCCCCCGGACTTATGCTTGAAAGTTTATCAGGGGGACGGCTTACAGACTAACTTAAATCATGACACATACCTTTGCCCTGGATTCGAACCCAGAGACTCCCGCACCTCAGATTGGTGGCGCACCAACCGACTGCGCCAACGAGGAGAATACGTAAGTTCAATATGGCGGGATACTTCCTATTTAACCATCGTAAACTGTAACACTAGTACACTTCGATAATGCTTGTAATTGTTGGTACAAGCTCACTTGTGGGAAAGGTCGGCAAGTTTGCTCTTTCCACGAGCAAACAACGCGCCCTGAGGCGAGACTCGTACGGGAAACGACGCTGGTTTCTAATTGGCTGTTGCCGGGATAGGAGTCAGTGTTAACCAGACCAGGTATTGCAGCAGGGAAACTGGTTCTCCTAGGATACGTATTCCAACTTAGCACAGCCAACGGTTCTACGTGCTTGATTTACGAGCTAAATCTTGACGCGGAACTGTCTGAAATTACGTCATGAAATGATGACTTCCACCAACAGGCTAGATGCGAAACGTCTTTATATGCCTGTGAAGAGGTGAACATTCCATTAGCTGTTATTAGGGGCAGGTGTGTTTCGCGAAAAAATCTATGGCCATGCTAGACTTCAATATCCTCCGTAAACAAAACCACACTTCCTACGTGAGAAGACATGTCCTTATTTGACTGGGCCAATGGTAATAAAGCACTCCAATACTGAACGTCTATGATTCGTGGACATACACTTGAGAAACGTGTCATTTAAAATCACCCAACCACGGAAGTGCACGAGAACAAAAGTGTTTTAAAATACAACTGGTCTTGAAATCTTTTCGCAAAAAGCACCCGTTCCTAGCTATTATACTTTGCTGACGTCACGCATTCATTTTTCTTGACTCGGAGATCGCCAGCAGTATCGCAGAATGTCTGGGTCGAAGATAGCGGCGAACTTTGCCTGCGCCTATAACAGTAGCCATACTTGTAGCTATAGTGACTGTAAGCTCGTTACGATCGGTAATATGTTATATAGTTGGCGGCTTTATTCGGCTCAATAATATCTTTTAAAGGAAAAGTATTTCATTTTGTGGTCCTTGCTTAACAAACTAAACAATGACAATTAACTATCTGTGTGTGTGAGATTTTCAAACTTGTGCAATATTAATCAATCGTCCGTATGGTGTACGGGGATCGTGTTGACAAGTGTTAAAACATCCAGTAACGAGGGTGCACGTGAACTAAAGTGCTTTGCCATTAGAACAAGTCGTGGAATCTTATCGTGAAAAACTGCAAACAGCCCCGAGAAACTATTCCCCCACTAGTCATACTGCAAAACACCCAGTATCATATCCACTATCTTGAGTGAAAGATTGTAATTGTCATGCGTATTGGGTGATTGCACGCGAATCACGAAAGATCAGTTTCAAAGGGGAAAGTGATGTGGGGGGGGGGGCGGTTACCCGTCCACTTTTCAGCAAGAAGGTGCGCCGCTCCCCTAACTTCATATACGGATGTGGGGGCGGTCACCCGTCCACTTTTCAGCAAGAAGGTGCGCCGCTCCCCTAACTTCATATACGGATGTGGGGGCGGTCACCCGTCCACTTTTCAGCAAGAAGGTGCGCCGCTCCCCTAACTTCATATACGGATGTGGGGGCGGTCACCCGTCCACTTTTCAGCAAGAAGGTGCGCCGCTCCCCTAACTTCATATACAGAAGTGGGGGCGGTCACCCGTCCACTTTTCAGCAAGAAGGTGCGCCGCTCCCCTAACTTCATATACAGAAGTGGGGGCGGTTACCCGTCCACTTTTCAGCAAGAAGGTGCGCCGCTCCCCTAACTTCATATACGGATGTGGGGGCGGTCACCCGTCCACTTTTCAGCAAGAAGGTGCGCCGCTCCCCTAACTTCATATACAGAAGTGGGGGCGGTCACCCGTCCACTTTTCAGCAAGAAGGTGCGCCGCTCCCCTAACTTCATATACGGATGTGGGGGCGGTTACCGGTCCACTTTTCAGCAAGAAGGTGCGCCGCTCCCCTAACTTCATATACGGATGTGGGGGCGGTTACCCGTCCACTTTTCAGCAAGAAGGTGCGCCGCTCCCCTAACTTCATATACGGATGTGGGGGCGGTCACCCGTCCACTTTTCAGCAAGAAGGTGCGCCGCTCCCCTAACTTCATATACAGAAGTGGGGGCGGTCACCCGTCCACTTTTCAGCAAGAAGGTGCGCCGCTCCCCTAACTTCATATACGGATGTGGGGGCGGTCACCCGTCCACTTTTCAGCAAGAAGGTGCGCCGCTCCCCTAACTTCATATACGGATGTGGGGGCGGTCACCCGTCCACTTTTCAGCAAGAAGGTGCGCCGCTCCCCTAACTTCATATACAGAAGTGGGGGAGGTCACCCGTCCACTTTTCAGCAAGAAGGTGCGCCGCTCCCCTAACTTCATATACGGATGTGGGGGCGGTCACCCGTCCACTTTTCAGCAAGAAGGTGCGCCGCTCCCCTAACTTCATATACAGAAGTGGGGGAGGTCACCCGTCCACTTTTCAGCAAGAAGGTGCGCCGCTCCCCTAACTTCATATACGGATGTGGGGGCGGTCACCCGTCCACTTTTCAGCAAGAAGGTGCGCCGCTCCCCTAACTACATATACGGATGTTAGCCACTACTTTATATTTACAACTTATTGTTGACTGCTGGCCAGGTTCTGTTCAAAATATATCGTGTTTATATGCGTTTATGTAACTAAAAAAAGCAATATTTTGAGACAAGTAACCATATAAATGCACGTACAGTTTGTCTCTCCACCTCCAGCTCAATTCTCTACGCAACACCGTTTTTACCTTTCCACCATGGAAAAGTATTGATCGGAAGACGTGTGTCGAAATGAACTACAGGAAATGGACAATAACGCTAAACAACTTATTTTTAATACCCATAGACACTTACGTTTGTGGATTTACGATTCGTAGTAGCGTAAATACCGCACAAATGAATGTTTCTTGGTTGGACTGGCATTGGTCGCGTCACAGTCCCCGAGCATCAGCTAGTACTCAGGCGTGCGCTGTTCACTGGACTGGTGTTGACGCCGGCCGCCACTAGAGTTCAGTAGTGCCCCTTCTTCGTAATGCACAGGAAGGATGGGCCTGGCCCGCGCAATTATGAATGGCTAGTTTCAAATGTACCTAAGATGACGTCACAGCTAATGCACTGGACTGTTATTTACTATTTGTGAATTATAGAAACCCTGCTAGGGCATAATTGAAAGACTGATTTTTTCGACAGTAGCTCGCAATTGGTGGATGACTGTAGCTAACCCCATAGCGAGGCAATGCTCGATTTTGTATATAATCGACAGTAAAACCTGGTATCAGGGTCAGACGGTTGGCTACGCGGGAAGTCTCCTTATATAACAGGTCAGGTATTTCGGTTTGATCACTGGTTAAATAAAAATGTAAAGCTCGTAAGGAGATTGCAGGAACGTAATTCTTACACTCTAATTTTTAATTTACAGTCAGGATATTTCTGGATAACATGAGCAGTATAAGTATTGCTGCACAGCACAATAAGGAATCGCTTCCACTTTTCTAATAAGATATATTAGTAAATATGTGAGGAGGAACCTTGAAGTTTTCTTGTCAAAAATTTTTCTGAAAATAATATGCTGTATGTTGTCAGTTCTCTGCCATTTTGGGCTGATCGAATAGCTTCATTCATGATCTTGTTTCGCCCATAGTTTTGGAAACGGGCTATTCGGGAAGATTAAATGGCCTCTGCCAGGGCTTAGAAGCCAGAGATTTTGCTCAGTTATAATTTGAAAATAGTGGTGGGTTTACATTTTGGAATAATGAATTGTGAAACTGAAGTAATCGAAATTTACCTTAAAAATACCTGTTAATGGCCATGGAAAATCTTAGGTGATCAGTTTTGGGAGACATAAAATTTTGCGTTTGTTGTACAAAGCCAAAGATAAAATTTTAATTGCCTTTCGATGTTATGGCTACGGAAAGTCATGGATGGAACTACAGCCTGGTTCATATTTTACCTATTTTATTAATTTTTTGTGAATTCTAATTTTGAAATCCTTCTTGGCTCAACACTTGGTTGTACTATAGGGATAATCGTTGTGAACGTTTTAATCAATTTTGGTGAGAAAAAAATCAAAGAAAAAATATATTTAAAAGAGTCCTTGTGGGACAATATTTTTGTAGACACATATCGTTTTTTCCGAAATTTTACTGTAAACTATCAATTTTCTTAAAAATTGTAAATGTAATATTGTTACAACCAGTTTGGGTAACGTTTCTCCAAAAGAAAAGAAAAAAATATTATACTATATTAAAAATCAATATGAAGATTTTCATATTTCAATTTCGTAGTGTAGTTTCAACCTTATGCAATTTAATGCAGATTTTGGTAGTATGTATTCTGCTTCATTGACCACATTTATGCATACTCAATGCCTATTTCCTTATATCGCCTTGTTTTTAAACATACTTGGTTTTTAAGTATTCCTGGAAAGTATACATTTGAGGTGTCCTGGGTTCTCAAGTGTCTCAATTTTCATATAAATTAATATATTTAAAACCTTGGCATACGTGAAAGACGTGTTGCTTACGTACAGAAACTTATAAATCACAATATTAACGAGAGTGGGGCAGCGGTAAAAGAAGTCAGGTTTAAATGGACATGGGTAACACCACTACATTTTGAGACTTGTCCCCTTCTAGAAACGAGAAGTCGCTGCCTATGGTTGGAGCAACTTAATTCTGATTGGCCCAGCCATATAATAAAATATCTCCCTGCACAGCATACTGAACTGGGGGCCCACGGTCGCCTCCCACCAAGGCGAACCGGGTTCAATCCCCGGCCGGGGATAGCAAGTGGGGATCGTGCCGGACGATGCCGTTGGTCGGCGGGTTTTCTCGGGGATCTCCCGTTTCCCCCACGGTGCTCCATATTCATTTGCAATCACCCTCATCGGCTCTCAAGGCCTCGCTGTTAAGAGCAGCCAATTATCTTCACTCACTCAGTACACTGAACTAAAACATGCACGTAAATCTTTCCGCGAAAAAACACGTTGGGGCGCTATTTCTATCATGCATATAATGTAGATATGCAGACGTGTAAGACAGCGACACGCAGTGTCTAGCAACTGCGAGGAGGTGCCGAGAGAGAAAGAATAATGTAAGACGGAGAGGAGGGGGGGGGGATTGGCAAGGTATGACGTCAGGCGGGTCACGGCGGGGTAAAAGTCGATAGACGGGGTTCAGGGCCGCTCATTCACCGCACCGCCTGGGACTTGAACCCGGCACCGCCTGCCCCTGTACACTCCGCCTTTCTCACGCCTTAGCCGCATCCCTAGTACACAATATTACCGCCTCAAAGTCACAATATCCTGCTCCCAAGACGTTACCTTGTCTATCAAGCTAAGAAACCAACGTTGTTTGAACGGGGGGAAATATTTGATTGTATTTCTTTATCGAAAATATATAGCTTTAAATGTTATGTCCTTTCTTTTATTTTTGAGTAGTTTCGCTGGCTTGAATGCACTCACTTAGCCACATTTAATGCAGTTTGAACCTTCAAACCGAACTCTAAGACAATAATGTGAAAACTAAATGAAAGACGTGTTGTTGATGTCTCGTACAATGGTATTTATTATAAAAGACGAAATTCACATTAAAATGTATTTTAAGGGTTTTGTTAGTTATGCGATATTTTATTTGATAAACAGTATTTAACTCATCCATCAAGCAAAAAAAAAAACAAATCACTGAAAAACATTGAATGAAATGAATGATGAATTAGTGGAAAATGTCAGTGAATCAATAAATGAAGGGGGAATTTTTTTTTTTTTTTTTTTTTTTTTTTTTAAGTTAACTCTTTCATTTCCACATTAATTTATGGTTTCTGGTGTTGCAAATAATATTTTTTATCCGCGCTGTATTTAGTCTGACACAGGACTTGTTTCGTTATCACAGCCAATAAGCTGTGGGCTTTGTGTTCGGTGCTCAGTGATATGAACCAATTATAACGCAGAGGAGTAGCACACGTGACTACCCAGTCTCTCGCGGAGTACAGCACCGGTCAAACACTCTTCGTGTGCAACATGCAGACAGTTGTCTACAACAGGCATGAAACTGACAGAAGTGGTTGTTGAATAAGCCAGGCGCTGTTAACTCATTTGAACAGCACAATCCCCACTTATTCAGATTTACAGGCAATTTAAAAAAAAATCATGATTTTGAAAACGAAGATGCCATTTTAACTGTTTTCGCTACCACAAAAACATAAAATAAAATCATTTTGGCGACTACCGCAATTGAAGTCTCTAAGGATTTGCCGATAGAGTGCGATATCCTCGTGCTTGGGAGACGTAGCTATACATTTCCAGCGGAAAGTGGCTGCACGGCAGACAGAAAGTTCTCCAACGGAAATGAATTACTGTCGAAATGGAAAATTACAGCATAAAAACTAAACAGATAATATTATACGTGGAGGAGGGGGAGGGGAAAATTGACGCCACCACGTCTACTTTTGGCATATGGGAATCGTGCTGGCTGATGCCTCTGGGCTGCGGGTATCTCAGCATCGTCTGCCTGGGTGTACAGAGCGCTCTTCATGACTAGACACCACATCGTCTGCCTGGGTGTACAGAGCGCTCTTCATGACTAGACACCACATCGTCTGCCTGGGTGTACAACGCTCTTCATGACTAGACTCCACATCGTCTGCCTGGGTGTACAGAGCGCTCTTCATGACTAGACACCACATCGTCTGCCTGGGTGTACAGAGCGCTCTTCATGACTAGACACCACATCGTCTGCCTGGGTGTACAGAGCGCTCTTCATGACTAGACACCACATCGTCTGCCTGGGTGTACAGAGCGCTCTTCATGACTAGACACCACATCGTCTGCCTGGGTGTACAACGCTCTTCATGACTAGACTCCACATCGTCTGCCTGGGTGTACAACGCTCTTCATGACTAGACACCACATCGTCTGCCTGGGTGTACAGAGCGCTCTTCATGACTAGACACCACATCGTCTGCCTGGGTGTACAACGCTCTTCATGACTAGACACCACATCGTCTGCCTGGGTGTACAGAGCGCTCTTCATGACTAGACACCACATCGTCTGCCTGGGTGTACAGAGCGCTCTTCATGACTAGACACCACATCGTCTGCCTGGGTGTACAGAGCGCTCTTCATGACTAGACACCACATCGTTTGCCTGGGTGTACAGAGCGCTCTTCATGACTAGACACCACATCGTCTGCCTGGGTGTACAGAGCGCTCTTCATGACTAGACACCACATCGTCTGCCTGGGTGTACAGAGCGCTCTTCATGACTAGACACCACATCGTCTGCCTGGGTGTACAGAGCGCTCTTCATGACTAGACACCACATCGTCTGCCTGGGTGTACAGAGCGCTCTTCATGACTAGACACCACATCGTCTGCCTGGGTGCACAGCGCTCTTCATGACTAGACACCACATCGTCTGCCTGGGTGTACAGAGCGCTCTTCATGACTAGACACCAAATCGTCTGCCTGGTGTGTACAACGCTCTTCATGACTAGACACCACATCGTCTGCCTGGGTGTACAGAGCGCTCTTCATGACTAGACACCACATCGTCTGCCTGGGTGTACAGAGCGCTCTTCATGACTAGACACCACATCGTCTGCCTGGGTGTACAGAGCGCTCTTCATGACTAGACACCACATCGTCTGCCTGGGTGTACAACGCTCTTCATGACTAGACACCACATCGTCTGCCTGGGTGTACAGAGCGCTCTTCATGACTAGACACCACATCGTCTGCCTGGGTGTACAGAGCGCTCTTCATGACTAGACACCACATCGTCTGCCTGGGTGCACAGCGCTCTTCATGACTAGACACCACATCGTCTGCCTGGGTGTACAGAGCGCTCTTCATGACTAGACACCACATCGTCTGCCTGGGTGTACAGAGCGCTCTTCATGACTAGACACCACATCGTCTGCCTGGGTGTACAACGCTCTTCATGACTAGACACCACATCGTCTGCCTGGGTGTACAGAGCGCTCTTCATGACTAGACACCACATCGTCTGCCTGGGTGTACAGCGCTCTTCATGACTAGACACATCGTCTGCCTGGGTGTACAGAGCGCTCTTCATGACTAGACACCACATCGTCTGCCTGGGTGTACAGAGCGCTCTTCATGACTAGACACCACATCGTCTGCCTGGTGTACAGAGCGCTCTTCATGACTAGACACCACATCGTCTGCCTGGGTGTACAGAGCGCTCTTCATGACTAGACACCACATCGTCTGCCTGGGTGTACAGAGCGCTCTTCATGACTAGACACCACATCGTCTGCCTGGGTGCACAGCGCTCTTCATGACTAGACTCCACATCGTCTGCCTGGGTGTACAGAGCGCTCTTCATGACTAGACACCACATCGTCTGCCTGGGTGTACAGAGCGCTCTTCATGACTAGACACCACATCGTCTGCCTGGGTGTACAACGCTCTTCATGACTAGACACCACATCGTCTGCCTGGGTGTACAGAGCGCTCTTCATGACTAGACACCACATCGTCTGCCTGGGTGTACAGAGCGCTCTTCATGACTAGACACCACATCGTCTGCCTGGGTGTACAGAGCGCTCTTCATGACTAGACACCACATCGTCTGCCTGGGTGTACAACGCTCTTCATGACTAGACACCACATCGTCTGCCTGGGTGTACAACGCTCTTCATGACTAGACACCACATCGTCTGCCTGGGTGTACAGAGCGCTCTTCATGACTAGACACCACATCGTTTGCCTGGGTGTACAGAGCGCTCTTCATGACTAGACACCACATCGTCTGCCTGGGTGTACAGAGCGCTCTTCATGACTAGACACCACATCGTCTGCCTGGGTGTACAGAGCGCTCTTCATGACTAGACACCACATCGTCTGCCTGGGTGTACAGAGCGCTCTTCATGACTAGACACCACATCGTCTGCCTGGGTGTACAGAGCGCTCTTCATGACTAGACACCACATCGTCTGCCTGGGTGTACAGAGCGCTCTTCATGACTAGACACCACATCGTCTGCCTGGGTGTACAGAGCGCTCTTCATGACTAGACACCACATCGTCTGCCTGGGTGTACAGAGCGCTCTTCATGACTAGACACCACATCGTCTGCCTGGGTGTACAGAGCGCTCTTCATGACTAGACACCACATCGTCTGCCTGGGTGTACAACGCTCTTCATGACTAGACACCACTGTTTCTATTTGTTTGTTACTGGCTCACTCACGTTCATAAAAAAACACCGGGCCAATCACAGTACTAGAACAAAACAGAAAGTCCTCATATCTAGCGCTAGTGAAATTTCCTGAAAAGATTCCAAGACAATTTATATTTGAAAACGCTGTATTGCCATTTACCTATTCTCAATGGCTGAATTACTTTTCGACGCGTGTTTACTACCCAACAATAAACGTTGCACAAAACAGATTGTTGTAGTGATGAATATAGGCAGCTCACGTCTACCTTGTCTTCATAGCCAGTACTATTCCACCGTCTTCAAAGGGTTAACTTGTGGTTTGAGATCTTGCAGCCTACTGAGGCTCACTTAGTACTCGTACAATAATATGTAAGCTTTGTGTCGGGCGATAGTGACATGGAGCAGTCACAGCGCAGATCAGTAGTGCACTTAGTGTCGCAGTGTACGGTACATCACAGCACGATGTACATTGTACACTCATCTTGATGTAACTTACTGTACACATCTACTGCTAGCGACTTACGTTTTGTTTAGTGAAGGCTAGAATTACGAGCACCAACTTGACGCAACACGCGCTGCAATTAACTAAACTGTTTCCTGGCACAAATTGCACGTTACACAATGGCTCGTTTCGGGTAGTTTAGAGAAGGAAATTTCGTAGTTCATGCAAACGATTGCATGAAACTGTATAATCTCGCTCCACGCGAAACCAATTTATTTCTGTCGAGGACAATGAGCACGATCATTACTTAAAAATAAATAATAATACAGCGACGTAAACACGTTCTTGTTTTAGCAATTTTAACGGTTAACATTTCTGCGGTGAAGAAATTATGCACTGCGATATTGTAAGTAATTTTTCCAAGCTAAGCACACTTACGGCAGTGTTATCCACAGAAAGATGTAATTATTTTACTTGTTTCTCCGCAGATCATAATTAGCTTGACCACAAACTCACCATACGTGTGCAAGACTTGGAGCAGGATTAGAGCCAGTTCCTGTACCGCGTCAACCACTGGGGTTAAGGTGCAAGCTGGGGGGTTGGCGGTTCGAGTCCACACACATCATACGTGTATACGTCGTGCGTCTCCGGATGCCACTGGGACACACCCTAATGATGCTTATACTTGAAGTTATTGTTTACTGTAACCTTCGTATCGCCAATTAAAATAAAAGCGAGCTCAGTCTTCAATATCGAATATGTTTTATCGTGACTCGGGCTGCACAAAAAAGGAAAATTTCTCTTCCACTTTCAAGATATTGTTTCGATAATGCTCGGTAGGTTATTAAGATAACTTTACAGCATACCAACAATAAACATCGTGAATAGAAACAGCTGAAAGGATAAGTATAGGATATATTACCTGTCACATGACAGGATATTTGATTGGGAGACTATCAACTCGAAACCTCATTGGGTGACGGCCAGCCAGTAACAAGCACTAAGGTCGTTCTTATCCCGTGCAGTCTCGAATTCATTTACGAGCTCGAGTGTAGCCATCGTTGGATTGTTTGATGTGCGCTGTGTGTGTGTGTGTGTGTGTGTGTGTGTGTGTGTGTGTGTGTGTGTGTGTACGTCGGGCGAGTTTCTCACAGCCAATGAACCACGTGCTGGGGTTCATTGTTGTCAGCATGAACCACTCACAAATAAGAGGCGTAGGAACTTACGACAAATCAAATGTCTCAGAAGGAAGGCGCCCACGACACTGGCGAGTGATTCCTTGTTATGTACAGTGCCGATCACAAGTACCCTCCACATGCAACATGTCCCCTCAGCGGCTTATTTTGGTGGATACATTCTAATCAGTTGAGGTATACTCTCTTGACAACCTTGATGCTACAAACAGACCATGGAGCCATTCTAATTATTGACAGGCACTCACAGATGCGATCTTATTTATGAAGTTGCTTTATACCACGTTATAATTTGGAAACACTGTGCGTGTAATACACTGCTTTTAGGTTACGAATGAGCAATGCCACTTCAGCATCGCCATACCGTAATGAAATAAATGGTAATTTACACATACGAATTTTTGTAATTTTGCAAACTACAAATCCTTGGTAAAAAAATTACATTAATGTATTGCTTAGTAAACATAATGTTAGTGTTAATTTCCACATTTTGAAGTATGTGTCCACTCCGTGTACTAAAACCTTATTAAACGGTATATTTTTACTGTTACATGATCTTTGTGTAACACTCAATGTCAGTGTAGTTGTATATCTTCCATTGTGTAAATTTACAATGATCATGCATGTGTAAACCTGCATTACATTCTGGTGTGTCTGTAAGTGTATAGTTGCACATTAGAGTAATTAGGCAAAACTAGTACAGTAAATTTGACACTAATGTTCTCACGAATTAAAAGATTAGTACAAGTATTTGTTTAATTAAAACATGCGATCGAGCGGTAGCGAGTTGATCGAACTACTTCGGACTTCATTTGTGTGTACAAAACGAATGCGTAAGTCCTGCTGATGGCATATGATTACCGTTTGCATAGCAGCCTATACATAAAATATTCTATATCTGAAGTCAATTTTCATCCACAATATGGAAATTTTTTAAATATATATAATTCTGTGTAATTACCAAGTAACAGAATGAAGTGCAATAACTTGAAAATTGCAAAACTTCTTATACGCAGTATGTAAACTTTAACATGACGCAGTTGCAGAAGAACTGACATCGCCGGTAACATTCATTGATAAAACGGTGAAAAATGTTCACAAATTGCTGCTTACAATTACAGTCAATATGTGATTTTAATTTTGTGTGAGTGGAAAAAGACACGTACATATACTGTGGTAAAATTGCAATCGCGATGTCTGTGAAAATTTACTTACCGGAGCGAAAAAATATACAAACGTTACAGTTAATTTTCCGATAACATAGTGATTGTAATTTTACACTTTTCTATATAAAATTGGTAGTACACCGTGAACATGTTATTTTGTTAATTTTTTAGGATAAATTAACTTGGACGCAGAGTAAAAAAGCATTGCCATGTGTAGGTGTAAAATACACTGACTTTAGTGGAGATTCTACTGCCACACACATTTGTATAAAATTAAACATTTTTTTACAGTGTAAACAAAGCCTACACTTTATTAGTCGATATAACGAAACACGTAATAAATTATCTTAAGTACACTAGAGAACAAAACAAATATTTGCAACATTTATTATTATAAATTGAAGTGGACCTGAAAAAACCGACATAATTCACACGTGACGTATGCAATATTTTTACATTTCTTAGAACTGTACCAAATCAAAACTTGAATTCTAAAAATCAAGTTAACAATTACAAAATATTACGCTTTAGGTTTTAGACGCTTAGTAAACTACTTAATTAAATTTAAAAAATAATAATTTTCGGCTGTTTATACAACGGACATGACTAGTTTTGAACGCTAGCTTTGTTTGTAAGTGGTGGCACAGCTGAGTGTAGTGTGAATGTTTCCCCAGCACTACCAGCATCTCTCTCAGGCGGTGTCCATGATACTGTAGTAACGAGTCGAAAAACCCGTCATCAACTCCCAACGCCTCTGCCAAACGAACTCCACTTCATAATGGGGATAGTGATTTCACGATATAATTCCATCCGAGTGGTCGAACATCAAGAGAGGTTGAAGACCTCCGCTCCATCTCTCATTTATATAGCTTCGATCCCGACCTAACATGATAGGAAAACCTTACAACGGTCTATAAGGATTCTTCAATAATGTGGGCAGGACCCTTACAACAGCAATAATAAAATTCTAGCGCCATTTTACCATATTTTTTAATGAAAAAATGTGCCTTTTTGGATTTCTGTTGGAACCCATACATGACTTATAATATCTACCTAAATTAAATGCTAATGTTACATTTGGTAGTTCATCAGCGTGTGTGAAATCATCTTAAGAAATATAGCAATACAGTCATTTTTACTGAGCCTGATCGCAAAAAGAAACCATTATTTCTTAAGATAAATTTATAAAAGTAATTTTTATGCGTTACCAGTGTTCATAACTGAATGTAAGATCATAGAGCACAAGTGAAATAATAATTCCGGAACGATAATCCGAAAAGTAACTGATCTAAAATAATTACATATTTCCGTACGGAATGCAATGATTATAAGAAACTTACGTACCTACTACAATCAATTAACCGTTGATACTTATGTCCTAAATAACTTCACCTACCAGAGTAAATTAATTGTTAATAGCGTTATTTTTTGTGGCGGTAACTTGAAGCTGTCAGCAATGCAGGCTGTCTGGAAGTAACCGAGTTTGTGTCAGCAAATGACAAGACTAGACAGCAGCAACCTGCCAGCTGACCATATCTCGGTTCCAGGCACGGAAGACACGAGTACACCACTCTGACAAGAGTACAGGCTATTCACGGTAAAATGAGCACTTTTGAAAAACCTGCTTAAGATCTACTTTAATGCACTTTGTGTATTATTCTGCCTTACGTAAAATTAACATTGTCATTGCCTCATCACTTTATCCATGCGTCGGTCAACTGAAACTGTAAAATTATTACAAAAGTAAATATTTTTAAAATTTGCCCTTTTTTACACTTCGAAGCATTAAAAATAAAACATAAAGCCAAAGAAATAATATAAGTTACCACAAATGGTTACCTAACACATTTTATTCGACGTTATGGAACTACGTCCCATCCATTGTTATCAACTTAAGTGAGCGCACGTAACTCAGTGCGCCTATTAAAATATACGCAGGTAAGGGCAGTGATTTATTTCTAAGGTTGATTTCAAAAGTGCTCACTTTATCGTGAACAGCCTTTAGCTCAGTGGCTTACCGATTTACTAACATTTATTATCCCGAGCATAATCGTCCACGTATGACATGGGGTCGCGGTGATGTGAGTAGGCTACTCGCCTCCTTCCTAGGCGAACCGGGATCGCTACCGGATGTTCGCAGGTGAGAATCATGCATTCCAGTACTGTTCCATCTCACCTCATCGTCTCCCATGACCTCTTCCTTCACTCTTCACTCACGTTTACATGTTGCAGACTAAGTGAGGCATGGCCAGTGCAGTACACGTCGGAGAGGAGAGGAAATATGTGGGCCGTCAGTTATGAGTGGGCGGGCTAACGAAGAGGTGACAAGCAAAGTACAACAGCCAATGAAATGTCCAGCTCTCCACGTGAACACACACAAGTTTCGCATCAAGCCTGTTAAAAGCGATGATTCCACTGCATAATTTTCGCCCATGTGGCGAGTGTCAACCACTCGGCCTGCTGATCATCCACAGCCCAACCAAGTGGAAAAGCCACAATTACACGACAAATTAATGTTTGTGTCACGCACCAGTCCACTCACAAACGTAATTCCGACAGACCATCAATAGTTAATCATGACTTCCATTTCGGCATACTCGGGTTATAACCAGCCTCATTGCAATTGACGTGGTTTCAGAATATCTTGATATCAGACACGATGTGAAATACACCCCGCTCATTTATGACACGGTTTATTACTTGATGTAATTAGAAAAAACTGTTTATTTACCTGAGTAACGTTATAACTTAAGTAAGAGCATAATACATAACAGTAGAACATCAAAACGACCAGAATTATTGTGCGAAATTGATTCGCAATTAAATACTTATGTAATACTTTCAGCCAATGAAATGTTGCTACACGGTTAACGTTAGTTGGCAGTGTCTGCAAATAATCTATTTTCGTAAGAGACTGTGATATCGTGTTGAAAATTAGTTTGATTAAAAATATTTAGCACTTTTATTTTTCTTTAAATTTTTTTTTTTTTTTTTTTTTTTTTTTTCGATCGTAGAGATGTGAATAACCTCTAAAAAAATGTCGGGTCATAAACTACCACCAGTTCTTTTCTCTGATGTCTCTTGCGACAGTGCACCACAACTGCTCGTTCATCATAAATAAACAACTTCGTTGAAAATGATATACTCTGCTTTAATTGGCTGTCGCCACATTCACCTGCACCAAAGATTACATATAACCATTTACTTTATTGACTATGTCAGGAACTCTAATGTACACGACCTGTTGTAAATGAACAGCTTTCGAAAACACGGCGGCGAATTCTAGTGCACAAGACCCATGTTCTGTGGCTACTGTAACTTGTGAACCACGCTTCATAGTCTCCGCGACTATCCTCTGTACAGCCCAAAGTCACTAAACTACTTGCTGAGCAACATACTTCACATGGCACTAACAAAAGGACAACACAATCAAACAAATATCTCGTACTTCTTTAATTTTATTACCATGCCATAAAATACTCTGGTCGCCATAAGAAATCCTTCAGCACACTTTTACCCCCTCTTCTCGACGAACCTTGAACGGTGTGCGGAGGTCATAAAGGCGAGAACACGTTCGATACACGTCTGGGGGCCGACCGTACCGCATCTTGCAATTATGTCCGCGCAGTTGCGTCTCGGCCAATGCAATGCCGGAAATACATATTTCCCCCTCTCCTCTGACAAACATTTCAGACAAGACACAAAAAAAAATCACGTAGCATTATGAAAGACGTATTAATGCGAGCCTGTCCACAGTATGGCGTCGGGAACTCTGCAGAGCATCGATGGCTGCTTTAGTGGCCCATTTACAATCCACGCCACGCGTGCTGTCCCCCCCCCCCCTTCCCATCCTTCTCCCCGTTCCAACCTCACACACCCATAAAGTCCATAATTCAACCTCTACCCGCCTGTGGCACAGCCATCGCAGTATTCCAACCCTCCGGCCCAGGGCAACCTCCCTCATATCTGTAATGGAGCAAATAAAGCAACAACATCTCAACCTTTGTAACCCCCTTAATATGAGGCTGGCCATTGCGCCGATTCAGCCAACCGAGAAATCGCATTAAGGAGGTTCTTCCCCGCGCCGCGCCACGCAGCCATTTCCCTTCGCCGCGACAAACGGCCTCATCAGCGCCAAGACGGGCCCGGCCCGCGCTGACTCAGAAGGCAATCCGCGGCTGACACAGCAAATATGTTTTACCCCCCCCCCCTTTTTCCCTTCCCCTTCCTGTTCTTCCCCTCCACGAGCAATAACTCTGTCTGCTGGCACAAACCCGATCGTAAAATGTGCCCCCGCGGGCGACAGGCCCAAACATCTCTAGCAGCAGAACAATATGTCGCAGCGCGGTCTCTTCGCACAACGCTACTTGATAACGCTCCCACAATGCGGCCTGGTGGGAAGGGAGTGGTGATGAGGAGTGGGGAGGGGTGACATCATTCTCATACGCTCGACATGGAGCGTCGTGGCGCTATCAACAACTACAGTGGCGCCACTGTAACATAGGTCTTGTGCCAGTGTGGGGCCACTTATCCCCAGGAAACAACTGGACGACTCTGGTACGGCAGCTGGCAGACTGCCAGCGACCTGTGCTTGGTGCGTTGTAAGTCTATCTGTCTCTCTCTATCACTTCGGTAGGCAGAGTCAAGTCAGGCCCACACGACTAGTGACAAGTTTAGAATATTTACAAGTATGTACGACAATTGTTAATGCGACAAATAAACACCTGTGATTTATATCTCCGATTAAAAAAATGCAAACAACGTCGCATCTCATTAAAAAAAAGAGAATTATAGGCTGTTCAAGGTAAACTGAGGACATATGCTTCAGATCCAGTTGTATACACATTTTGTATTCTTCCGCCAGATGTGATATTAACGTTTCCAAAGGCCTGATCGCTTTATTCATGCGTTGGCTAAGTGAGACAGTGAAATGATCGGGAAAGTAAATATTTTACAAATTTGCCTATCCTTACACTTACATGCATTAAAAAAAAGAATAAATAAATTAAATATCAGTATTCATAAAGGTTTACCACGCACTCGCACAGGCCTGCATTCACTACGTCGTAACCAACTTTAATGGGTGCAAGTCACTCAGTGTGCCCGTTAAAACACATGAAGATCGGGGTAATAGTTTTCCAAGGTTGATTTTAAAAGTTCAGTGTTGATTTTAGATAGAAAAACATCAATTAAATACCTATGATTATGATTGCAATACCAGTGTTGGTTTAACATCATTCTTATAAGTGTAAGTCTTACAAATAAAAAACATATAGTCTTATAATGCTGTTATCCTTATCAGATTTATGTGGTATTATGTAGAAACTAATCTGCTTAAGGTAACACGAAAGTGCATACAAAATACAAACTGTTTACTGTTACCTATTATACTGCTGTAGTTTGTAGACTAACTGTACAATAACATTGTAAGGCGTAGCAAACGAAATAAAAGTGAAATCAGATGGATTCTTGTGAATAGATTTATTACCGTTTTGAACTAAAGCGTTGGTTCCTCCCTTTCTCCCCCTTCTTTATATATATATATATATATATATATAATATATAAATTACTCAGTGAACGAGTGTCCTTCATACGATACCTCTGTCACAACAGATACTTCAATGACTTTGTCACATATACATCATGTAACAAGGAAAATCTCTACAAACATGTGACTCGTGCACGCGTACAAACTAGACAATACTGCACTGTAAATTCGAATCAGTGGGAAACCACTTGTTCGCAGTGAAATTCAACTACTCTAATCAGGGAAAATGGCTCCTCTTAGAATCAGTGGAAAACCATTTATTGTTTCAGGGAAAAATTTTACTGATTGAATAAGTGACGGCCGACTGCAGTGGAGAATTATATATTGTTTTTATTGAACGTAGCCAAATAATTACGTAAAATAAACATATTTACGATGGTTTACTATCTATATAGTGCAGCTGACCGTAACTTAAAAAAGTAAAAATATGCAACAGGTGACCCGGATAGAACTCACATACCCTTTCCACTAGACTTTTATTCTACTACCTTGCCACAAGTTGAAATCAAGAGAGGAAAATGTTGGTGCTGAATCTTTTGTGAGGCCCATATTAACCAAAGAATTCTGTGGCCGATCACGAGACGTTTTTACTCCAGTGTGCAGTATGCGATGTGCGATATGGGATTATTATTCCACACATAACAAGTGCAAGTAGCAGACATAGTAGAGAAGATGGCTGAGTGCGCGCGTGTAAAGCGCTCACTCACATAGCCAGCCTCCTTATCTGCCGGATGAAGGCGTAGCCGCCACCAGATACGCCCTCGAGGTCACAAGGGCCAATCACGGACAACTGCGAGCCACTGCAATTCCACATATTTGCGCTGAAGATGCCGCACTCATATCACTCCCCGCTGCGTCGATCAAGCCTGGCTGAGGAATATGATTCAGCTTGTAGTATGCTAGTTCCCAGTTCGAAGACAATCGCCCGGAGGTCGTTACTCTTCCTGGGGTACGCCCCTTGGTCATCACTTGGTCCAAACCTTGCCATTAGCAACCATTTTCGATATCTCTTACTTTGGTTGTGAATATATCAAAACCCCTTACCTTAAAAGTAAATTTACAAAATCCCTTACCTTACATATTAATTATTAATTTTTACTATCTCAACAAAAGGAATGTTGTGTATGAGATACCCTCGTTAGTACCTATTACAAAACTTAGTCAGTTTAAGGTATGAGAAACGACTCGACTCTATTGGTCTACTGCACAATCAAAAACCAATTTCGACGGGTGTCAGCAACAAAATATTACTGCTAGAGACCCTACCCTTGATATGTGTGGATTTATTTCACAACAAGCTAGAATTTAAAAACTTGTAAGTTAACGTTACTCTTGCACATTGGGAAATTGAAACAAAGTTGTTAGAAACAACAGAAACTGACTGCAGATCTGTTGCAACTGCTTCCTTAGAAGCAGTGACATTCTAGTAATCACTATAGTCATTGGTATTCTCTGATCGAACGTTGATTTCTACTGTTTTATCTGTACAACCTCAGTGCAACTCACAGATTTTCCATGGAGACGAACAGCTCATAAACTGAAGAATCAGTAAAAGAATTCTGATTGAAGTCACTGATTCAGATTGAGTGTGCAATTTGATCTTTCTTGAAGAACCCCAAGCTAACAACAAATGCAGTCACAATTACCGCCTTGCACTGTGACAGCAAGTAACCATAGCGCTGTTGACTACGCACTTTATCGAATCAAACCTTCGATGAGTTTGTTTCCTGTACATATCGTGTGTCAGGAGCGTTTTATATTTCTGTTAACAGAAAGTATGTTATTTATGGTTCAATTGATTTTATGCTCATATTTTATCTATATATTATAATACTGCATTTATAATTAATATGAATTAAAGGAAGAGAAAAGTAGGTGTGTTGCAATTGCGTAGTAAGAGAGAGTTCTCATACAAAATATTATTAAACTGAGTACGCTTTTCTACACTTGGTAAAGGTTTGCTTGCGTGAGGCGCGCAATAGCCTGCAAGTATAAGTTGGGCGGGCTCCAGTAAACATGGTGGGCGACACCCGCATCATTGTACATAGTGTAGGCTGAAGTCCATCATTGCCGGAGCTCAGAGCGGGGGTTGTTCAGGCCCTGTGAGAGTCCTTTGAATGCAGTGGGATAGGGATCTCCTCCCACTGCACCATAACAAATTGTACTTGCGCCGAACAGCTGCAACATGAGCCCGCCGAGTTCCTCAGCAAGCCCGGTATCAATAAGTGAGAGCTTGTGTCGTGTGTATGGGGGGGGGGGGGTAGAGCACGGCATTGTCCCTAGGAGCGAGGCGAGTAAGTGTGGATGGGTGCGGCGCAAACAGGAACACATACCTGGCTGGGTCTGGCTTCCGTCAGCTGTGCAAACACACACCACGTTAGCCTTGCCTCGTTCCACAGCTTCGCAGCCTCCCGCACACGCACCATACACCATACTGAACTGCTCCGTCAGTCCGTAGATGTCCAGCCAGCACAGCCCAGCGAATAGCGAATGTTCCGAAGCACGCATTAGCCAACCAGACACGAGACACATTCCCATAGTAGCACATATTTTGCTCGGAACTGCACCAGACAGTAGGCGATCAGCATAACGCTGTCGTTTGTAGAACCAATAAAAAGTGTCTGTTCAGTTGAGAGATACGGGCGGCTCTTAACAACGAGACCTAGAGACGAGAGCCGATAAGGGTAAAATGAGTTGGGGATGGAGTAGCGCCGGAATGCAAGGGCGGGGGAGTTCCCCGAGAAAACCCACCGACCAGCGGCATCGTCTGTCACGATTCCCACTGGCTGCACTCCGGGAGTGGCCCGGCCAGGGACAGAACCCGGTTCGCCTGGTGGGAGGCAAGCGCTGTCTAACCGCTCAGTCACCGCGGCCCTTAAACGTGCATGTATTGGCAGCAGGTATTCAAGCGACTGCTGGTTATCGTGTAAACAAGAAATGATCCCTCCCGTACAGTGCAAATCGTGAAAACCAATTCCTGAATCACGTCCAGGATACAAGGTGTTTTTGAACTACAAACCACGGCATTTACGGCAAACACGACCTCTATGGACTAATATGTATAAACAATAAATCCTAGTATAGGCCATTCACGGTGAAGTGAGCACTTTTTTAAGCTGTTTTCATCAGACATAGTAACCAATAAATACATTTCATTGTGGCCTCGGACTTTTTGTTTTAGGTATGGTGAATGTATACACTGTTTATTTCTCACTTGGCAGGGTTTACATTAACAAGTAGTGGAAGGATATAAATTGGCTGAAAGAAAAAAGTAACTAGGGCTTCAAAAGAGCTCACTTTACCATGAATGGCCTATAGCAAAACATTCGGAATATTCGTCTAGTATTTTTAAATTTGAACTGAAGTTATGAAAAGAGCGCCGGTAGACTGCAACTTCACGTACCTGCGTGCACAACAAGTTGCATATCTCGAGGGGGAAGGGCAATGGGGTGTCATGCAGCCACCCGGGAATTATTATTATCAGCTGTCTCAACACCGTCAATACTGCTGTGGGTGTGTGTGTGTGTGTTGTTGCAAATAAAATGCAATAAGCAAATGCACCTACACCTCGTTGTTTTACACACGTGTATGTACTAACAGGCAACCAACAGCCGCGCACAAGTCGAGTTTATGTGCTTTCCTGTTGTTAATACCACTGGCAGCTGTTGCCATGTTCAAACTTCGTATTTGGCCGCTGCTTGTTTAATAGAACTTCATTAAGCACGTGTCATAGTCAGTTGAGCAAGTTAACATTAGGTATAATTAAGTACTTGTCTAACATTCACTTTTTTTGCAACAGTTGTAGTGCAAAATTGATTTTAACATCACACATGAAGGAATTAGATCGTGGTTGGGCGGGTAAACTGGTTACGGTAGCCATCGCAGAGAGAGAGAGAGAGAGAGAGAGAGAGAGAGAGAGAGAGAGAGAGAGAGAGAGAGAGAGAGTGGTATCAGCGGATCGCGTGTGTTACACGAGACGTGAAACCAGGCGGGAGGAGCTAGTTGTCTGTCGACTTGTGGACGAAGTATCTGTGATCCGCCCCTTACTGATAAGATATCGAGGCTCTCTTAAATATAGCAATAAATAGATTTAAATTACTTCATTGCTGCAAGAGATATGTGCGAGCACACGTTTACACACACGTGTCAGTTGTACTCAGGCGACACGCAGCGATAAGGTCTATCTTCACATGTGCGAGATATGCGTACACGCCCTAGTCGCGAGTAACCACAGGATTTCCAAGCTATAATTCTCGAGAGTGATATCACGCAACAAAATGAATACGAGGACCACACTACTCAAATACAAGACATTACACACAAAAATATATATAATTCCATATATTTTGCATTGCCACATGTCAAGATCACAATTTTACTGTCTGTAAAACATCAAACAGTTGAATTAAACAAAACATTTGCAGAAAAAATGTTAAACAGGGTAGGCCGAAAGTTATTGTTGTGTTTTATAAAATGAGATTTAAATATTGTTGATGCAAATTCAGGATCAGCCTCGCAACCTCAATTCCCTACACTCCATGACTGAAAAAAAAAGTGTGTTAATGCGCACACGTTTAAACATACTGTTATTCCTATTGTTATTATCATTGCTATTTTATAAATGTGCTCTAACAGATACACTGTCATTTTAAAATAAAATCATGAGAAAAAAGTGGGATACAGATTTGATTGCAAATGACAAAACATTCAAAATACACAACTTAATAGCGTTTGTAAAAATAAAATAATATGCTACAGCTTCGTAACACCCGTAGAAAAAAATATGTCTGCTGGTTTCAGCGGCTCCAGAACTGGCAGTCATGTTAGCTTTATGCTCGTGCAGCGTAAGGCGGTGGGAAACCACTGCAGAATCATCGTGCAACACATGTCCCTCGAGGGATCCTCGCTCAAGTCTATTTGCGGTTTCTTCAAAGTTTTGAAAAATCGCCGCATGTACGTACATATGAGCTGTTTTGTGGTTTCATAAATATGCAATGTTTCACAAGCGTTTTATACTTCTGTTAATATGATACATTACACTTGTGAAATTGAAATTCTTCTTGTATTTTATCTACAAATTCAAATATTCCATTAATAATTAATATTAATAAACACAAGCAGAAAATAGGTGTGTTTAATGCCTAGTAAGAAATAGTTCTTATGCAAAATATTATTACACTGAGAGCGCAGGAATGCTGTGCGCTCGCTGCCCCTCTGGTGTAATTTCATAAACTCTGTTAAGCTTAGTTTACTTGGGGCGGAGGGATATCCTAGACGAAAAACTTCAGCAGGGCATGCTTCAGAAAAGTTGTAAATAGCCGTGTATGTATATACTATAGCCATCCTCGCAAATGTGTGTCATACTTGGTACGAAGGCCGGACGCCAGCTCCAGCCACACACACCACCTTAATTACACGGATATATATATGAAAGCTATAACATTAATAATTACACGTCTTTATTAATGTGGCAATTAACGTGTTACCGCTTTCTTTACACTGTGCCACAGGATTGAAACACGCAGCACGTACTGGCTTAGTTAATAAACTGGCAAAGCGCAGGACAGAAGTTCATATTGGTTTGTACAGCTCTTGTCATTAATGTCTTTCCCCTGCAACATTTCCACTGTAACGAACACAGGGACTAGAGGAGTTTATATTTTTCCTGCATAGTGGCTAAGAGCGATACAACTAAATATAAAATACGAGGACCATGTGGCGCGACAGTGAAAATGGCGTCACTTGCCATGAACCGACATGACGTGACCCATTAGCCAATCAGCGTCTGGTAACTTATCCGCCAGCCCACAGTAGCCAATCAGATACGAGAGCCGTTCCAGACCCCGCGCGGCCAGTAAGTTAAAGGAAGCTCCACGCCATACCATCTCAGTAATCCTCAGTATTGTGTGACCTCGTGAGGTTAAGCCTGCTGGTTCGCGATTTTTGCGGCAATATCTCATGGCCAGTTTTATTCCAAAACACTGTGAGCACACCAACTGAGCACTTTTGAAATCAACCATTAAAAATATCACGGCCGCTACCTGGATGTAGTATTTTAACGGGCAAGCTGATTGCCACGAGCTTAGTAAAGTTGTAAACTACGAAAGGAAAGTAGTTCCATGTCTAAATGGTGAATTCAAAGTGCCAGGTAAACATTTGTGAGTATTAATTTGATTTATTTTGGCTTTCTGTTTATTAATGCAATATGCAAAATATTTACTTTTCTAATTATCATACAGCCTTACTCGGCCGACGCATGAGTAAAGTGTTGGGGGCTTGACAAAGTTAATTTTACATATGGCGAAGGAATACACAATGCTTATAGATGGTAAGCAGGACTTTCAAAAGTTCTCAGTTTACCATTAACATCCTATACATCTGGGTTTGGATGGTTTGTTTGCACGCGTCTTTGGTACCTGCCCGCGAATCACAGACATACAACATCGAAGTACTTCAATTCTGATTGGCCAGTGAAGTAAGAAAATGTCTCCTCACAGACACACGCCGCCAATAAGCGAAATAATACTGCTGGTACGCCAGTAGGTCAGTGAAATGTAGCATGCGTGGAAATATTTCCGAAATTCGGGTATCTCTGCACATCAGTGTAAAGATACAGCGAGAATGATAAAGAGTGTATCCTAACTTGCCCAGAAGTGTCAAATGCAAAAGGAAGTTCCCAAACTTTGTATTGTTAAATGTACCTACGCCTGAGGGGCGTATCTGAGTTCGTGAACTAATGTTAATGAACTAAAGTTAATGAACTAAATATGATTTTAGTTTATTCACTCAGCTATTATTTACAGCATTAATCTGTCCATCTCTACTATTATTTTTTTTTATTTCTCAATGAGCTCAACATTTAATGTATATTTTTAATCTAATTAACGCCCTTAATGTCTGTTTGGTTAAAGTCAATTAAATCATACTCATTATTAACCTACTTTCAGACTGTCTGTTGCCATCATTTGTGATGTCTTTTACTCACGCACCCAGTCCAATAGTCCAGCCTGCCAGCCGCACCCTTCACTGCTTGAAACTCGCAGTCGCAGATTTCCCTTCCGCTGGTCACTTCCTTCGCCGCTCGTTGTCTATTACTGACACTCGGCCACTCGTCCAGTTAACAACTCCGGTCCGGAGGCCCGACGTGCTCTTATAATCTGCTGGTCTTGACCTGGGAAGTTCGATGCACCCCGAGTCACGCTTAGAGAAACTAGAGCAGCAAACCACTAGAACATTCTTCGGATAAATAAAGAAACTCGATATAACCAAGGTCAGCCGCATGCGCTGCAAAAGGATTATCGTGTCGGCTCACTTTTTGGTAATAGATACGTGGGATCTTGGTTTAGCGCGCCTGTAATTAAAACATTCCATGACTTGCTGCTGCCACTATCATATAACTGTTGCTCTTTAATTCAGCTCCCTCGCGCGGGATACGAAACAGCGGGCGCGTAACAATATAATAACGACGCTCAACATTTCTATATTTACAGCCTAATGTGTAGCATTATTTCCACAAAATGTACACGTCAAAAACTTCAATCATAGTAAAGGAAGTTTACCGCAATTTTTTCTACGGTGTATGGTTTTTTGAAATATACTTCGTCTCGAAATCTCATATAGGCTGTTCATGTTAAAGAGAGCGCTTTAGAGCCATACTGAATCCTTTCACCACCTTTTTAAATAAATATTGTCATGTAAGTAATAAACACAGTGTGTATATTCCACAACACTAGAAAGTTAACGTCTAAAGCGAAATTTTTTTTTTTTTTTTTAGTTATTTGCTATTATTCAAAATGAGAGGGCTTTCAAAAGAGCTCACTTTATTGTGAACAGCCTATAGCAAGATTTCAGTGTCCTTACACACCGTGTAGAGTTTCTTGAAGTAATTTGCATGTCCTTGCTGGACTAAAAGTATACCTTCTACCGCCGTACCTGAAAGTTAACGGAGTTGAAACTGAAGTGAAGCATAAACGCTCTCGTGCGAGAAGAGACAATATTATAAGAAAACTGGCATTATCGTGGGGCAGGTCAGTACACTAATCGCCTTTTCACTGTGCCGTTAGGAAGCTCATAGCGTCGTGTGCACGGCTACCGGGAGAGCAAGTATCAGAGCTACTGCGATAACCGATAATCGAATCTCACTTATCAGCTACTAGGAAAAGGCCGTCTAATTAAGAAACTGCTATACTGTACGTGAAGCTGTGTCTGCGTCTACACCCCGTCCAACATAACCTTGCAGCTGACGATGACTCCAGTTCCTGAGTCTGTACTGCCGTATCTGTTCGTCCGATGACCTCGTCAACCAATTACTGTACTCCGAGTTCTCTACACATTTATATGTCAATAATGTTACACCAGTTTGGGGTACTTGCCGGTACAGAGTTAACTTTTTCGTTTTAGACCATGGTAAGTATCTTTACAACAATTAAAATACGCGTTACCTAAAATAATAATTACTATACGTCTTTATTAATGACGCAGTTACGTTGCTATCTCTTTTTCTAACACCGTGCCATGAAATCTAGACATGCAGTATGTACTGATTTAATTAATAAACTGGCAAAGCGCAGGGCAGAAATTAACATTAACATAACTTGCAAGCAGTTGTGATGTTATTCATGCTTAAAATGAATACAACTTATTGTAAATATATCAACGTAGTAAAAATTAATCACTACCTTTAAATGGGTTAATATTTTATTACACTTACGAAAACAATTAAAACCCGTTAACTATTTTCAGACTAGATTATTACTTCTTACATGATTTTTATCCAGATGCCACATTAAAAATTGTTATAAACTACTGCAATCATGAGCTCATGGCATTAGCGAAACCCAAGAGCTGATCATCATATTAAAATACTCAGTGTTCGCGTTTGTGATAAAGGGAAATTTTATTCAAAGTGTTAATATGTAAACTAATTCGTGCTACATATATATTAATATGTAAACTAATTCGTGCTACATATATTTTAATATAATGCAGATAAAGTAAGCAACATAAACGTGTTGCAGATTGGCATAATACATTTACATTATGTTTTCGTCGTCAAGGAATCCCAGTTTGCCTCAGTCAAACAAATAATACTTTTTTTCTGGTGGCAGTAATACTTATCAAAGCTGCTACCACCGAAAAATGTTTGTATAGCATCATCACTGCGTGGTTAATGAACGAAATAATGCCATCAAATTTAGTTTCGAGTCCCTTACCTAAATGATCCGTCTTAGCACGAGCACGTTAGACTGACCTCGATCATAGTGACGCGTGCTAATTTATGGCAAGATTTGCTTCAATAAATATACACTGAAGTATATTTGTTACTGGAAAATGTCGCGGATTCATTAGGCGAGAAGCTAGACTCCACAATCTTGTGTGTACTTCAATTGTTCACTGGCAGTTGCTGCTGTTTAATCCTGATAAGGCAGAACGGTATTCGAAACTACTTTTTCATTGCAGGCTCGCTATTGGCCGAAATTCAAACTGACGTTCATTCGCACTCGTGGCTTGTCTTTAATTGCACAGTTTTCCAAGGCCTACACAAACAAAATATAAACTTGGACCCCTGTTGCAACTAAGGCATCACTAACACAAAGTACAATCCATATGAAAGTTGGTAGCAATAATAACGGATGTAGAAAACCGAAGGAAAGAATCGAACGTTGTGTTTGATAGGCTGACACTTACTTAATTACCTTTATATTGTGTAGATGTTGGGTGAATTTATCATGGAAAATTAAACTTAACGTCGCTTTGAATTCAATGTGACTACTTTGCTGCGCGGACTGAACAAGGAGCGTCTATGTAGAGAAAGCAGCTCTGGCCATGCATGCACTAGGCCGGTCACCTCACACACTACAACTGTTCCAGTGTCTCTCTCTCTCTCCCTCTCTCTCTCTCCCTCTCTCTCTCTCTCTCTCCAGCCCCATGATCTGCTGCACGACTCTCTATACCTCCATCAAGAGTAAAACAGAGGTGCAGTACGCATTCAATTAGTTTCTGTGCGCATAGTTGAGATGGAGCTGTACACAGCCAATAGGGATATTCACAGCCTATATCGACGCACGCAAATTAAAATATTCTCTAAAGCAAGATATAGAAACATTTTTCAGTTTTAGCCCACGAATATCTCTACAGTTGCACAACAAAACCTTCATACTCAATTCACGATTAATCTCTGCTAAAGTTCTACTTTCATGATATTCCTCCGCTTCTCACGCAAACAAAGATTAACCGAGACTAGAAAATCACACGGGAGGGACAACGCAGCGCATGCGTACGCACTCACTGTAATAATATTCTGCATAATATCTAATTGTTTCTAGGCGTTACAAACACATATATTTCCTCATTGAGTTTTCATACTAATTATACATGAAATATGTTCATATATAGACAGAATATACGTAAAAGTTGAATTTAACCCAGAATAAGGTACTTGCATGTAATCAGAAGTATAAAAAGCTCCTGATATATGACATATTTAGGACAGAACTAAACAAGTCTCACGTGAGTTGATTTTGTAAATGTTTGGTTCAAAAAGTGTGAAGAAAGAGCGAAAATAATATAAATGCGATTGTGCGGTTCGTAAGCTCTTCACTTGGTGAACAAAGGATAAAGGGATGGGATAGCCGTCCATAAGTGTCCAGGTACGCTAGCCGCCCACTTGCGAGAACTCGGCACAAAGCTATGCGCGCAGAAACAATGGCGGATCTCGCCTAGCGACATTCATTCATCAACCCCACCATACAGCCGCATCGACATAGTGCACCAGCCACGCACATTCTCCTCACACTCCGCCTCTAGCACAGAACAGGTAAGTATACAGAAGCAGCGGTCAGAGGACTCGCACTCCACCTAGGCCGCTCCCGGCAAGTGGTAATCGTGCCGGGCGATGCTGCTGGTAGGAGGGTTTCCCGTTTCCTCCGCCTTTGCATTCTCACCTCACTTGACCCTCACCGGCTCTAACCATCTCCACTCCGCTATACACAAGTGAAATGACTTGGTGGCCTTGTGTCTGATTGGCTGCTGCGTGCTGTTGAAGGTTCCCTAACTATTCAGTGATCGTAGAGCCTCGTTCGCAGGTAAAGTCTACTTGGTCTAAACGAAAGAAAAGGAAACTTGGTCTCCATCACTCGAGGGACAAGGACAAACAAAGCTTGCAAATATGGAAACTGAGATAAAGAACAGTCTATTGGCGGTTTCTTCACATTTTGTAAGTCAAACCTTTGAAAAATCACCCTATGCATGACATGTTTGCTTGTTTCCTAAACACGCAACTGTTACAAGCGTTTCATAATTGTGTTTGTATAAAAGTATCTTGTTTTAGTTTAATTAAACTTTTTACTTATGTATATAACTATAATATTTCATTAAAGTTGATATGTCTAAATACTGGAAGAGAAATCGTGTTTTGTTAATAATTCTTATGGACAGTGACACTGAGTGCGTATGTATGTAAATGTCATATGCTTGCATGAGGCGGAGTAATATGTTGGAAGTAGAAGTTGAGCAGGGCGCGCATCAGGAAAGTCTGAAGTAACAGTGTAATGTGTGGATCGCTGCCAGCTCGCTCTTGCTCCACACTGCGATCTGCGAGTATGTCGAGGATACAGCTCGAACAGCACTGATTTGCAACTTGCTTTGTCCTTGAAAACAAGACTCGAGATCCATTGTTCCGCTAGTGCTTAGCACGATATTACTATATACATACACACACGACCATTGTGAAGAACGTTATTAATCGTAACTTTACTAACACAACGAATTATATTTAATTCCGCATAATGAACTCAGCCGGCAAGTTCACGGTTCACGTTGTTCACGGTCCACGCTGTTCACTGTTCACGTTGTTCACGGTCCACGCTGTTCACGGTTCACGCTGTTCACGGTTCACGCTGTTCACGGTCCACGCTGTTCACGGTTCACGCTGTTCACGGTGGAGTAAGGCCCTTCTTAATTTTCCTTGCACTCAATTATTAACTTTCTGCTACTCGCTAATATAAAACTTGCATAAACACAGTGTATACATTTTACTACTCTCAGAATTCAACACCTACGGCTGCAATAATATATATTTATCAGTGGCTAATGAATGTTGGGAGGGCATTAAAAAATATTCGCTTTACTGTGAATACTAGCACAAGCCAGGATGTGTGGCTAGTGAAGGGTTGTCTACCCGCCTAGCCTCGTGGCGCCGCCACCACAACATTTTTGAAAAATCGCTCTATCTGCTGACGTATTTGCTTGTCTCTGTTAGCACTAGCATTTACCCAGCGTGGATAGCTGTCTCGACAGAACAGGGGAAATGCTGGCATGTGTTGATCTACATGGTCCAGAAGGTTTGTTCTTTACATCGTATAGCTATTTTATTTAGTTTATTTGGTTAAAAAATGTTCACTGTTTGGGATATTCGTAATCCAAACAATTCGATTCGACGTACTAAAATTGACCGTCGTTTTAAAAATCTGTATCGTGCGAAATTCCTCTACTTATGTTACATAAAAAATGGCACATATCAACTAAAACATCGGGTAGCACTGGGAAATAGCAGTAGGAACGAGTGAGTGTACTAGCCTGTGTTGCACGTGTTATGGCGCCACTGCCTCGTCTCACACGACCGTGCTGCACATGTCTTGCAGCGGGAAGCTCAGGATGTGTAGAGGGGGCCCGCTACCACAGCTCCCTAATTGACGCACGGGATTGGCTGAATTAGGGCTGGGTCGCGGCCCCGCGCGGGCGACTGAGGGTGTAGGGTTGCGATGGAGGTAGAAGAAGGGGGGGGGGAGGTTATGAATCAATAACGGTGACGCAGAGCTTCCATGGCAACAGCAAGCTCACTTCGAATCCCGGTATAACCGCCTAGCAGGGACTCCAGTCTTCTGCCTGCACAACACTGACCTGCCCCACGACAGTAGAGGTCATATGGTCAACACTCATACACGTGTCTCTTTATATATTCATTTTCTAAAAACTAGCACTTTTGTATGTATCAAATAGTTTTAAAAGTTTGAACTTAATTTCAATGCATTGTAAATAACAATCCTCTGAAAGTACTTGTTTACATAAAGAGTGTTATAGACTGAAATCCTATAAACGTGGCTTATGACAGTCGTATTGGCAAGTGAGCAGTCCCGAGGTCGACACGCACTCTACCACTAGGCACCACAGGCGAGGTAACACTGAGACTCACTAGCAGCAACCTGCGATTACAGACATAGAGAGACAGTATCGGGGGGGGGGGGGACATGGTAGGAACCCTGGGAAGGCTTAGGCTAGCTCCGCACGTGACACTGTGCTCAGCTGCCAGCAAAACCAACGTCGACAGCGTTTCACGTTAGGCCACATAAGTACGTGTTTTCAGATGCACACTTCCCTAGCCTAGTTTTATTACAACCTCAATCTAGTTTAGCCCAACTACTTTATTCTTATAAAAATATGTCTACGTCGAACGTAAACAAGCCACGTGACTTTGACAGCTGCAGTAGATATGAGAGTCAGTGTTTGTGGACGAAACTAGGTCTACCTCGCCTTTACTGCACCAAGAGACTGACACTTTTCCATACGTGTCGGAACTACATTTCACACGTCACTACAGCACGAGTCCGCCTGCACGCTTTCAACAGATGCCATTTACTTCACGTCGATCCGGATATTTCCTGTCACTCCATGACGCTTCTGATTATTATAATGTAATCTTACATGTCTTAATACTGTTTTAAAGACTGACAAAACATATCATCTGTAGGGATTATTGTGCTGACGATAACGCCTATTAGTAAAACAAATATAAACTAATTATATTTGTTTTTAATTGGTATCTCATTAACGTTTATGTAAATATTTTCGGTCCAATTAAAAATAACGACATATAATTCAAATCAATATGATAGTAGGACTCCCATTTACTACTATTAATACACGACCAACACAACGGGACAAAAAAAGCTTATCGCACCTCAAATAACGCATACGTGCCTCAGAACCGTGATGCACAAAACGATAATCACGGTCATGCTTCACAATCCAAAAGACAGTAGCTATGTAATCACTGCTACTTTAGTTATTGTTTCGCTTGTTGTCACTGCGATTATAAATACGTGTAAAATGTTCACAACTAAGTAATTAACTCGTGTTGACAGAGATTAGCTCACTATACAGAAGTCAAACTGCCGCGTGCATCGCTAACTCCAACCGCGCCGCTAACAACATGGCGTCAACTACCCAGACAACGCAGTTCCCACGTTCTCTCTCTCTCTCTCTCTCTCTCTCTCTCTCTCTCTCTCTCTCTCTCTCTCTCTCTCTCTCTCTCTGTGTGTGTGTGTGTATTTATTTCACATTATGGGTATTCTGACATAATAAAGTTATGCAATGTAGCGCTAGTGATGCGATATTTTTTTTATTCAGTCTATTAAAGCACTTGCCAAATTCACAGTCAAACACTCTCTCGTAGCAATCTCATTTCTTTTTGTCTAAAAATGTTGAATTTCCCTCTACTACCGCTAGAGGCGGAGACTTAGTGCCGCGGTCGCTAAGGCGTTACTTTAGTATCACGAGGTTCAGGTTCGAGTCCCGAGTAAAACATGCCAGTTTATGTTAAGTTCAGTAAATACCTGCTTACCCGCGTCCCCATCATCATAATTAATGCGTAATACAAGTGCTTAGAAATAAACAATTGATGGTGAAGGGGGGGAGGGGGGGCTGTAGTAAAACTATTTGCGATTATTTGCATCTTGTGCACAGAGAAAAAGGATTTGTAGAATCAAACAAGATTTGTTTGGTGCAACCAAATTATTTATTTGTATAGAGGCAGCGAAATATTTTGTTGCAGAAACCAAATTATTTTTTTGCTCTCATCTGGTAACTGTAAGATTTGCTTGGTTACGCGTACATTTTAAACAGTTTGGTAAGATATAAAAAAACTTCACCAGTCAGACCAAGTTTCGAACCTAGATCACCTGCGTCCGAGCGCTACGCCTTAGTAATATATATTTTTTTTAAACCTTCATTTGACGTTGTTGTGACATTTTTGACGTTGACGAATTCCCAGTGCGACAATCGAGCTGAGCATCTGCCACATCGGAGGCACCGTGACGCGAACCCGCGACCCTCCGATTACAGGTCGGCCACCCTACCCCTGAGCTATGAGGGCAGGTAACATCTTATGACGCAGGAAAGCTTTTAAATAGATGTTCTGCAAATATTGGGCAACATGTGCAAACAAATATTTCAAGTTTTACAGCTTTACTTGTCAGTTTCTTGTTGCATTGTTTTATTGATGTGTTTACACGATTGTTAAGCATCAATAGATTCACTAACAAACACGATTACGATCCTAATTGTCACAAACAAATACAAACAAACTCTCGAGCTGTATTTCCGAACGAAGGCAGTCAAATTAGCGATCATACAAATATATACAGTTGATTCAACAAAATATTTAGCTGACAATCTAGTTTTTTTTTTTTTTTTGCCAACACAGATATTTTGTCTAATCAACATACATTTAGTTAGACGAACAAAAGTAATTCTGTTGCTTTTAAAATTTTGCAATATATTTTGTTAGTGCAACTAAATATATATTTGGCAAATATTTTGTTCAGTTTTCTCTTGTGTATAAGAAGGTTCTAGTATACCCAAATACCACGTCCAATAAATATTTGTCTTAATGTATTGGAAAGTGTTATTCTCGCCGTATACGATAATTGTCCGGGGGAGGGATGTGGCTTATTTTCGGCGGGAACTCGTTTCTAATAAGAATCGAGTGCTACCGTCTTATTTTAGAACGTCTATTACTTAAGAAAAGTAGGTGCCCTAAATGCTTCAAATTGCTTGACAGCTAGAGGAAGCGATCGCCTCTACACACACACACGAGCCTAAACCTACGTCCATGTGACGTCATCAGTTAAGGCGTTGTAAACCTCTATATTACACGCTGTCCACAGTTACTTCTCTCAAGTCCTGCTCAAGCTCTACTTCCAGGATATTCCTCCGCCTCATGCTGGAATCACTATAGCGCGACATTTGCGAAGCGACAACAAAAATTCGCGTTAATGCGAATACTATCGCTTCGCGATCAACATTTTTATAAATGGTTTCTTGCCACTACATACTAACCTCTTTTCCTATGGTCAATCTAACATCTACATACTAACCTCTTTTCCTATATATCAATTATTTCTTAATTTGCATTCCATTAAAAAAATCCTTTCCATGTCCACTGGTACTTCGAGCGTGAAAATATGTTTGTAATTACATCTTGGCATTCAAATGCGTTGCTTAGCCTATTAATACAGCAAATAATAGCGCACGTAAACCTTTATCACCAAAAATATGGCGGGTTAAACATACTTATAGACCTGTCGCGCCCGCGACGCGAATAAATTAGATATATTTCATATTTGGAAATCTTGTCGCGCGGGCGATTTGCGTCGCGATGACGTCACGGAAGTCTCGATCCTTATTGGCTGGAAAATTACTTTATTCATGTCGCGTCTGTCGCGCTATACTTCCAGTGTCACGCAAACAAAGTTTAACCCAGTCTAGTAAATTACACCACTTTCCTAAGCACTCACTGTATCTTAATGCAATTCTACAAAAGAACTATTTTTTAGTAGGCATTATCACATATTTTATTAATAAATAATATATAAGTCAAGTTTAATTTCACCAAAAATAAGGTACATTTATGTTGACACAAGTCTAAAAAACTCGTGATACATGGCATGAGTTTAGAGAAAATATTTCTTGCCCTAACGTTGGTGATTGCTACGTAACTCCTTTTTCATTTCAAACACATCACAGACATAAACGTGTAGAGCAAAATAACTGTATCATCCCTACATGTTCACAAATAAGTCGCAAGTTGCTATTATAAGTATGTTAGAAGGTAAAAAAGTAGTTGTGTAAATATCTACCAAGTTACTGGGTACAAGACAATACAAAAATTCTGTTTGCCCACCATTTATTTTTCCTCGCTCAGGATCACTGTCTTTGGCGTTACAGTGGGAATTGGTAAGTGGTAACACATTCATGTAATAATTAATCGCTTCATATATAATTTATACAACAATATTGATCACTAATAGTGCTGGAAGCAAAAAAAAATTATACTAATTAAAACTTGTTTAACTTGTGATGTGCTGTAATTTTTTTCATGTAAAATGTTCTAAAACTTAGCAGAATCGCGTTATAAAAACCGTCTTTTGGCTATTTTTTAATAACACGCATGTAGGAACGGGTGTTTTTCGCGAAATTATGGAAGGTCATGCTAGATATCAATATCCTGCGTCACGTCTATAACCACGACTTCCTTTAGTTATTGGCTAGCAGCTGTCTACGTCATAAGACGTGTTCTTATTTGACTGGGTTAATAGTAATAATGTGCTGCGATACTGAACGTCCATGATTCGTGGACAGACACTTGAAGTAGGTGACATTTAACATCATCCAACCACGAAAGTGCATATGAACTTAAGTGTTTTGGAGTACAACCTGATCTTCAAATCTTTTCCCGAAAAACTCCTGTCCCTATGAATAGTAATACCAAACTATTTACAAAAACTCATGTCCCTATGCATAGTAATACCAAACTATTTACAAAAACTCATGTCCCTATGGATAGTAGTACCAAACTATTTACAAAAACTCATGTCCCTATGCATAGTAATACCAAACTATTTACAAAAACTCATGTCCCTATGCATAGTAATACCAAACTATTTACAAAAACTCCTGTCCCTATGCATAGTAATACCAAACTATTTACAAAAACTCATGTCCCTATGCATAGTAATACCAAACTATTTACAAAAACTCATGTCCCTATGCATAGTAATACCAAACTATTTACAAAAACTCCTGCCCCTATGCATAGTAATACCAAACTATTTACAAAAACTCCTGCCCCTATTCATAGTAATACCAAACTATTTACAAAAACTCCTGTCCCTATGCATAGTAATACCAAACTATTTACAAAAACTCATGTCCCTATGCATAGTAATACCAGACTATTTACAAAAACTCCTGTCCCTATGCTTTAGTAATACCAAACTATTTACAAAAACTCCTGTCCCTATGAATAGTAATACCAAACTATTTACAAAAACTCCTGTCCCTATGCATAGTAATACCAAACTATTTACAAAAACCCTGTCCCTATGCATAGTAATACCAAACTATTTACAAAAACTCCTGCCCCTATGCATAGTAATACCAAACTATTTACAAAAACTCCTGTCCCTATGCATAGTAATACCAAACTATTTACAAAAACTCATGTCCCTATGCATAGTAATACCAGACTATTTACAAAAACTCCTGTCCCTATGCATAGTAATACCAAACTATTTACAAAAACTCCTGTCCCTATGCATAGTAATACCAAACTATTTACAAAAACCCTGTCCCTATGCATAGTAATACCAAACTATTTACAAAAACTCATGTCCCTATGCATAGTAATACCAAACTATTTACAAAACCCTGTCCCTATGCATAGTAATACCAAACTATTTACAAAAACTCCTGTCCCTATGCATAGTAATACCAAACTATTTACAAAAACTCCTGCCCCTATGCATAGTAATACCAAACTATTTAAAAAAAACTCCTGTCCCTATGCATAGTAATACCAAACTATTTACAAAAACTCCTGTCCCTATGCATAGTAATACCAAACTATTTACAAAAACTCATGTCCCTATGCATAGTAATACCAAACTATTTACAAAAACTCCCGCCCCTATGCATAGTAATACCAAACTATTTACAAAAACTCCTGCCCCTATGCATAGTAATACCAAACTATTTACAAAAACTCCTGCCCTATGCATAGTAATACCAAACTATTTACAAAAACTCCTGTCCCTATGCATAGTAATACCAAACTATTTACAAAAACTCTGTCCCTATGCATAGTAATACCAAACTATTTACAAAAACTCCTGTCCCTATGCATAGTAATACCAAACTATTTACAAAAACTCATGTCCCTATGCATAGTAATACCAAACTATTTACAAAAACCTGTCCCTATGCATAGTAATACCAAACTATTTACAAAAACTCCTGTCCCTATGCATAGTAATACCAAACTATTTACAAAAACCCTGTCCCTATGCATAGTAATACCAAACTATTTACAAAAACCCTGCCCCTATGCATAGTAATACCAAACTATTTACAAAAACTCCTGCCCCTATGCATAGTAATACCAAACTATTTACAAAAACTCCTGTCCCTATGCATAGTAATACCAAACTATTTACAAAAACTCCTGCCCCTATGCATAGTAATACCAAACTATTTACAAAAACTCCTGTCCCAATGCATAGTAATACCAAACTATTTACAAAAACTCCTGTCCCTATGCATAGTAATACCAGACTATTTACAAAAACACTGTCCCTATGCATAGTAATACCAAACTATTTACAAAAACCCTGCCCCTATGCATAGTAATACCAAACTATTTACAAAAACCCTGTCCCTATGCATAGTAATACCAAACTATTTACAAAAACCCTGTCCCTATGCATAGTAATACCAAACTATTTACAAAAACCCTGTCCCTATGCATAGTAATACCAAACTATTTACAAAAACTCCTGTCCCTATGCATAGTAATACCAAACTATTTACAAAAACTCCTGTCCCTATGCATAGTAATACCAAACTATTTACAAAAACTCCTGCCCCTATGCATAGTAATACCAAACTATTTACAAAAACTCCTGTCCCTATGCATAGTAATACCAAACTATTTACAAAAACTCCTGTCCCTATGCATAGTAATACCAAACTATTTACAAAAACTCCTGTCCCTATGCATAGTAATACCAAACTATTTACAAAAACTACTGTCCCTGTGCATAGTAATACCAAAATATTTACAAAAAAAAACTTAAAACGACGACGAATGGAAAGGATTGCCATAATTAATTTCACATGTTTAGCGATACTCACGGATAGCGAATTAAAAAAAGTGGAAATGTCCAACTTCATTAATGAAAAAATAAGTTACTTTGTGAAGATCATGGTCAAGTATCTTTTTTACATGTAGTTTCTACAGGCGTGTTCAATTTTTTTTATCTCTGTGCAGTAAAAACAGGAATATTGTGATTTTCATTAATGAGTCTGTAAAAAACTGTGGGCTGTACAAAAATGACAAATAAAGGAAATGTCAACATACGAATGCTAAAAGTTGTCGTTTCTTCACTGCAAATACAAAATAATGAATCTTTTTGCAATTCGGCAGTCTTAACGTTAACAGACACACTTCCATTTACGGTTTCCAGCGTTGCAAACAAAACATTTTATGAAACGTGCTGTACTTAAAGTCGACACAGCACTCGTTTCGTTATCACAGCCAATGATTCGTAGGCCGTATTTTCTGCTTTGAACCAATAATGACATAGGCCATAGGCTGTCTTCGAATCATTTACCCTCAGGTAAGATCACTGATCATTGAGTTTCACAGTGTCAAGTACAGACCACAAATTACCTATAGGATATTCACGGTAAAGTGAGCACGTTTGAAAGCCCTCTCATTTGGAATAATTGTCAATAACTATATATTATTTTAGCCTTAGGCGTTAACTTCCGAGTGCGGTGGAATATAGGCACTGTGTTTATTACTTAAATGGGAATATTTATTTAAAAAGGTTGTTAAAAGGATAAAATATGGCTGAACTGAAAAAGTAACTAGGGCCTCAAAAGTTCTCACTTTACCGTGAACAGCCTATATACGTGCGTAATGTACACTGCAAGAAATGATTGGGAAATTGACCACATCATTGTATATGCTTAGCGAGAAAGCGGGAATGGTAATTATTTATCCTGTACATTCATTGTAGCGTTCCTATGTTTGCTCAGGAAATAGTCAAATACATAGGGAAGTTCCTAACTCTGTATAGTAGCGCTGCCCATATCTGCAGCCTGATGTGTGGTATTATTACCATACAGTGTATAGGTTAAAAACTCCCATTACAGTTTAGGAACATTTTTACCGTGTATATACACAATTGTGTACACATATGTTAAATCAGTGGATGTGTAATATGACGAAAGGCTCAGTGAGTGTAGTACTGACTACTCAGCCACAGAAGGTAGGTAGAAATGTTAGTTGCAACAGTTGGCTGCGCGCAGTGATCACGGCTCCTCACTGGGCACAGGTGACGTCAGTCCGAGCTCAGCTCACCTTCCTGTCACATGACACTGTTGCCACTGCCCTCCCCTTCCCTTCCCAACCTATTCCTATGTAGATGCAGTGCGACGAGAACACTGCACGTCAGTTGAGATCCTTGCGCTTAGTGGCGCTGGCGCACTTGATGTACGTGGCAGTGTCGACCTTATTGCTCGTGGTGCTTGTTCATCTCAAACAAGGATCCATCCAGGCAGACCCGATACATAGCCCGTTACGATCGTTGTTCGCGCGTTTTAGAGCAGTTATCTCACAACTACATGTCGTGGCAATACGACTTTTTGCCAGGGGAAAAGAAAAAACCATTTACTAAGCACAATCAGTTTTTTTTTTTAAATAATAATACTAACTTTATTATAAAAGACAAAATCTTGAAAGTGTTCCAAAAGCGCATTTGAAAGCTTTCCTTAATAGGTAAGTGCTTCCCTTATAGGTAACAGAATGATCAAACGGCACAGTCGTAGTTTATTCCGTGAACTTTCATAACGTATAATAACATCCCGCTGTCACAGATCTCATTTGCAGAGGAAAACGTAGCAGCGGAAGCTCTACGCTCGGGTTCAGCGCCTTGCACGTAGAGGCGACGGGTCATTGGTCGCAAGTAATTTTTGGTATGCGCTGTACTAGTGTTTAGCAGTTATCGTACAACCAATTCACGAGCTTCGTGCTCCATGATATAGGCATTCACCATTCATGTCAAAGAGTAGTAGCAAATTCCACAAATCAGATTGGCCACAAGGAAGTACTGGACATAGGTGGCTTGTTGGATAAAGTACAGGTCATAAGTACGATCCAAATACTTAATGTCCAACATTGTGGTCACAGTAAGTCGAAGTATTGTAATGGTGAGAACTGTCCTTATGCAATACACAAACAAGGTGCTGCGCGCTCAAATACCTCGCCATCAAGCCATTTACAAACAAGAATCGTGGTAATTTTCACAGATCAGATTACCCACACATGGAAGCCTCTGAAGGTATTGTGTACTGTTCATGACGCTGTGTACAGCACTGGCCATCACTGCCCTTCAAGTGCAAATTGCCCACAGTCGTGAACACCGGTACGGAACATAACAATAATACCGAGGTGAAACTACAACTTAGACATGTGTGTCAGTCTCAAGTGAACGTCTAAGGCAAGAAAGGAAAGCTCAGATTCACACGACCTGGAACTAACACCAGCCATACTCCTCAGGCGTCAAGCTGGTATTACAAACCTCAATTTTACTTTCTCCAAATAAACTTACACTGTTGAATTTTTTGATCAAATTTAAATTAAAAATTTTATTTAAAAAATTTCAATCAAAAAACAAAAAAAAAAAAATTGTTTGACGTGTGACTTTATCCAAAAACGTAGGCTTTGGAGACTTTTGTGTAAGACAATAGCTTTCAAGATTCCCTAAGCAACCGCATTTCAGTTACAGCCAAGTTTAAATATGAACAACAAACTTACGATTTTCTGAACAAAAGCAAGGGAAGAGGTGGACTGTAATCAGCGTCTTATCACTACATTGTATAAACAGCACAACGAAATGCAGTTCTCCAGAGAGAAGTAGGAGTGTAAAAGACAGCGAGATACATCAAGTAATCCCTGCGCACGCACGCACGCACGCATGGGTTAACACTCACTTGCCAGGAGAGGAGAGTACTTAACCAGTGGAGAGGTAAGAGAGCTCGCCAGACTGGAAACAAATCAGTACTGCCCAGTGCGCCATCAAATACAGGAGCCGCTAACTGCTTCTTCCTAGGTGGGTATAAACTGGCGACCGTCCTGTGCCACCGAGGTCGACTTGCCACAGACGTAACACGTGACCACTCATGTGAGGTGAAGGAAATTCCACACAGAGGGCTCTGTGCACAACTCGATCAACGTCATCAAGTTTACTCAACAATAAAAGTGAGCTTTTCAATTAATCACGCATAACGAAATCCACATAAACCTGTACTACTACGTCTTCATATTTTGTGTGGAGTGGAGAGATTTGACTGGCTCTTCAGATAGACGTCTTGAGAGCCGACGTGGGTGAAGCGAGGTGAGTATGGAGCAGCACCAGAATGAGAGGGCGGGGGAAACAGGAGATCGCCGAGAAAACCAGCCCAAACCATCGTCCGCTACAATTCCCACATGCGAAGATCCGGAAATAAACCCACCGGAAATCGAACCCGATTCGTCTAGGCGGGATACGAGTAGTCTAACCACTACACCACCACGGCCCCAGTGATATTTTGCACATAAATAAATTACCAAGGTTAGATTTCTGCCTGAATTTTTTTCCAATTATTGAAAAAAAATGGTATTTGTCCTAATTTACGTTAATAATACATTCTGAGTACTGGTTATAATTATAAATATGTATTATCACTTTCAGTGCCACCTTGACATGACATAACATAATGAGCACATACCTATCAAATAAACATACCCATATCTATAACATTTGGAATAATAGTTTTCATATATTTTATGTGTACGTCATTTAAACCTATGCTGGCACCTATGTCATGTCTAGAAACCATATGTCGAGATGGAATGACAGAGCATGAACTGGAAAATTCTTCAAAAAAGATCATGGTATTTTTACAGTGAGAGAACCGTAAAAATTTAGGTAGGGAAATAGTTTGCATGAAATTTAGCAGATTTGGAAGGAAATTCTGGAAATTTTGTTGGAAATTCTAGAAATTTAGGATGCTCCGAGGTCAGTCAAGGTCACCTCTGGTCCTCTGTCAGATGCCATATTGCTTCGAGGCTCCGAACCCTGCACCCTGTGCCCCAGGTCCCCCGTAATCCAGCTAGTTACGAACACTGTAAGACATTCTGGACAACAGAAAGGTGGTTAACTTCTTCTGATCCAGTTTGACAGAAAAGCGTGTCTGCTGGGAAACAAACAACTGGTGTGCGATCTCTAGAGACCCTATCATCTCGCGACAGACTCTACCGTCCTCCACACACTCGAGCAGAGGTAATTTGTTCATTGTCTACGGCTACACTGCTGAATGCTTGTTATTGGTTGTGAATCCTGCAGGGCGTGTCTGATGAGCGAAGCTACAATGGCACACGTCACATATATGTACTGTCTACTTTCGTACTAAAGTAATAGGTAGGGACACACAAATTTCGCGAATTCATACGACAAGAAGTTATAATTTCTGCTTCTGTTGTACCACAGCTAGCTATACAAGCCCTAAGACAACTTTCGACCAATAGCGAATATGCAAGGAAAATAAGGTCAAAATCTCGCTCGTGATACCAAGTCTGGAGTTAAAATACAACTACAACCAACGAATAGAGGTACACTGAAAAATGGCGAGAAATTCTTGAACCAACCAATCTTCGATAACACTCACACTAGCTAGTTTAACGTTTTTAATGTGTTTGGCTTGATTAAGAAGTTTTTCCGGGTACACAAGGACTGTGGAGTGTTGCAGAATGCACTCGGCAAATGTCCAGATGTGTAATGACTTGTGTCAGGGTTGACACCTTCTTTTCGTTAGAATATTTTCCGATATTTCCCCGATTTCCAGATGAAAATAATTTTTCCCCTGACCCTTCGCTTAACGTATTTATCTGTAAGGATAGAAGTCTTTGCATTACAATACAATTTTACACCGAAATACTTTTCTGATGTTACAAAAATTACTCCTTACATATATTGCGAAGAAAAAAACTTCAATGTTTCGTTAACAATCACCAAACCAATTCTATACAATTATTCTGAAATTTGTTAACAATTTGTGGTGTAACTGCCAAATGTAGCTTGTATATCACATAATTCTTTCATATTTAATTGTGTTCAAAATTTCCTTTTTTTTTTTTTTTTTTTTTTTTCCCCTTTTGATTTGCTATATACATGAATGTCTGAACCAATGAATCAATAAGGGTACCTAGTGCTTTGACGAACTCGTGTGGGAAATATACCTATGAGCTACGTACGTCTGAGATATTTTGTCAAGTCTTGCACGAGAAGCTTCCAAACTGCTACATGTATGACTGATCATATTACGATCAAATACTACAGCCACGTACACTTAAAGATAAGTATTTGTAACCTACAGTTTCTTTTGATTGCTATAGCACTAACTGCTAATGGGTTAGGTAAGTAAAATATTACCATATAATAAAAAAGTAACAGAGAGTTATTTTGTGTACCTCGTGAGACCATGAGGCACACCTTTGTTTTTAAAAACGTGTATCACATATACGGTGACTTCTAGCGTAATGTACAACATTCCAGGTGCTGAGATATGGATAACTGGAATATACTCCCGAATGGTATACGGCAGAAACCAGGTACATGAAAGTACGGCAGTGAGGCTGTGAGATGAGGTGAGGTAAAGAAGGCAGTGAGGCACTGACCTGCTGCATCTTCTCGAAGTCGAGGCAAGGCCGGGGTCGCGGCGTGTGTCGATGTCGCTTGCGGGGACTCACATCGACGGCGGAGCACAAGTGGAACAACTTGGGCGGCGGCGACAACGAGCGCCCAGGCTTGTGTGCGTCGAGAGGCGGCGAAGTGCGGAACTGCACCGGGGTCGACAGCAAGCCCTGCACTTCTTCGTCGGAGGAGGTGCAGCTGTGGTCCAGAGAGGCGGCGGTGGCGGAGGAAGCGGGCTGCGGGGGCGGCGCGGGGGCGGCCAGCAGAGAGGGAGGCGCCGCCAGGTTGCCGCACGACACGGAGGCGGCGATGGTGGCGGCGTGGGGCGGGCGTCGCTCAGTCGTCATCTGAGACCACTTGCGCTTCTCAGGCACGGTGAGACTAGAGGCTCGACATGCCACAGCGACGGGCTGGCTGGAGTTTATGACCTCGAGTTCCTCCTCGGAGCTGTGGTGATCGTCGCTAGGTAGCGCCGAGTCTACGAAGAAGGTCGGGCTGGTGGGCTGGTGAGGGCCTGGACTCGCTGTCGAGCCACTCCAGCGGTCCGCCTCGCTCTCCATCACTGCAACACACACCACGCTACCTTCACACATCACTGCCACACACACACACCGCTACCTTCACACATCACTGCAACACACACACACCGCTACCTTCACACATCACTGCGACACACACACACCGCTACCTTCACACATCACTGCAACACACATACACCGCTACCTTCACACATCACTGCGACACACACACCGCTACCTTCACACATCACTGCAACACACACACACCGCTACCTTCACACATCACTGCGACACACACACACCGCTACCTTCACACATCACTGCAACACACATACACCGCTACCTTCATACCTCACTGCGACACACACACAGCTACCTTCACACATCACTGCAACACACACACACCGCTACCTTCACACATCACTGCGACACACACACACCGCTACCTTCACACATCACTGCAACACACATACACCGCTACCTTCACACATCACTGCGACACACACACCGCTACCTTCACACATCACTGCAACACACACACACCGCTACCTTCACACATCACTGCGACACACACACCGCTACTTTCTCAAATCACTGCAACACACACACACCGCTACCTTCACACATCACTGCAACACACACACACCGCTACCTTCACACATCACTGCAACACACACACACCGCTACCTTCACACATCACTGCAACACACACACACACCGCTACCTTCACACATCACTGCGACACACACACCGCTACCTTCACACATCACTGCAACACACACACACCGCTACTTTCTCAAATCACTGCAACACACACACACACACACCGCTACCTTCACACATCACTGCAACACACACACACCGCTACCTTCACACATCACTGCAACACACACACGCACCGCTACCTTCACACATCACTGCAACACACACACACCGCTACCTTCACACATCACTGCAACACACACACACACACCGCTACCTTCACACATCACAACTACCCCTGCTGCCTCTAACACATACTGTGATTACAAGTAACTCATTTCTATAGGCCATTAACAGTAAAGTGTGCACTTTTGACAGCCCTCTCATTCGGAATAATTGTCATTAAATTCATTTTATTTCGATCTTAGATGTAAACTTCCGAGTGCGGTGGAATATATACACTGTTTATTAATTACATCGTCATATTTATTTAAAAAGTTGGTTTTAAAGATAAAAATGGCTGAAAGGAAAAAGAAACAAGGTCATCTAAAGTGCTATCTTTACCGTGTACAGTCTATACAATAAGTAGAGACATCTGTTTTACGCGAAAAGAATTACGCGGAAGCTATAGGTACTTCAATATCCCATGAGCACACTTGCAGTTTTCATTTGTTTATCTGGCCGCTTGTATTTGCGTGAAGAGAGTTTGTTACATGAGTGAGCTAACCATAATTAAGTTTCTCGATACTGATCATCCGCTATTTCCGGGCAGACATACGACGCGTAACAATTCAAATGTTCCTATCACCTAAGGGATGCTGAACGAATTTGTTTTGATACACAACTTGTCCTGAAATCTTTTCGCGTTAAACGGGTGCCTCTATATATACTATTAATTTATCATATTTAACTTATAATTAACGTGACTAAGAGCAGCGACAAAGACAAATATTATTCAACCGAGTGGGCACGAATACGGTTCGTTGTAACTTTAGCGTAGCCTAATTTTCCGGACTTGGTTAGTCTTTGTTAGCATGAGGCGGAGGAGTACACTGCAAGTGTAACTTCTGTAGGGATTCAGAAAAGTTGGCAAGTAGCCGTGAACGAGCTATATCATCACACTGCACCAAGTCCTCATCTACACTCACGTTGCAGTAATGATACAAACTATAGGCTGTTCGCAGTAAACTGACCTGTTTATGATCTATATCTCGAATTACATTGTATCCTTGCACAGTATGAACGTTTAACATTGGAATATGCCTGAGCACTTTGCTGATGCGTCGGTCAACTATGAAATTATCAGAAATGTAAACGTTTTACAAATTTTCTTATTATTATACTTAAAAGAATTTTTAAAAGAGGGGAACAAAATTAAATAATTTCGGTATCAAGAAAAGTTTTTTATTTATCGTTTAAACATGGAACTACTTTCCCTCTATCGTTATTAACTTAACTGGACGCATGCCAGACGTTGCGTCCAGTTAAAATACAGGCAGATAGGGGCAGTGACATTTCTCAAATGTTTATTTCAAAAGTGCTCACTTGACTGTGAACCGCCTTTACAGTACTACATATGCAGCAAGCCAACCCCCCTACAGAGGCTCATACGCTCACATCAAACAAAAAAAAAAATTCCTTCTACGCTGGAAAAAAAATTGTGCTGGCACCAAAAAGTAAAGTGGCGAGAACAAAAAAAAAAAAAAAAGACTGCAGGAACGCACAACACTTAGTTTCCAGACGAACATCAGACAATGCACGTACGCGGGTCTGCTGTGGTTCACTGCTCATGAAAATATTATAGTCAAATATCCTCTGCTACGCGGTGTCGTATCTTACATTCGATATACCGTGTGCTCGATCCCTGAGCGACTGAACTGCAAGTTTTATACGCCTCCCAATACGCTATCAGTTACGGCGAATACATTTAATTAACCAACAATTGTTGATGTTGATGATGTATCGTCCTGCGCGACTCTCACATGCGTAAACTCCGGAGCAGCCCCGCCGGGAATAGAGTCCGGTTCGCCTGGGTGGGAGACGAGTAGTCTAACCACTACACTACCGCGGCCCCTACGACTAACGACTATAGACTTGACCGACTTCGCAAGCTACATGAGGCAATATTGCGAAATCCATTACCCCCACGCACTATGCCTGTCATTCTACTTTCAGTGCGTCTCGGATTACGCGAACTGTGCGACTATATCGTTGTAACACAAAGCCTCCAGTTCAATGGTTGAGGCATTGAACACTTTTCAAATCAACCTTTTAAATATGTCACTGCCGCTAACTGCATATGGCAAGAACGGAGGTAAAGTATTTCGATGTATTATCGTTGAATGAAAAATGTTAGGTATACATTTGCGAATACTAAAAATTTTATTTAACTTTCTTTTTTCGTCCATGTAAATGCAAACATAAAACAAATTTGTAAAATATTTACTTTTCTAATAATTTTACAGTTTCACTTGACCGACACATGAATAAAGTAACCAGGCCCAGGGCAATGTAAATGTTACATTTGGCGGAAGAATACACAATGTACATGCATAAAAGTAGATCCTAAGCAGGGCTTTCAAAAAATCTGTTTACCTTGGACAAGCTATAAGGAAACTCACACAGTGACAGCACGCGTTTTAAAATGTCTTATTTACTCCGCCTGGAACAATAAATTAAAGTTGGTATCAACATGTGTGGGCGGAGTGATCTTAAACAATCTTACACCCAAGTACTTCTGAAACAGGTTTTGGTGATGACCACGATTTAAATAGCAGGTATGCAACTTTCAAAACAATACAGATGGCTAAAAGGAAATTACAGAGAGTGAGTGAAGTGACCTGGCAAAGGCAGTCACTTCTTTACAAAAATACCAACCAAATGTATATTGTAATTTCATTCAAATGGCATGACTAAACTCAAATTTCTACCCTTACAAAGAAATTGACTCTAATTCTACATTTGGCTAGCCGATAAATAAACAACTAGGTCTATAGTGTTTTGTATGGGTACTGACATATTTCACTAATCAACTTTCTACTTATATAACACAAAAAGTACCTGTAGGCGCAGGCTCAGTCCGACAGCATATTTCAAGAACAGAAAGAGACTTGTCAAAGCCCTACCACTCTCATGTCGCTATCCTCTGTCATTAATAATGACAACTCGCGCACATACATTCGACCACGGTTAATTACCCTCACTCAGCCAAAACTGCGTGTTGTAACAGAATAAGAATGTTACAAGGGGGTGGGTGAAGGGCTGTTGTGATCTGGTATCCCGTCTGAGGCACATAAGTAACACTCCTATCTTCTAATGTCAACAGATGACCTTACTGACGAGTGTTCCTGTTATGCACTGATGCTGGTGATGCTTCACTGACGAGATAGTAGTTCCGGTGTCTGGGTTGGAGGTTACACTTCGTACGTACTGAGACTTTTCATTTGCAGGATAGCAAATCACGACAGTAGCATACGACTGAAAATGGCTCTGGTAAACGATAATTCTAACCAATAAACTATAACACTGCCGTATTCTGCCGAGGATGCGAAGAATGTAAGGGTGGGTTAGCAGGCTAATCAATTATTTTCACCATACTATGATCTTAATAAATTACTCTCATCCTCGAAAAAAAATCCGTTGTTAAGGATATGACAAAAACTCGTCAGGCATAGCGCAGACAACTATCTCTAATTGTTAGGAACACCCAAGTTTCGCGAAAAGATTTCACGGCCAGTTGAATTTCAAAACACTTTAGTTAGATCAGATCCACATCTGTGATTGGAAAATCTAGGTAATACGCGCTTTAGGCGTCTGCCCACGCAGACATACAATATCGGAGTACTTTAATTCTGATTGGCCAGAGAAGTAAGAAAATGCCTCCTCACAGGCACACGCCGCCAATAAGCAAAAGAATACTGCTGGTAGGCCCGTAGGTTATTGAAATCTAGCATGCGCGCAAATATTTCCGCGAAATTCGGGTATCTCTACTTATTGTACATGAATTTCTCAAATTCATTAGATAGCCGCCTTGACTCGTCACAGCTACTTATATACTGGCTGCTTTCGGTCAACATGGTAGCACTGATACAATAACAGTATTTCTTCCTGTTTACAATTGGCCAAACAATCACACAGGACATGTTACATATGAGGACGAATCATTTCTGGCGCACAGGTGCTTGAAGTACAACATGTTAGCGAATTTCCGAAATTCACGTCCCTCAAATTACATCTACAGCTGGTTGGCGAGTATTCCGCCAATGAGACCACTGAATAGCTCTGATTATTTAAAGTACATTTTTGGGGTGGCGACTATATGGGATATGCATGCCAACACTGCAAACAAAAGGAATTGAGATAACGTTAATTTCAAGTCATTGTATCAAACAAATAAAATAAATATATTTCCTCTTGGCACAATCGCTGTGTTTTGGAAGATCATACAACGGATATATAATATAATTTGCAATATGAGTTTTCTACAGAAAATAAATTTGCATTGGGTCCGCGTGTCCATTGTTGCATTCGTACACAGGAGTTAAAGCACTGAAAGATGGAAAAACAAAAAGTGGCGTGTAACGATCACTAGAGCTCGTGGACTTATGCTGAACATTTCAACAAGTATTTAAAAATATATTTTTAGAGCATCAAGGGCATAGGTCATTACGTACAAGATTATCTGTAATTAATATTGATTGGCGATAATCTTATCACGTTTGCAGTCACTCATACTTAATTAATTCCTGACTGTGATATACGCGAAAATGTTAATATCAGACAGATTATTTTGGGCTATTCTTCATGACTTGACGCAAGGAGTCATTGAAAAAAGGAGTGGAGAGAAAGAATCTATTGTAACCCAATCATGAAATTGTTTTCGTATATTTGGTGCGACACTTTGGCAAGTATGTAGAAAACTGAATTAAACTTTTTTTCTTCTGTTTTGTGGCTATAACCAAAAAATATATAGCGATACGAAGTTTTGTTGTTGCATCAAAACAGTTTAATTGAAAATTTCTTGCAACAGCAAAAAAATAATTAATGACGAAATCTCGTACTAAAGATCACTTTGTTTGGTGCTTCCCCACCGAAATTTTTTAAGTTAGCGTGTATTTGATTGGTTTTAAGTTGATTTCCAGAAATAATAAATTGACAACTCGGACTTCTGTTCGAACTGAATAATTCTGCGGGAGAAAAATTTTTCTGGTAACCGTAAACGTGTCACGTCACAAAAAGTTACAATGTTATGACCGCAAAAACCTGTTATGATTGCGGCGGTTATCAAAGCCTTGTCAGGAGGGAAGCAAATGTAATATTTTTATCACACGATAACAATAGCATTTGCTCATTAGGTGGTTTGTGCTACTACAAGCACCGATGAAAAGAATTTTGTAGCGATAACAGTATGTGCTCTGCAGACTGAAGTAATGCAAGAAGGTGCCAACCAACATTCTCTATTTTTTATGTGATTTTCATTGGCGAATTATTTTTAAAGATAAGCTTACAGCTTATTCCTGCACTACAACATACAAATCCTTTACCCAGTAGGCAATAAATAAGTTAAACCACAAAAAAAAATGCTATCGTACTTGTCAAAATTACTTCTTTTTTTACTTCTTCTTCATTATAACCCATCAGGATCACGAGTGACTGGTTCAGCGGTCCTTCGCTCTTCCCAATACCTCTTCATTCTTCCACTCCTCCTGTTTCTCGCAGCTTCTGTGAGTTGTATCTTGATCCTTCGCTCTTCCCAATACCTCTTCATTCTTCCACTCCTCCTGTTTCTCGCAGCTTCTGTGAGTTGTATCTTGATCCTTCGCTCTTCCCAATACCTCTTCATTCTTCCACTCCTCCTGTTTCTCGCAGCTTCTGTGAGTTGTATCTTGATCCTTCGCTCTTCCCAATACCTCTTCATTCTTCCACTCCTCCTGTTTCTCGCAGCTTCTGTGAGTTGTATCTTGATCCTTCGCTCTTCTCAATACCTCTTCATTCTTCCACTCCTCCTGTTTCTCGCAGCTTCTGTGAGTTGTATCTTGATCCTTCGCTCTTCCCAATACCTCTTCATTCTTCCACTCCTCCTGTTTCTCTCTGCTCCTGTGAGTTGTATCTTGATCCTGGTGTCAGTCCATCTGTGACCTTCCACCATGTTCTTGTACTATTGTCTGGGGATTTTTATCCATACTGCCAATTGCCTTCCAGTCCTCCCTAACTTCCTTCATCCAGCTGTTTCCCGTTAAGCATGTCACATTCCAGATCTTCTTGGTCAACCTGTTGTCGTTCATTCTCACCAGGGGCTCCCCGAATGAATCTCAACCTTCTCTTCTGTATCACACTCGAAATTGGTTCTACGCTCTCGTACAGCTCCTGCCTTGATCTATGGATCCAAAATTCGTCTCGCTTTTTGGTGCCCCATATAGTTCTCAAGATCTTTCTTTCCTCTCTCTCCAAGCGTATACAAGCTATCTTGCCTAATGTCAGCGTCTCTGTTGCATATATTGCGGTATTCCTGATGGTCGACGTATAATGTCGCAGTTTGTCGTTCCTCGATAAGTTCTTCTTCCCGTAGGTTGTCTTGGCCACATATCTTAGTCTCTCTGGAGTAGCAGTGCCCTGTCTATTGTACTATTGTTGTTTTGTATTTTGCCAGTGATGTTCTCTCCCAAGTACCGGAAGCTGTCTACTCTCTCTACAACTTGGCCGTCTATCTTCCAGTAGGTTTTTGCATTCAATACATTGGTCTCGCTGTAGGCTATCTTCAGGCCGACCTTCTGCTAAGTTTGCTAGCGCCATCTTCGCGTCCTCTTCCTTCTCGTTTAGCAATGCCATATCATACGCAAAGGTCAGGCAATCCACTATTACATTGTGCTTGATCTTGTATCCGATCTGTACGCCTTCAATCCCCATGGCTTTGTTTAACTGTCTCCGCTGTGTCACCATTTCGTCCAGGACAAGGTTAAACAGTATCGGCGACAGCCCATTCCCTTCTCGGACTCCTGTCTTTATTTCGAAGCTGTCGGACAGTGTGCTCCGGTATCTGACCCTGGAAATTGTGCCTTCCAGTATTTCTTTCACTAATTCATGTGCTGCAGTATCTAGCCCTCTGTCACACAGAACATCCAGCAAGGTGTTCCTGTCTATTGAATAGTAGGTTTTCTTAAAGTAGTCCACGAAGGTCACTATCGTGGTTTTTCCTTTCCTGTGTCTGTCTTCTATTATCCTCTTGAGCCCGTAGATCTGTTCCACGCAGTTTCTTCCTTTTCGGAAGCCACCCTGGTATTCTCCTATGCTCGACTCACACTGTTCTTCCACCCTGTACAGTACCAGTTTCGAGAGAATCTTGTACCTGACATTCAGAAGGGAGATGCCTCTATAGTTATCTAGTATATTTTGTCTCCTTTCTTGTGTATTGGTATGATTATGGCTTCTTTCCAGTCTATATGTATCTTCCTAGTCATCCAGGTGTCGGTTATTATTCTGTACATGCTGTCTTCTGTCACCCGACCAACCCACTTTATTTCCTCCGCACAGATCCTGTCGTTACGTGCCGCCTTATTGGCTTTGAGATCCTTAATTGCCTTCACCACTTCTGTACTGGAGGGTACTCGACCACAGTTGATGTTTTTGGTGAAATGTAGTGTTATCCTTCCTGTAGGCACATCTGTGTTCAGCAAGTCTTTGAAGTACCTGGCCATTTCCTCGCACACTTCTTTCTCGCCTATTTTCAATCCACCATCTCTCCCTTTCACGAAAGGTGCTCTCGCCTCATATCATTTTATCCTGCTCTTCATTTCCCTGAAGAAAACGCGTTATTTGTTTTTCTTGAAAGCCTCATCTGTTTCTTCCAGCCACTCGTTCCACTGGTTTCTCCTAGCATTCCTGATCAACTTGGCCGCCATTCTTCTCGCTATCTCAAAGTTCGGTAAGTCTTCTTCATTCTTGCTAGCCTGCCACTTCATCCACACCTTCCTTCTGGATTCGACAGCCCCCTCACACTCATCAGTCCACCAGTCATGTTTCCGCCTTTTATTATTACTGACTAGTCGTTTCGATTGTTCTTTTATCACATCTCTCAAGTTGTCCTAGATAATCTCCACTGTCAGGTTTTTCGTAAATTCATCTCTGTGTTTGTACAGCAGATCTCTGTCGATCCTGTGTATATTTGCGGACTTATTTTTCTTAGTTCTGTTCGGTATCCATTTACATTTGATTTCGGCGAGGTAGTGGTCAGACCCCATTCGGCTGTTCTTCCTTACTCTGGTATTCATGATTCCTGTCCTGGATCGCCACGTCATCTAGTTGTCTTTCTTCAATCCCGTTACCTGGGCTTACTAACGTTGTCTTCTTACTAGCCTTGGCCTTGTATGTGTTGTCATTATTCTAATCTTGTGCCTCCTACACGGGTCCGCTAGCCTCTTTCCATTCTCATCTTGTGCCTCCTACACGGGTCCACTAGCCTCTCTCCATTCTTATTTGTTCTTTTGTGTGCTGGGTAGTAATCTCCAACAGAACCTTTAAATTTCCTTTCTCTGCCTACCTGAGCGTTGAAGACGCCCAATACGATCGTTACACCTCTCTTGTCTGCTTCTGTCAATTCCTTATCCAGCGTGTTCCAGAAGGGTTCTGTGCCTTCACTGTTTTTCTTGTTTGTGTCATTTGTAGGTGCGTGTGCGTTGATAAATGTATACTTTTTGTTTCCTATTTTCATCGTCAAGTATGAGTGTCTCTCATTCACAACCTTCCATTCGGGAATACTAGCAAGGTAACTTCGGTTCACTGTGAATGCCGTGTCGAACATAAACGGTTGTTGCTTAATTAACTTGGGCAAATAAAAGAAAAACAAAAACTGTTCTCGCGGTCTGGAACCGTCACGTGCTTTTACGTGTAGGCCCCTACCTCCATCACAGTGGAGAGTTTGATTAATAAAATTGTATACACTTTTACGGTAGGTCTATGTATTCCAGCTCCTTAAAAAAAAAAAAAAAAAAAAAAAAAACTCTATAACTCACAGATCTGACAAATATTTATTCGGGGACGAATTAATAAAAAAAAAACTGTAAAATGTGAGGGGGGGGGAGTGACCAACATTAATTCCTCACCTTTTGTAAACGGACAGCCTTCAAAAAGGTAAGAAGGTAGTTTGGGCTGAACGTCTCGACGACAGCAAGGTCATTCCAGACGGCGCTGGTAGCCTAGAGAGGCTATGTGGTGAGGATCCTCCGTGATTCAGGGAAACCATGGACAACTGTATTGAGGATAGCCGGGCTGGTAGTCCTCCCAAATGCGAGCCCAAAGCTTAACCACTGAGCCACCTCGCTTGGACGCTATACAAACACGCCGAGTTCATTCACAGCGAGAAGCCGAAACTGCCACTATGCTTGTCATTTTAAAAAAATTTCCTACCCAGAAAGTAATTTCACTATTACGTACAATTTAGAACTGCTGCCCAGTATTTTATGGCCGTGAAATATATTTTAATAGTTCAACATAAAGAAAGAAAGTCGAGTAGGTGAATTTAACGAGAGCCAGATATTCGAGCATTACTGCATAATAACCTGCGAAACCAGATGAAGCGCCACATGTCGCAATTGAAAGCACTCTAAAACCAGCACATGCCGCGTCCTTCTCGGCTGGAACCAGTGATATTCTGTCTTCCAGTCTCGTTCACAATAATAATCCTGAGCGTGTAGCCACTATCACTTCAAGATCAAATGTCAGCGATTTCAACAACGGCAATTATTTGTCACGAAATAAGTTTATCCTCTTTCGCTATTTTTAAATTGTAATTTTGTATTACGTGAATGTTAAAAAAAATAATGGTCTGAAAGCGCAGGTTAATTTTGAGCTCAGCAGAAGGCCATGGTAGGTTCATGAGAAGGATTCCAGGATATGGATTCGCCCAAGTTAATTAAGTAGCCTAATTTTGACAAGTACGACGGTTTATTTTTGTGGCTTAACTGAAATACTTATTGGCCACTGGCTAAAGGATTTTTGTTCGTAGTGCGAGAATGAACTGTAAGCATATTTTGAAGAAAAAAAAATGTCAATGAAAATTACATAAAAAATATAAAATGTTGGTTGGCACCTTCTCGCGTAACTTCAGTCTGCAGAGCACATACTGTTATCGCTTCAAAAAAATTATTTCATCAGTGCTTGTACTAGCACAAACCACCTTATGAACTAGTGCTGTTATTAACGTGTGATAAAAACTTCACATTTGCTTGCCTCCTGGACAAAACACTGATAACCGCTATTCAATCAACTATGCCTTGTCAAAGTATACATTTCAATAATGTGCTTGTATGGCTCAAAACTGGTAACGCCGCGATTTCTATCTCTCTCCGTTCTAATGATAACTTCACTGCAAGCCTTTCAAATTAATATAATGGCCACTTTTTATAAATTGTGGTTCGCGAGCAACGGAGTTGGAGCACGCAGCGCACCTCACCTCTTTACATTTGGCAAGCACTCTACTCCAGAAAGGTTTTCCCCGCGCATGCTCATATTGACATAACTACCCGGCCAAGATAAGGCCCTGCACAAAAACAGCTGATAACACACGAGGCAGCAGCTTGCTGTGAAGTGTTGCTCCACAATGTCAATGGCAAGCTGTTGACCTTGATCACAGAACAGTTACCGCTGTAGACAAAGTAACAGATGGAGCAACACAGCCTAAACTGAACGCCTGCAAGGAAAGCGGAAAGAAATATCAGCAGTCTACGCTAATTTCACAAATGTTGTCAATTTTACTGAGAAACTTTTGGTATGGAGGCCAGTGCGATAATACTATACTCCTAACTTGTTCAAGACATTCAACTGGAAATCTTAACGTTACGTTCATTAAGTCCAACAAGGTAAAGCGGAAATGTGAACTGTATAGCAATATGCGTTAAAATTATTTTCTACATTTTTAGGATACCGTTATGACATCCTTTTTTTATGCTGTGATAAGAAATAATACAAGTTCCTTTACAAAAATGAAACGAGTTAATTTTTTCGAACAAATTGTAAAATGTTAACTTTTGACATAAATCTTGAAGTCAAAATAGATAAACGTTACAACCCTTATTGCAGGTCAACCAAGTGTTGGGTTTAAAAGAAATTGCAATGTAACATTCCCGTAACTTCAATAAAGGGTTAGGTGAAACAAGACTATGTTTAAGTTCCGTTTTGAAATTTGCTTGATGAATCAATATTTAAAGTTTAAATTCTCATATATATATATATATATATATATATATGTTAAGAAAAAAATATATATATATATATGTAAAGAAAATATTACTTGCGCTATCATTCAAATAATTTGACGTTTTCATCACGATATCATCAGTATCACGTCACGAAACTATAAAATGTCCTCAAAACCTACAAAAAAATATAGTTCTGGTTTTTGAACAGGTATGAAAACGTTTCGCTGGTATCGAGTTCAAAATAGCCATGACACAAATACTTTATATGATTTAGGAATGAGTAAACAGACAACAAAGATGACGAGTGACAATGCATCAGTCGTGTTTCAAACGTGTCATTTTGCAAGGCACACAGGAATTTTGATTGCTCATTATCAGACTTCAACACAAATGTTTCGCAGTGAGTAAGTGAGTGAAGAGATTTGGGCGGCTCTTAACATCGAGGTCTTGAGAGCCGATGAGGGTGAAATGAGGTGAGTACGGAGCAACGCCGGAATGCAAGAGCGAGGGAAACCAGAGAACTCCGAGAAAGCCCGCCGACCAACGGCATCGTCCGGCACGAGTCCCAAGTAAGAAAATCCGGGGGGGACCCCGACGGGAATCGAACCCGGTTGGCATTGGTGGGAGGTGAGCTGCCTAACCACACCACATCGGTCCCCTCGCAAAAACTAAAAACTACGCGACTGACGTAGGCGCCCCGTCCCCCTCAACCAAGAGACGATGACGTACGCAGAGTGAGGGCGGGAGCTAAAAGTGGAAGGCCCGTTTTGGGAGAGTCGACGATAACAGCGTGTGTTATTATGGTCGACTTAAAAACTCATTAAGAGCGAGCACACGTGCATTAACGCGGAAGTGAATTAGTTGACATTACCAACTAGGTGTTACTTGTGCAAGTGAGAGGAGCTGGTGGAGGGGGGAGGGGGGGGGGGAGAGGAAGAGAGAGAGAGAGAGAGAGAGAGAGAGAGGACAAAGCTCCGGTCGTGTTCGTCGAACCAACTAAGCAAGGCACACACTGTACCTCTGAACCATCGTACACAGCTACTGCCATGTAACCCTCTGAGCCATCGTACACAGCTACTGGCAAGTAACCCTTTGAGCCATCGTACACAGCTACTGCCATGTAACCCTCTGAGCCATTGTACACAGCTACTGCCATGTAACCCTCTGAGCCATTGTACACAGCTACTGCCATGTAACCCTCTGAGCCATCGTACACAGCTACTGCCATGTAACCCTCTGAGCCATCGTACACAGCTACTGTCATGTAACCCTCTGAGCCATCGTACACAGCTACTGTCATGTAACCCTCTGAGCCATCGTACACAGCTACTGCCATGTAACCCTCTGAGCCATCGTACACAGCTACTGCCAAGTAACCCTCTGAGTCATCGTACACAGATACTGCAATGTAACCCTCTGAGCCATCGTACACAGCTACTGCCATGTAAACCCTCTGAGCCATCGTATACAGCTACTGCCATGTACCCCTCTGAGCCATCGTACACAGCATAACTGCCATGTAACCCTCTGAAACCATCGTACACAGCTACTGCCATGTAACCCTCTGAGCCATTGTACACAGCTGCCATGTAACCCTCTGAGCCACAGTACACAGCTACTGCCATGCAACCCTCTGAGCCATTGTACACAGCTACTGCCATGTAACCCTCTGAGCCATCGTACACAGCTACTGCCATGTAACCCTGTGAGCCATCGTACACAGCTACTGCCATGTAACCCTCTGAGCCATCGTACACAGCTACTGCCATGTAACCCTCTGAGCCATCGTACACAGCTACTGCCATGTAACCCTCTGAGCCATCGTACACAGCTACTGCCATGTAACCCTCTGAGCCATCGTACACAGCTACTGCCATGTAACACTCTGAGCCATCGTACACAGCTACTGCCATTTAACCCTCTGAGCCATCTTACACAGCTACTGCCATGTAACCCTCTGAGCCATCGTACACAGCTACTGCCATGTAACCCTCTGAGCCATCGTACACAGCTACTGCCATGTAACCCTCTGAGCCATTGTACACAGCTAATGCCATGTAACCCTCTGAGCCATTGTACACAGCTACTGCCAAGTAACCCTCTGAGCCATCGTACACAGCTACTGCCATGTAACCCTCTGAGCCATTGTACACAGCTACTGCCATGTAACCCTCTGAGCCATTGTACACAGCAAGTGGCTTTAACGATCTGAGATGTGCTAAAGTTCTACTTCCCGAATATCCCTCCACCAAAGGGACAATGTACCACATTCGTGCGCACTCAATGTAATAATACTTTGCAATAAGAACTATTCCTTACTAGGCATTACCAGCATGCCTATTTTCTTCCTGTTTTTAGCAATATTAATTATAAATGAAATATAATTTTAAAGGTAAAATATAAATAATGTTTCAGTTTAAACAAAAATAAGTAAATTTCATGGTCGTTTATGTTAGCACAAGTTTAAAACGCTTGTGATACATAACATAACTAGGAAACACAAACACCTACATGGGGGAATTTTTCAAAGGTTTGTTTGGAAAAGTGTGAAGAAACAGCGGAAGGACTATAGAAAGAGAGAGGAGTTTTTCGCGAAAAGATTTGAAGATCAGGTTGTACTCCAAAACACTTAAGTTCATATGCACTTTCGTGGTTGGATGATGTTAAATGTCACCTACTTCAAGTGTCTGTCCACGAATCATGGACGTTCAGTATCGCAGCACATTATTACTATTAACCCAGTCAAATAAGAACACGTCTTATGACGTAGACAGCTGCTGGCCAATAACTAAAGGAAGTCGTGGTTATAGACGTGACGCAGGATATTGATATCTAGCATGACCTTCCATAATTTCGCGAAACCACCTGCCTCTAACCACAGACAACGCCACGCCGCCAGCACGTCTTGCGGGAGAGAAGATTGGCGTGAGTTGCCTATATCCTCCAATACACCAACGTCAGGTGTAGTTCCTGTATTTCCATTTTCCATCGTCCTATTGGTCCTGGCTACACCGGACAAGCCTACTCTACTCTGCAACGTTTATTGTTGGTTGGCCAATCGAGTAGCGTTGACTATGTACCAATTAATGTTTCGCGATAGATGTTTCAGGTTTCATAATCGATCTCGTTCGATTGAGAAATTATTTAAAAAGAACAGTTTTATTCTTACGGAATGAAATGTTGACTAGTTATAACTTGTACTTAGATCCCGATCAAGTCCATAGATACAGCAAAACTTTAAAAACAAATTTACCTATAAACGTAGCTTCCAGTATATACGTGCATACTCCTCTATAAACGTAGCTTCCAGTATATACGTGCATACTCCTCTAAAAACTAAATACATTTTCGCTTCTCCTATAAATTTCATTTTCGAGCGATCAAAACCTAAATTGCATGCTACATAAAATATAGACAAATGTCTACAACTCAGAAACGAAGATCAATATAAGTATTACAAATACATTACAACAATTCGTTATAATTTGTATGTAATATCTGAACGTACTTCGGTGGAATATATATATATATATTGGTGGCCATTTACTCTCTCTCTCTCTCTCTCTCTCTCTCTCTCTCTCTCTCCTTCTCTCTCTCTCTCTCTCTCTCTCTCTCTCTCTCTCTCTGGCACCATGTACTGCATTTAGGGAGATGCAATCTATGTCCTGTTTTAACCCCCTAGTTGTTACACCACTGGCCCACAACACGAAACATCTTCTATGAGGTAAGGTTCTCTCATACAGTATTGTACCAACAATGTGTGTGTAGAGGAGAAAAAAAAGGGGGGGGTGCCCTGTAAAAGTATACACAACGGAAAACTTCAGCATTAAGCAGTAAACAGTCGCCTTAGCTCATATCTAAGTATACACTATGTAGTTTAAAATACTTAATGAGCAAGTTTTGCCGGAGAAAAAAATGGCCAACCACAGAGGAGCATAGATTTAAATGAACACTTATTTCATATAACGAACACTCAAAATTAATTTCTGTTGGCCTGCTGCTAAAAGCTACCGTCAACTGGAAATAAAATGATATTAAATACATCCTGCTTCTTTTTTGACTTCAAGTAACACATTACAAAATGCCTTTCCGTAGATTGAACTTAGACAGTAAGGTCATTATCGTGTCCATAGGGTACTGCATGCTTGTTACTACTTGGTTTTGGTATTGTGTGAACAGCCTGAAACTAGCTGCTGCCAACAGTCGCAGTGGGTAAAGTGAGGTGAGAATGGGGTAGTGCCGGAATGAAGGGGCTGGGGAATGAACCCGGCCCATCACGGTGGGAGGCGAAAGTCAGACGTATTAGTCACGTGCAAAACTGAGATGCCATCCCTCAGGTGCGTGTGTCGTCCGTAGAGCAGTATGATGGGGGTTATGATGATGAAAAGGGGGGGGGGGGGGACTTGAGCCCCTACAACACTGGGTAAAATGAGATTATTCTTGAAACAATGTACGCTAGTAATACATATACTTAGCAAAGTAACAAGACATTTTGAAATGTAATACATATACCTATTTAGTACGGCAATATGTATGATTAGTATAGTAGCAGGGAATTTTTAAAAGTATTTAGAAACCCTATCTACCAAGTACTAAAATTCGTATGTAGCATTAAAATGTTAAGTTTTCTGTAAGCATGTGGTTTAAACATAATGCATAGTGCCACCCCCTCCCCCCTCAATATCCTTATGTGTATTTAGGTCCGCCCGCCACTGGAGAGTGTAATGTGCCGTTCCAAACATTCGTCTAGTTTCGTCGATGCAAGTCTTGTTGAAGCAATAAAAGACAACGTACGAACAAAAATAAGACAAAAAGAAAGACGCAGTTAGGAGTGTCGTAGATTATAATACTGCGAATTACACAAGATATAAGTAAGGCATCCATTGTGAAAGTAAGGAAAAATGACGAACCTATAATATGTGTTCTATTTGTGTAGTTATTTACCTCACTGAAGAGACGAGTATTGTATTTTTAACTAGTCGCAGAACTACGCAATTGTGGCGGCAAAAAAAGCATAGCACCTACAACATATTTCATGGGAAAACTTTTCTTGGACGGTTCAGAATAAATAATTCGTGTGTTCGTATCCCCAACTACCTGTCTATAAAATAGTTAATGCACATTATTTAGACCTATTTTATAACAGTAATATTCAAATAAAGAGTTCATCTATGATAGCAGATACTAGTTACATAAATTCCCCCAGCAAAACGAAATTGCTGTACATTTCGCTGTTGCTCAGTCAGAAGTCATTATCGTACACTGCGGCGGAAATTGTCGTACAAAACGATACATTTTTAACACAGCACAAAACTGTCCTATAAATAATTACTATGGTGTATTTTACAGCTAGAAAATAACATCATGTAACACCAATATTATCGTGTGTTTACCCAGAAAACGTATATTCGAGCAAGTAAAGGAAACACGTGGTACGGCGTTTGTACCAGAAAGAAGTGAGAGCACAATCGTCGCGCTGTACGACAGTTATGTACGGCGCACCTGGTAGAGGAGAGGCCTAGCGATGGGAGATAAGCAGGCGGCCAAATATAGCTCCCGGCCAGCGGGCAGTTTCCACTAGCCTGCCTTGCTGATAAGGCGAACATGCCGCCCTGTCTTGACATGCCACACGAGATCTCCGTCCGGCTTAGATACCTCCTCACTCTGAAAAGAACTGTAGTTCCACTGCCGCATTTTTATGATAGCGTCTCGCTTTCTTTGACATAGTTTAGCTGTCTATATTTAGCCCTGCCCCACCCCCCCCACACAAACAAACGCTATTCTCAGGCTGCATGTCACCAGGGACGCTGATAAGAAGATTGGGGGGGGGGGGATATCCTCCCCCTCCCCTTCGTCATGTTAAAAATATTCCCTGATTTCTGCCACCACGCTGCTCTTTTTTTCTACGCCTGTCTTGCAACTGAGTGACAAATCTGCGACTTTCTTGAACACTCCTAAGCGAAAGGCAGTATTATCAAACGTCATTGCAAACAGTGATAGATATGCCAGCCACCCGAGTGCACGATCTCTAAAAAGACTTTGTGCTACGAGATAAAGAGCCAAGTATCAATGCAGTACATGATTTCATCGAGTTGTTAGAATATACGTTCGAAGCTTTAGAAGAGATTTGAAGATGGGATGACACATCTACAGATGCCTGCATTTTTTGTATCATTATTTTTAATTAATAAAGTGTTTCGATATGGCCTGCCTCTATGTAGGCAATCCCAGAAAGAATCCTTGAACTTGAAAGCAACTGTTACGATTATAGAATGAAATAGGGAGTGCTGGCGAACGCTGCAGATAAGCCCGGCCGCCATCTTGGATGACGTCACGAATTCGCCACGACGTCTGCTATGGGCAACCTTCTTTAATCCCGGCGCCTACCACCAGTCGAAGATTGTAGGCAGCCATCTTTGATTTCCGCGCCCGCCAACTAGGGTGTGTGAAGTTCTACTCTTCGCAGCTAGGAGCGCTGGTATCGAAGTAACCATTTTGTGGGTTGGTTGTTGGTTCACCCATCGCTTGCAGGGAAGCGCTAGCATCGGGGAGGCGAGCTCAAATGGTAGCAGCCAAGAGCACTAGGGATTTTTTTTTAGTTGGTAACTGTTTGCGAACTCAAAAGATGTTGCAGGCATGCGGCTTCGAACCAAATACCCTTTAATCGACAGTCCGACGTCTAGACCACATAACCACCATTGCATATTAAGTATTAGGAGAAGAAATAAAGTAAAAACTCACATTGGCCTATGCGATCACCCAGGCAAAAACTTGTCAACGCGATAAAAAATGAGTATGTTTAATGTCGAATGTACAGATACGAAAAAACTGCAGGCACCACACATGTACGCACATGCACTATATATCTGTAAAAGATATATATATATATGTAAATTTTAGCATTCTGGCATCCTGGAGTGGATGCGACTCATGCTGTCACTCGGTTTTCTCATATACCTTCTGGTCTCCTTTCACCTGGCATCCTGGTGGGGACAAGTTTCATGCTCCGTCATTCCATCTGCATGACAAAGAGTGAAGACTGCCCACGAACACTAGCCTAGAGTAGCACCACGTGCATGTTAAGTATGCCTCAAGCCCGCTTATAAGCATAGATGACTGTAATTTTCGAAATGTTTAAGATACAGCTACCAAATTCATAACATAAACATCACCCTCAATGACGAACAGGCCAAGCAGACCTTAAACCCAATTATAAGCATAGTAGATTGTAATTTCCGAACTATTTAAGATATAGTCAAAAAATTCATAACGTAGTCATCATCCACTGATTATGAACTGGGCCACAGGGTCAAGCATGACCTAAGCCCACTTATAAGAATAGTTGCCCACCATTTCCCACCCACCGAAGCTATAGGCAGCCAACTCATAACATAGGTATTACTTCCGACTAAAAGGACCACAGGGTTAAGTACACCTTTGGTCTTTGTATAAGCATAGTTGATTGCCATTTACCACCCAAAGAACCTATAGTCACAAAATTCATACCACAGATATTGTGCCAGATTACTTTGCCACGAGTAATCTTTATATAAAAAAAAAGTTATTTTAGTCTTAATATGTTTATACATTAAAGCGCCACAAACGGCTCATAGACAATCGAAAATCCTTCACAAGTAAATTAAAAATAATATAAATTCTCATTTCAATAAATATACCTTGATTACTATTAAACAACAAAACTCACACAAACGTTGATAAAGGCTTTCATTGCATCCAACAATTGGCTTCTATTAAGATTTACTTTAATTTTAACGCATTTTGTGATACGATATCGAGTAGTCGGTTAATGGAGCATCAAAAAAAATCTCCGAATAAAGAAAATAATGGACAGAGTTTGAATTAAAAATTTATACATATATTTTGCCATACAAATTTCGAAATTGTATACAAACTACACAATTGGTACCACGTTAAAACGATTGATATCGCCAAAGTAAAGTATGCCATGAATTTCCCGGAAATTTATAGATTGTTTATCGTAGTTTAATTTTTAAGTTTTAAAACAAAATTTAATAGTTAAAAAAAAAGCGGAAAACGAAAAAGTCGTAACTGGTGACGAACTAAGTGAACTGCAGCAGCGCACGTCACTGGCTAGCAGTATGTCGCAGCCACGTTGGTATACCAGAGACCGGTAACTGCCCGCAGTCCACACGTCACTGGCTAGCAGTATGTCGCAGCCACGTTGGTATACCAGAGACCGGTAACTGCCCGCAGTCCACACGTCACTGGCTAGCAATATGTCGCAGCCACGTTGGTATACCAGAGACCGGTAACTGCCCGCAGTCCACACGTCACTGGCTAGCAGTATGTCGCAGCCACGTTGGTATACCAGAGACCCGTAACTGCCCGCAGTCCACACGTCACTGGCTAGCAGTATGTCGCAGCCACGTTGGTATACCAGAGACCCGTAACTGCCCGCAGTCCACACAAAACTGAATCTCCCGCAACACGCACTAGCCAATCAAGACTCGAGCCCAGCGCTGTGTCGTATATAAACCAAGTGTCGTATATAAACATACTGCAGTGGGATCTGCGCCCCGAAGAAATTTACTACGATTCACAAAGTTCTCTTGAAACGTCAACATTACCAGCTACAAAAATTAATGGCACGGACCTATTGCTTTACGGCTCCTGCATCGAGCCCTGCGCTTAATGGGCCATAAAAAGTGTAATATATCGTCATAAACATGCACCATAGGAGTCGTATTGCTTGTACGAGACACTCCATGTTAAGAAAGTAGGTAGCTTACACTTGTATAAGGACGATTCGCAATTAGAACGACAAACTTCGGGAGATGATTGTTCATGAAAAAGTAAAAGGAAAACATACGTAACCCTTAATACCTAAACCGAATATTAAGGGAGGTGTGAGTCCTTAAAAAACGAGGTTTAAAACCGTATTTGTGCAAAATATCGGTAACGAAGTAAAATGCAATGACAATCTCGGAACATTATTGTATGTTATCTGGAACTAAAACGGATTGTGATTAACTTTAAAAATTATGAATATATTCTGTAACAAAATGACAATTTCTTGCATTGATTCCAGAAAGAGACTAATAATAAATTCCGCGTCATTTTATAGCTTTGAAACTAACTTTGAAGCCGAAATGAATAGGGCCTAACACAAAAACATTCAAAATCTACGAACCTAAATACGCTCCTTCTGTACTAAGTAAATATTTTCTGCGCTGGCAGGTTATCAACATTTAACAAACCATAGGCTTCATATGTGGTAAAAAGAGAGGGAAGGTTATTTATATTTAATTCACGCCAAATTCAATACCTGTGGGGTAAGTAGTTACCAATACTGTTATGATTTATCAACCAAAGAAAAAAGATTGTATGGCGTCAGTAACTTAGTCAATATATGTATTTCTATTTATATTTCTTCAAAATTATCACCTTCCGTGGCTCTAGGATACACTTCGGCGGACACCAAGGTTAGGAATATTAATATAATCGATCTAAGACGTGTAGATATATTTGTTATTCAGGGCAGTTTTACGTGAAATCTACATTTAATATCTGCTAACTTTCCTTCACTTTTCACATATCTTTGGTCAAATACAGGAATAATTTGCTAAACACCCGGGCTACGTCAGGAACATATCAACATCCATATCTCACGAAGGAAACAAATACAATGCAACATGGCCACCAACCACAGTTTCTCCTCGCACTCCCCACAACATCAAACAAAACTCGACAATATTATTTTCTTATAAAATACATATTTTTCACTAGCTAAAATATATTAAGCTCGATATCATTTCAAAAGGAGTAATATTTGGTTGGAAGGTTGTCGGCCGTGCGCAGAGACACAAACGCTCGTCTGGCATAAAGTGGGGAAAGTCGGAAAGCAGAAGATGCACGATTGAGCCCCCGTGCTAACGACTGATAACTCTGCATACCTTTTTGGATCCGACGAATATTTTGGTCGGCTGCGAGACGGTGTTGCAAGTTCAGTTACCGACGAAACTTGGAATAAACACACTGTTTGAAAGCCCCGCTTACCATCTACTCTATGCTCATTGTGTATGTTTCCGCCTTGTGCAAATGTAACATTTCCGTGGCTTTCATCACTTTGTTCATGCGTTGGTCAAGTGAAACTGCGAAATTATTGCAAAAGAAAATATTTTACAAATCTGATAATTTTAATACTTCCGACACACAAAAAAAAAACAGAAATAGGGAAATAATTCAAGTTATCACAAATGACTACCTAGCACTTTTTATTCGACGTTAAGATACGGAACTACTTTCCATCCATCGTTAGCAACCTTGCTGGGCGCATTTCACTCAGTGTATAAAGTTAAAAGCAGTGAATTTTTTCTAAAGTGGATTCGAAAAGTTGTGACTTGATGGTGAAGAACGTGTAGCAGGAAGGCACAAGGAGAGCAACTTCCTGGCCTCCATTCATTGAGTGGAGTGTTGAATGGACTCAACGTGTCCTTGGCTGCTACGATCTCGCAGTAGCGCGAGGACACAGTACAAGCGGTAGGCTAGCGGGCAGTGTTGCCAACTACTAGGCTACTTCACTTGCCGCACAACAGATATATCCTACAACACAAGCTGGTTATACTTGGCTGCTACGATCTCGCAGTAGCGCGAGGACACAGTACAAGCGGTAGGCTAGCGGGCAGTGTTGCCAACTACTAGGCTACTTCACTTGCCGCACAACAGATATATCCTACAACACAAGCTGGTTATACTTGGCTGCTACGATCTCGCAGTAGCACGAGGACACAGTACAAGCGGTAGGCTAGCGGGCAGTGTTGCCAACTACTAGGCTACTTCACTTGCCGCACAACAGATATATCCTACAACACAAGCTGGTTATACTTGGCTGCTACGATCTCGCAGTAGCGCGAGGACACAGTCCAAGCGGTAGGCTAGCGGGCAGTGTTGCCAACTACTAGGCTACTTCACTTGCCGCACAACAGATATATCCTACAACACAAGCTGGTTATACTTGGCTGCTACGATCTCGCAGTAGCGCGAGGACACAGTCCAAGCGGTAGGCTAGCGGGCAGTGTTGCCAACTACTAGGCTACTTCACTTGCCGCACAACAGATATATCCTACAACACAAGCTGGTTATACTTGGCTGCTACGATCTCGCAGTAGCGAGAGGACACAGTACAAGCGGTAGGCTAGCGGGCAGTGTTGCCAACTACTAGGCTACTTCACTTGCCGCACAACAGATATATCCTACAACACAAGCTGGTTATACTTGGCTGCTACGATCTCGCAGTAGCACGAGGACACAGTACAAGCGGTAGGCTAGCGGGCAGTGTTGCCAACTACTAGGCTACTTCACTTGCCGCACAACAGATATATCCTACAACACAAGCTGGTTATACTTGGCTGCTACGATCTCGCAGTAGCGAGAGGACACAGTACAAGCGGTAGGCTAGCGGGCAGTGTTGCCAACTACTAGGCTACTTCACTTGCCGCACAACAGATATATCCTACAACACAAGCTGGTTATACTTGGCTGCTACGATCACGCAGTAGCGCGAGGACACAGTACAAGCGGTAGGCTAGCGGGCAGTGTTGCCAACTACTAGGCTACTTCACTTGCCGCACAACAGATATATCCTACAACACAAGCTGGTTATACTTGGCTGCTACGATCTCGCAGTAGCGCGAGGACACAGTACAAGCGGTAGGCTAGCGGGCAGTGTTGCCAACTACTAGGCTACTTCACTTGCCGCACAACAGATATATCCTACAACACAAGCTGGTTATACTTGGCTGCTACGATCTCGCAGTAGCGCGAGGACACAGTACAAGCGGTAGGCTAGCGGGCAGTGTTGCCAACTACTAGGCTACTTCACTTGCCGCACAACAGATATATCCTACAACACAAGCTGGTTATACTTGGCTGCTACGATCTCGCAGTAGCGCGAGGACACAGTCCAAGCGGTAGGCTAGCGGGCAGTGTTGCCAACTACTAGGCTACTTCACTTGCCGCACAACAGATATATCCTACAACACAAGCTGGTTATACTTGGCTGCTACGATCTCGCAGTAGCGCGAGGACACAGTACAAGCGGTAGGCTAGCGGGCAGTGTTGCCAACTACTAGGCTACTTCACTTGCCGCACAACAGATATATCCTACAACACAAGCTGGTTATACTTGGCTGCTACGATCTCGCAGTAGCGCGAGGACACAGTACAAGCGGTAGGCTAGCGGGCAGTGTTGCCAACTACTAGGCTACTTCACTTGCCGCACAACAAGATATATCCTACAACACAAGCTGGTTATACTTGGCTGCTACGATCTCGCAGTAGCGCGAGGACACAGTACAAGCGGTAGGCTAGCGGGCAGTGTTGCCAACTACTAGGCTACTTCACTTGCCGCACAACAGATATATCCTACAACACAAGCTGGTTATACTTGGCTGCTACGATCTCGCAGTAGCGCGAGGACACAGTACAAGCGGTAGGCTAGCGGGCAGTGTTGCCAACTACTAGGCTACTTCACTTGCCGCACAACAGATATATCCTACAACACAAGCTGGTTATACTTGGCTGCTACGATCTCGCAGTAGCGCGAGGACACAGTACAAGCGGTAGGCTAGCGGGCAGTGTTGCCAACTACTAGGCTACTTCACTTGCCGCACAACAGATATATCCTACAACACAAGCTGGTTATACTTGGCTGCTACGATCTCGCAGTAGCACGAGGACACAGTACAAGCGGTAGGCTAGCGGGCAGTGTTGCCAACTACTAGGCTACTTCACTTGCCGCACAACAGATATATCCTACAACACAAGCTGGTTATACTTGGCTGCTACGATCTCGCAGTAGCGCGAGGACACAGTACAAGCGGTAGGCTAGCGGGCAGTGTTGCCAACTACTAGGCTACTTCACTTGCCGCACAACAGATATATCCTACAACACAAGCTGGTTATACTTGGCTGCTACGATCTCGCAGTAGCGCGAGGACACAGTACAAGCGGTAGGCTAGCGGGCAGTGTTGCCAACTACTAGGCTACTTCACTTGCCGCACAACAGATATATCCTACAACACAATCTGGTTATACTTGGCTGCTACGATCTCGCAGTAGCGCGAGGACACAGTACAAGCGGTAGGCTAGCGGGCAGTGTTGCCAACTACTAGGCTACTTCACTTGCCGCACAACAGATATATCCTACAAACAAGCTGGTTATACTTGTGTTAACATTAAAGTGCTTTTTTTTTTGTTAAATTTTAGTTTTACTTATATTTAATATATGAATTATAACTTCACTTATAGTTAGCAGGACTAGGGACTCTAAAATAGGTGTGTTGGTAATGCCGGGTAAGAAATAGTTCTTATAATTACACTGAGTGCGCACGAATGGGGCTTTATTTGGATGAGGCGGAGGAATATCGTGGAAGTAGAACTTTAGCTATCAGGCCTTCGAAGTTGCAAGTGACCGCGAATGTAAAATCTCTCAATAAATGACTCAATGTTCAAGTAAACATACTAGACACTAAGAAGTTATTCTCTGCCAAGTCCACAATAGCGTGCAGGAGTGTACGTGTCTGAGAAAGTGCATCCCACGGGGAGACGACTTTTTTGCCAGGAAAGGTCAAAACCTATTAGTTAGAGCCGCATATGTTTGCTTTCATCATATTGAGTATAAAATCGTACTAGTGTGTGTGTAGTGTAATACACACACACTTATAACGACGCTCCAGTGTTACAGAGTCAAGTAGCATGGCTTGGCGAGCGTCTTCGACCAACTTGACAATAACAAAAGTAAGCATTACATTATGCCTGCGTTATTTCGTGTGCACAACTGTGAACGTATGTTATGTCGTGTTATGTTATGTATTGGTTTCCTGTGCAACTCAGCGGGTCGTGTGCGTTGTTGCGATATTTTTTTAAGCGTTAAAATCAACAATTATATTTGATATCTTAAGTGAGGCGGCGACCAACCACAACAGAGCTGTCGATGTTGTTGGCGGGAAATTGTTATTTACAGTAATGCAAGTATAAAATAATAAAAAAGGCGCGTGTAAGCAAATGTTTACTATTATATTTGTTCACAAAAATAAGCTTCCCTGATGGAAAATGTTGGCTATGAAGTATATCTACATAAATATGGTTGTTATACGAGGTTAGGTTCGGAACAAGGCTGTAATAAAGAATAAGCAGAACATTAATTGGAAAGTGTGTTTTCGTATGCTGGATGTACATGAATGTTGTCATCTCGGCGGCCGATGGCGGAATGTGAGCGCGGATCGTGCTTGCGGAAGAACTACTGTAAAAGGAGGGAGGGAGGGGAAAGTCACCACGTACAAAGTAGTAGGAAGAAAAAGGGTAAGAAGGGGAGGGGCTGGCGCAAGCGCAGTGGCTGCCTTCTTTGTTCGGAGCGGCGGCATAGTCGACGTGGCCCTCACAACAGCTGATCGATACTAGCGCGCCCCAACTACTGCACGTCCAGAAAACATCAACCCGCAGCTGTGCGAGGTCACCCTGCCTGCACAGTTACCAGCTCTCACATACTTGCCCTCACACTCCTAACTACATTTTCCCTACTATGTAGGTTTTTACGCCTTTGTAACACGCAAATCAAAATCAACTACTCAACTATGTAAAGCCTATATTTCACGGTGAAGTCAGTTATCAACAATTGAGAAACATCACCGTGCACAACTACAATGTACGCACACTGTCAGGTAAATCGACAGCGAACTGATATAATAGTTTTAATACGTGTAGTATTGAGATCTAGTAAATACATTAGTGGCTATTTAAGTATAAGGTTCACTAGAGCGCGCATGTGCATATTATTCACACATTTTCTTCCCTAAAGATTCCTAGCATTCCTTTTGTATATCGCATGAATAAAGTGATGTCATGCATGGTATGCAGCCCATTCAAAGTTACTTCAACTTTCCTGAAGCCCTGCTGAAGTTCTACTTTCTGGATATTCGCCCGCAACATGCAAACAAAGCTTAACCGAGTCTAGAAAATTACACCAAAGGTACAGTGCACCGCATACCTGCGTACTCAATGTAATGATATTTTGCATAGGAACAATTTCTTACTAGGCAATATCAATACACCTGCTTCCTCTCTTTCTTTGATACATATTTCTTAAATTGAAATATTATACTTTAGACACAGAAAATAAGCACAATAACGTGACATTACTTACTTTTGTGTTCACACGAGTATACAAAAACACTAATAATCTATGGCATATTTAGGAAACAACTGGAGACGTTTTGATGGCTCATATCGGAGTCTCCGGCGCAATTCCCACACGCAGAAAGTGTGAATATACTTTAAGCTGGTTCCACAATAGTGCGTTGCGATGAGCGGTAGCCAATCAGGATGAAGGAAATTCCGTCGCAGCGCGTCGGCGTCGAGTGCGTAGCGCGACATTCTTGAGTTGCGATTGTCGGCGTCGGCCTGCGACGGAGAAGAAGAAGAACAAGTGTTTGTTTACAAGGAGAATAAAAACATACCTTTTTTTTTTTTTTTTTTTTTTTTTTTTTTTTTTTTTTTTTTTTTTTTTTTTTTTTTACAATCTGAAAACGACGATCGTGTGTACACCGAAGTTTTCGTATTTATGGTTTTATTATTGTTGCGTGGGCGTGCAAAATAGAAGACAAGGCTTCTTATAGATACGAGCAATGTAATAAAATTCGTTTATTTACATCAAAATAATCTTATGTCTCGTTCCCGCTAGTTTTGGTCACACATCGCGTTCATACTATTTGTGTTTATCTCCTACTACTTAAAACATACGGTTTCAACTTTTGTTACATTCGTGAGACTAGACAGCAGCAGCCTCTGAGACGGCGTCCGTGGCTGACAGATCTTCGCACTATTGTGGCACGAGCTTTATGAGTGTAGTTCGCTCGTATGGCACACGGTTGTCAGCCATCAGCTGTAGCTTTCCACAAGACTTGTGATAAGGAGCGCAGGCAAACATTGGCCGAGCAGGAGATAACAGTAGCAATAGGTTGTGCAGTGGAGCTCGCGAACAGCGCCTAGTCATGTCATCTCACTGCAGCTCAACACTCTACTACGCCATGCCATGCTAACTGCCGCTTTATCATGCAAATAACGGACAACGGTGTAAACAAAAACTCCAGTCATGTGTTCCCTTCAGACGCTTTAACCCGTCTTATTGCGAATATTTGATAGGCAGTTATTACACAAGCGCGTACACACAAGTACAGTAAACAAAACAACTTAGAAACTTATTTAACGTCTTCCTTATCAGAACTGTGACAGCAGAAAGAATTACACTGAGAATGTGATGTTCGTATTCTGCTCCAAGAAACATGGCGTAAAGAAGAAGTGATGAAGAGTTTGGAAAGGGGGGGGGGGGGGGGGGGGGGGGGGGGGGGAGTTAAATTCACTCGCTTCAAGTTCCTACTTGCAACTTATCACGTCTGCGATTAAACAAACCCACACATTTCATATATGTTTTATGAACATAACAAATGTTTGCCTCGTGAATATAGGCCGACATGTTTCTATAATCGTTCGTTTCAAAAACGAGGGGAAAACTCAATTGCTCACGCCTTCTATGCGCATACATGCACTTGTTTTATTTTTCTAATAACTTTGCGTAGTGTAATCTACTTGGAAACAGAGAACCGAGTACTTTTTATAACCATTGTAACGCATTGGCATTCTAGAAAGCGTTATCTTATAACTGTCAACATTGTGATTTATTTATGGCAAAGAACCATAAGTACGTATTCGCAACATCATTAACAAATACTCGCGTAGCAAGTTCATAATAAGTTATGAATAATTATATAAATACATGTAACGTTAGAATATTTATATCTAACTCAATGGGCGATTATTTATGTATTACAAGTCATCAAAAACAGAATCTTGAAACCATTTTTTTTTTCGGAACCATACAAACTAAAAAGAAGCCAGTTTACGCTTTATACCTTTCACAATGAAATTAGCCCATTCATAAATCAGTGTACGCAATTGTGTAGGAGTCACGGTGGCTGAGCGATTAACATGCTCGCCTCCCACCAAGGCGAACCTGATTCTATCCCCGGCCGGGTCACCGGATTTTCGCAAGTGGGATCTCCTGTTTCCCCCGCCCCTTCATTTCGGCGCCGCTCCATATTCACTTCTATCACCCTCATCGGCTCTCAAGACCTCGCTGTTAAGAGCCATCCAAATCTTTTCACTCGCTTCACTCACAATTGTATACATTAGACACGTGTAGGTAATTTTGGTCTATACTGCAAACTGCGAAGTTCAATGACGAATGATCTTACTTTTGGGTAAATGATTCGCGAACCGTCTTGCTGGTCTAGTTCATACAGTCTACAGTTCATTAGCTCTGACTGCGAAACAAGTGTTGTGTCGACTAAAGTAAGTACAGCACGCATCATAAAATGTTTTGTTTGCAACACGTGAAGACGTAAATGAAAGTAGTTGTGAAGACGTTAGCCGATCAAAGAGACACGATGTCAAGGTTCATAAGTCGGTTCAGTGCACTGCGCATAAGGGCGATGTGTTATTTGAAGGGCATCCTGAGGTCGCCCTAAGTAGCCCTAGTTCAAGCCCCCTGTCTACGATTGTGGACACGTTGCATATGGGATGCTACTAATACTGTAAACAGTAAGGCATCATAGTCCAACTTCCTTGTGGCTAATATGATTTGTCGAATTTGCTACACATTTGTAACATGATCATGAACTGGTGAATGCCAACCAACGTCATGGATCACGCGGCACCTCAGTAAGATATGTCTGAACAACCAATGAACAGACGGCCTCTGCGGAATGAGCACACGGCTGGCGTGGTATAGTTTCATAACGCGAAATGGCCAACATCGCTGGTAATTGCTAGAGGCATGCAAAATACGCGTTATTATTCGACACCAGGCTAAACGTCACAGCCCTGTCTGCACTGGAGCCGACATCGTTTAACCATTGGCTGCTGCATAGATGTGAAGCCACGCCCTTCTGACTGAACTGCACGTGACTGGAACACATAGTTGTGAAGTGTTTATCCATTGGCTGCTGCATAGATGTGAAGCCACGCCCTTCTGACTGAACTGCACGTGACTGGAACACATAGTTGTGAAGTGTTTATCCATTGGCTGCTGCATAGATGTGAAGCCACGCCCTTCTGACTGAACTGCACGTGACTGGAACACATAGTTGTGAAGTGTTTATCCATTGGCTGCTGCATAGATGTGAAGCCACGCCCTTCTGACTGAACTGCACGTGACTGGAACACATAGTTGTGAAGTGTTTATCCATTGGCTGCTGCATAGATGTGAAGCCACGCCCTTCTGACTGAACTGCACGTGACTGGAACACATAGTTGTGAAGTGTTTATCCATTGGCTGCTGCATAGATGTGAAGCCACGCCCTTCTGACTGAACTGCACGTGACTGGAACACATAGTTGTGAAGTGTTTATCCATTGGCTGCTGCATAGATGTGAAGCCACGCCCTTCTGACTGAACTGCACGTGACGGGAACACATAGTTGTGAAGTGTTTATCCATTGGCTGCTGCATAGATGTGAAGCCACGCCCTTCTGACTGAACTGCACGTGACTGGAACACATAGTTGTGAAGTGTTTATCCATTGGCTGCTGCATAGATGTGAAGCCACGCCCTTCTGACTGAACTGCACGTGACTGGAACACATAGTTGTGAAGTGTTTATCCATTGGCTGCTGCATAGATGTGAAGCCACGCCCTTCTGACTGAACTGCACGTGCCTGGAACACATAGTTGTGAAGTGTTTATCCATTGGCTGCTGCATAGATGTGAAGCCACGCCCTTCTGACTGAACTGCACGTGACTGGAACACATAGTTGTGAAGTGTTTATCCATTGGCTGCTGCATAGATGTGAAGCCACGCCCTTCTGACTGAACTGCACGTGACTGGAACACATAGTTGTGAAGTGTTTATCCATTGGCTGCTGCATAGATGTGAAGCCACGCCCTTCTGACTGAACTGCACGTGACTGGAACACATAGTTGTGAAGTGTTCATTTATTGGCGCAGAGTTACCCAGGGTGCGTCATATAAAATATGGTCCAATGACAAACATGTTGCGACAGTACACGAGCTTAAAGTTCAACGTGTCCTCAATTAATAACGTGAAGTTTGCAGGTCTCTAGTAATTGCACGTAAACTGGAGGACGCGGGGTCGTAAGATCATGTTATACGGCGAGCACATCAGGTCTCTCGCCAGAAACATGATGGAGCACCGTTGACCAATCAGCGCCAGGCAACTTACTTGTCAGCAGCCCAGCCTATAAGAGAGATGCCGCAACACGCGGTAGCCAATACGGCACGAGGCCCGTTCTCAAAGCAGAACCTCAGCCAATCAGAGAATGGGCACGCCCACATGAACAGTTCCACGACGGTATTTAATTTCTGTCTACGATCAGTTATGTGCTGGATGTCTGAGATAAACAGGACATTATTTGAAAAAGTTCATTTCGAAAGCGCTGAGTACTGTGAGCCTACTATGCACACGCAAGTCACGTTGAAGTTCTCAAACAAAGGAAAATTGCTCCATGCTGTCACTGACATTCTACTCGTTATGCCAGGAACTGAATGCCATTAATCTGCAGTGAATTACATAGCCACGATCGTGGTTAAAAACCTGGTCAGTACAATGAGAGCTCTACCTAGTGAAGAAGCATGGCCATCTTCGTAAACAATGTTCACAGGACTTTGACAGGTTACCTTACAGCAGTGATGGAACACTTTCAAACTGCAATGCATTTAGACCCGAGTCAAACTAAAGACTGCAATTTAAAAAGACTGCTGTAAATTGGCAGGGAAAGAGAAATGTTTTTCGGCGATATTTGAGTAATGGCAAACACAATCTCCATTATATACAGACAAGCGCTGTTTGGAACATTTCTACGTAAATATTTTACGCACACGTACTTTCGGGAGATTTGGTGGATGTAACAACACAAAATCTGTTGCTAAGTCTGCGAAATTTAACTAGTCCATTTGGCAGAATAAAGACCAAAATACAATTCTAAGTATCTTAAAAGTATCAATAAAAATTTGATTTAACTGCTGTGCGTTTCTTGAAACTCTATTGTCAAATTTTTTTCATTATTTCGAAGATGACAAGAACTCTAGTTATTTAGTTCCACATACTGCAGGAAATAGATATTCTTAACGCTTTGAGCGTCGAGATTTTTGGTACGTAAATACAACTCTTATTGCGTATTTCTCTTCTCTCCATAAAGGTGCACTGTAGTGTAAACTACGACTGAATGGGCTAAGGAAGATTTATGCCAGTAGAGACTTGGAGATATGAAAGGAAAGCTTTGCACTCGACCAAATAGTATTTTTCTCAATGTAAAGAAATATAACAGAATTGACATTATTTCTGTTGCAGTTGGTGAGATTTTGCTGAAATTAAAAATACTGCGTCCCTGCCAAGTATTTATCGTAAAGCAAGGCTTGTAAAAATGCCACCTTTCCAGCTCAAAGCTTTAGAAGCGGAGAGCAATTTTGTGAGAACAGGAAGAAACAAACCAAATTCTTAGTGATATCGATTTAATTTTACCCAATTATGCAAATATGACAATATATCAATTGTTGTTTCACATTAACAAAGTTGATACATATATGACAAAACCCTGGTGCGAATATTACGGAGAGCTAGGGCCGCTGTTAAGTCCACCACCACCACCACCACATGGACATGCTCGCGAGTGTGATCACGACGCCATTTTGCTGGTCGATAAGATGCTCCTGCTCTGGGTCACAAGACGAACGTGATCATCACTCAGCAGTATGTACTTCACATTGTCAAAACTCTCTCACACGTCCTATTACATACTCTGTTTATACTTACAATAGCTTTTACTAGGGAAAAAATAACGGGTCATTGCTTTGTCGTAGGTGAACTAAGCAGTTTTGGTAGGCGCTGATCTTATGTTATCAGCTGTAATGTGGTGTTATTTCACACAATGGAGATACGAGGAGAGAGAGCGTTCATTGTTTAAACAAAGCATAATATTATACTCCTGACTTGCAGATGCAAATAAGACGGTGCATAGAATATCTTACGTAGATGACATATGTACTAGACTCCGCTCAACAAATCAGAAAAGCGTTCTCTGTTGTTTAACACGCTAATATCTATCCAAGATGCAAGGGATTAGCTATAGTCAGTGTGCGCTGGTCATGTAGCAGAGACATGGCACAGCGTTCTGACTGTGTCCAACACATCTCTTCACTATTGTCTTACAACCGTACAGGCGCCGGCGTCAACACTTCAACAAACTTTTGCTTTTCCCACCTGTGATCAACATGGCCATTCTTACTCGGGTCTATAATGACTGTCCGCTTTATAAAAAGAAATAAACTTTTTAAAAAACTCTTTTATGTGCAAAATGTTATAATGGCAGAGAGGATGTTATGGGTAGAGTTAAAGAAAAGACAACCATGCTTAACTGCGTCTTAACCCATTCAGACCCAGGGTACACAATTGTGGGTCATTTTTGGTCTCTACTGCACACTGCGAGGCTCGATGACCAATGATCTTACCTGTGGGTAATATTCACAAACCGTCTTACTAGTCTAGGTCATAGCCGAACATATAGCCTACAGCTCGTTGGCTATGGCAACGAAACTAGTGTTGTTTCGACTTGAGTACAGCACTCATTATACATTTTCTTGCGTGCAACACCTGACACCATAAATTAAAGTGGGCCTAAAAGGGAATAAAAGAATTGCGAAAATAAATAAATACAATTTCGTGAAAGTGAATATATATAAACGTTAAATTGAACAAAAATAAGGAACTTTTATGTTAACATTATGTTTAAAACGCTTGTAATAGACAGCGGCATATTTAAGAAACAACGCAACATGTCACACATGGGGTTGTTTTTCAAAGGTTTGATTTAAAAATTGTGAAGTAACGGCGAATATAATATATGCCGACTATGACAGTGTATCCGGAGATCACACACCACGCCTTATCTACCTGGGTGGTTGAGGTAGTAATGCAGTGCTAACTCGTTACCAAACAGCTACCGCAGTAACAAGCACGGTAGCAGATTGTAGTAACGAGTATTTGTGGCGCAGCTTGGCGCTTAACCATGTGACGCGGGACGACTTCTGCGGTTCCAGTTACCAGGAAACCGATACATTCTTAGTTGTTTTACTGAAGATGGCTTGGTATTTCTCCAAACTGGTGGCAACTTTTTATTTCAATCGATTGTAAGGTAAGATGACTTTCTAGTGAAACTAATTCGACGGAGCGAATGTTTACATACTTCAATGTTTAAAATTTGCGACGTCTAGTGCTAGACGTATTTGTTCTGTAATTAATATTTTCGTCTCTTTTGTGCATAACAGGTAAATGATTTCTTTAAAAGACGTATATTACAAATTATGATCTCTTATTACGGATGGTTTCTATTAAATTTAACACTTTCAAATCCACATTTAAAAAAACATCTTATGGCTAGAAATGTATGCCTTAAAGTAACAGAATCCTCATTGGCCCAATGAAATGGGGTAGCAGTTTAATACATGCATGACTACCAACAAGGAAAGGAAATTGTCGGACATGCGTACAATACGTTGAATCCTAGCAAACAGTCCACTTTCCCCGCTATAAACCATCATCTCTACCTATGCCTTACAGCATATTTTATTTTCAAGAGTGTACACTGTAAGTACGTTGGCGCCGAATTTTGAAAAGTAAGCTTAATTATTTAGTGTAGCATACAGTGTCTCAAAAATGTATTGCTGGTGCAGAAATTAATTTTAGTTTAAGTTTATATGAATAAAATGTATTGCCTTATACTAGCACACGGTATTTATAGCTCTCTGAGAGTGTCTTTTGATTAAAACAAATACTGGTCATTTCCACGGTATTGGTAATTTGTAGACCCATATGTGGCTGGCGGATATCTTCTGAGGATCTTGAACGCATTGAGTTCTCAGCACATTTACTGACAACTCTAGTAGACAAGTTAGTCTCCTATACCTAACACAGCAGGAAAGCAGTTATGCTGTTCTCTGTTACCACTGCTCTGCTGCTACACACACTGTACTGTACTGTACTGTACTGCAATACATTCATTACAGGCTGGTCATCAATAGGGGCACCCGTTTTTCGCGGAAATATTTGCGCGCATGCTAGATTTCAATACCCTATGGGCGTCCAAGCAGTATCCTTTTACTTATTGGCGGCGTGTGTCTGTGAGGAGACATTTTCTTACTTGATTGGCCAATCAGAATTAAAGTACTCCGATACTGTACGTTTGTGATTCGCGAACAGACACCTAAAACGTGAAACGCCTAGAGCCTCCACTCACGGATGTGGATCTGAGCTAAAATGTTGTGAAACTCGAATGATCGTTAAATGTTCTCGCGAAAATCAGGTGTACGTAGCCATCAGTCACTGACGAGTCGAGTTTACAATCAAACACGATCTTTTGGATGGGTATTACTGTTGTTCAACTATGGTGTTCTTGTAAGATCCTTACATAGAATGAAAGTGTTGCTCGAACTAGAGTCGCACACGCCAGCACAAGGTCGCAATGCCGTTGGCGAATCAGCAGTGGTAACCTCCTATCCAGCCGGCACATCAGCCAATAAGGAACATGCTGCTACACGGAGCAGACACGATGTTTGTGCCCAGAGCTTAGCGCAGCCAACGAGAGAATGTGAACTTCGTCTGTGAACATATCTGCTGTGTGCCCTATACTACTAAAAAATGTGCAGAGCAGTGTTGTTCTAGCTACACTCGATCGCAGTCCCAGAACTGCCATAACACATAACTGCTGTCTGTAACATAAGTAAAGCGTTTTTCAAATTCTCTCTTGGAACTGGCCGATACAAATATAGACCTAGTCTCTTTGTGCTATAATCACAACTATTTTAATGAAATATTTGACAATCACTTTTCCCATTACGTGTTTGGTTGTTTCCGAAATATGTTACTTAAGCATTCTATATTTCTTTTAACAAAAAAAAATATTTTCTCTTGAAGTAAACTTTTACGTATATTTTATTTATAAATTACAACATTTAATGTATAATTAACTTAATATGAATTTAAAAAAGAGAAAATACGTGTGTTGGTAATGAAGTAGTAAGAAATAGTTCTCGTGCTAAGAGGTTACGCGGTTCCTTGTCCTTTGATGCAATCGCCTACACTCAGCGCCATTTCACAACATTAAATATTTACTGAATTCAATTACTTTAATTAAAATTATTTAACTAAAATCACTTCATTTGTCTTTCAGTGAATTTCATTCCATAAACTTTAAGTCACCACATGAATATGTATCACAAACGTTTTAATTAAACAAGAAAAAAAAGCTAAAAGTAAATTTTTAGCTGTATCTACGACTCATGCACGACGAAAATAATTGTTTAAAACACAAAAAAAAAAAAAATTTTAATATCATCGTACATTTACCTTTTTAAAAATATGCGTCCTCCTTTTGTTACAACTTTAAATGTATGCACTCAACTATATTATTATGAGATTACTTCCAATAATATTGTCGTAAAAGCTGTGATCGACGATAGAAAATTTGTATTCAAGGAAATAAAGATCATTTTACAAAGGAAAATCTTAAAGGAAAACGAGGTATTCGATAAATTGAAAGAGAGAATTGACCGCGATTATGACGTTTGTATTTCTTCATATAGTATTCAAAGAATGAAATTCAAAATGGTAATAAAACATATATGGAGAGAAAGGTCGTTGAGACGTAGAGCAAGGCTGTTGTGTGGGAGGCGGAGTGTACGTGGCCACCCCTGCTGGGTCGGGATGGACTCGCCCGGCCGGGGTTCATTCTACCTCGCTCGCGCTGCCTAGCGACCAGCTGGTGAATGAAGGCGCAGCACGTGATCACAATGACAGATGAAAGTCGCCCTTCACATCCTAGCTCAGGGGGTGAAATGGGCGACTGCAGTCAGCCCGTAAAACCTGATTTCCTACTCACCCCCCCCCCCCACAACTAAATCTCCCCTTCCATCTTTTCACCCCTAATCATCGCACAGCAGACATAACTGAGCACATTTTAAATGTTTAAGATATCGCCCTCCCCCCCACTCTTCTACATGCTGTCTACCCACTTATAAAGAGCATTGTTCGTGCATATTTGCCTAGTGTAGCATTTTCTATTAATGCATGTAACCATTTTGAACTATTGCCTGTCGAAAGGGTTTGTAAGGCGCCTATGCCAGTGTTTCTATTTGTGTTCTTGGTAGCGAGCTGGAAGTACACCCAGGCAGGTTGTCATGGCAACCCAATCCCACTACACCGCAGTGATGTGGCCCAGCCCTGAGCAGATGCACTTAGCTCGCGTCCCTACCTCGGACACACACATAACACTTTCAATTAGGTGGGAACCCCTCGTCCAAGGTCAAGAAAAGCAAGGCGTGCAGTCTTTCCGTCCTAACGCTGTACTGTGGGGTTTTATTACACGCGACGAAAGTACACAGATTAAACTATATCCGTATCTTTGTACTTTTCTATTGCCGCTTTAAAAAAAACTGCATAGGCGAGCTTTAATGGTGCGATATTTAATCATTTTCACGTTCCCCCCCCCCCCCAAAGAATACACTTAATATGACAAAAGTAGAAAAATAGGGGCTTTTACCTTTTCTGACGAAAGTTATATTTGCAGAAAATTTATCTACCGAGATACGCGTATTCGCCCAAATAAATATTTAAAAAAATGCGGAGGTTCGTCCCACAAGATATACTTTGTTCTTAATTTCCTATACGGTCGTCACGTGTCAAATTGACATAGCCGTGGACAGTCAAGCTAACTAACTACTGTGAACACCGAGTAGGAAAAAACAAACTGATTTGCCATTGACTTGAACACTACGCTCGCAATAGGCCTAGACTTAACTAGAAGCCTGCTGCATGCCAGCGTGCACTCCAGTAGTGATTATTCTTCGTATGTTGGTATCATAAGTGTTTACTTGACTAAGAACAGCCTATAGACACAACGGGTGTGAGCTAACCCACATACAACGAGAGCTACACATCAGAGCCACTGCGTAGACCCCCCACCCCCTCCCTGAATTCCAAAACCACCTCCCCAACCCCCAGGTAGACTTAACTAGAAGCCTGCTGCATGCCAGCGTGCACGCCAGTAGTGATTATTCTTCGTATGTTGGTATCATAAGTGTTTACTTGACCAAGAACAGCCTATAGACACAACGGGTGTGAGCTAACCCACATACAACGAGAGCTACACATCAGAGCCACTGCGTAGACCCCCCCCCCCCCCCCCTCGCTGAATTCCAAAACCACCTCCCCAACCCCCAGGTAGACTTACTTGAATTCCGTTTTCAAAACTATGTCATGGGACGACAATGTAATTATTCACACATTCGAGCAGAGGTCGCTTGCTCATTGTCTGCCACCACAGACATTCTCTTGTTGCACCCGGCCACACTGCATGAAACTGCCAGTTTGTGCTGTGTTTACTATTGGTGCTAAGTCATGCAGGGCGTGTATACTCTCTTCACAGTAAAGTGAGCGCTTTTTAAGGCCCTCTCAAACACTACTAATTATATCTTATTGCAGCTCCAGGCATTGAATTTTGATGGTGGTGAAATGTATACACTGTGTTTATTCGTCACATTGCAATGTTTATATTAACAAGCAGCAAGAAGATGGAAATAGGATGAAAGGAAAAATTTAGAAGGGCCTTAAAAAGTGCTCACTTTACTGTGAACAGCCTGTAGAGCGAGCGGAGGTACAATGACACACGTCACATCCTTCTTCATTACTACTGAGCTAAACGATAGAATGTGCAGTGCGGTGTAAGACTGCACCAGATAGAGGTTTGGTCGTCTAGGCAACAGAAGTGTGTTCAGAGCAGACGTAGTGTATCTATCTCATTCCCTCGAGCCACGTAGAATTTACAGCCGTACATGGTAGAGCGCGCATGTGATTGCCAACACTGCGCTGCTAACCTGCCAATATCACTGTCACAAACAAACAACGTGGATATGGTATAATATCTCGCGCAAGTTGTGTTCTTAACACTTTAGTTGAGAACCACTTTGATGAAAGTATCAGTTGAATTGTTCGGCTTTATATCTGCCTGGCCGCGAATCACGGACGCTCAGTATAGGAATTCTTATTGGCTCACTCATGTAACAGGCTCTGTCTCCACAAAGACGAGCGGCCAATAGCCCAGCAGATGACTCTAGATATAAGTAAAGACTTGTGAATTTCGCTTACCATTTGTCGACAGAATAGACTTCAAACACATGTGCTTTCGTATTGCTCTTGTCATGTGACTCTGACGATTGTACTTCTTTGTTGGGTACAGATACATCCACAGAAGACAAAACTCGGTCTACATCGTCGTTAGTCTATGGCAGTGTTTCCCTTATTACTTGTCATCAAACACTGTATTGATACTTTTTCCCATGAATGGGGGCAGATTATATAATAATATATAAGCTGTTCAAGGTAAAATGTGCAATTTTGAAAACCCTGCTTAAGATCTATTTGTATGCACGCTGTGCAATCTTCCCCATTATGTAAAATCATCATAGCCACGGGCCTCATCACTTTATTCATACATCTATCTGGTGAAACTGTGTAATTATTAGGGAAATAAATATTGTACAAATCTGCATATTTTTACACTTCGATGTATTAAAAAATATTCAAAAGCCAAAGAAATAAGTTATCATAAATTGTCACCTAATACTTTTTATTCGACGTTAAAATATATGGAACAACTTTTCATCCATCGTTGCCAACTTGCGTGGGTGAATGTCACTCAGTGCGCCCGTTAAAATATATGCAGGTAGGGGCAGTGATTTTTTTCCTAAGGTCGATTTCAAAAGTGCTCACTTTAACGTGAACAGTCTTTACATGCTGTTCACTGTAAAGTGCTCACTTTATCGTGAACAGTCTTTACATGCTGTTCACTGTAAAGTGCTCACTTTATCGTGAACAGTCTTTACATGCTGTTCACTGTAAAGTGCTCACTTTATCGTGAACAGTCTTTACATGCTGTTCACTGTAAAGTGCTCACTTTAGCGTGAACAGTCTTTACATGCTGTTCACTGTAAAGTGCTCACTTTATCGTGAACAGTCTTTACATGCTGTTCACTGTAAAGTGCTCACTTTATCGTGAACAGTCTTTACATGCTGTTCACTGTAAAGTGCTCACTTTATCGTGAACAGTCTTTACATGCTGTTCACTGTAAAGTGCTCACGTTATCGTGAACATTCTTTACATGCTGTTCACTGTAAAGTGCTCACTTTATCGTGAACAGTCTTTACATGCTGTTCACTGTAAAGTGCTCACTTTATCGTGAACAGTCTTTACATGCTGTTCACTGTAAAGTGCTCACTTTAACGTGAACAGTCTTTACATGCTGTTCACTGTAAAGTGCTCACTTTATCGTGAACAGTCTTTACATGCTGTTCACTGTAAAGTGCTCACTTTATCGTGAACAGTCTTTACATGCTGTTCACTGTAAAGTGCTCACTTTATCGTGAACAGTCTTTACATGCTGTTCACTGTAAAGTGCTCACTTTAACGTGAACAGTCTTTACATGCTGTTCACTGTAAAGTGCTCACTTTATCGTGAACAGTCTTTACATGCTGTTCACTGTAAAGTGCTCACGTTAACGTGAACAGTCTTTACATGCTGTTCACTGTAAAGTGCTCACGTTAACGTGAACAGTCTTTACATGCTGTTCACTGTAAAGTGCTCACTTTATCGTGAACAGTCTTTACATGCTGTTCACTGTAAAGTGCTCACGTTAACGTGAACAGTCTTTACATGCTGTTCACTGTAAAGTGCTCACTTTATCGTGAATAACCTATGTCATCGTTGAACGGTATTTTACTAGACGAACCTACGACTGCAGTTCAGCTCCGCTACTATAGGTTCAGCCTCGTATACAGAGGCTGTAGGAACGGGTGTTCTGATTGGCCCACGTTGCCGCTCAGGTCCACCAACGTGACGCCGCGTACGACGAAGCTTCGCCCGCGACGAACTGTGTCAAGACTGCGAGAGGCCATCGACCTCACCCCAAGCTGGTGGGGGGTGCCCCCTCACACACTGGCCTGGACAAGTGGCGCCAGCGCCGCTCGCCACTTTCTCCAATTATCACGAGGCCGAGTGTGCACTGCAGCTTGCTGTAATGTACCTCTCGTAGTCATTTGCCACGCGACATTAGTAGCAACCACAACATGCCGTCTGCTACTTCTCACATCCGCTCACTTTCTTCCGTACACCTCGACCTCTGCGTTACATATAGCTAGCTATACACTGTCAAATGAGAACTTCTGAAAGCCCTGCTGAAGCTCTACTTGTATGCACGTTGTGTATTCCTCCCTCCGCCTTATGTAAAATTTACATTGCCATGGGCCTCATCACTTTATTCATACGTCGGTCAAATGAAACTGTGAAATTATTAAGAACGCAAATACTTTAAAAATCTGCTCATTTTTACACTTCGATTCATTAACAAAAAACAGAAAACGAAATAATGTCAAGTTGTCACAAATGGTTACCTAACACTTTCTATTCAACGTTAAGATATGGAACTACTTTCAGTCTTTACTATGAAGACAATTAGTTGTGTGACTAGCACAGGGTTCGTCAAGACCAGTTTGTGTCAACTATTCAAAACAAACACAAACACTGGCGCTGGCTGAGAACCGTCAAAAAGTGGCCTTCGTGACTGAGACATAGTATAAGACTGCAGCTAACAGCGATGTACATATGATGAACGTGATTCACACTACTATAGCAGTGTAAGCCTGGGGGGGGGGGACTAGTCAATCACACGCCACTGCTCTCACCTGGGTTGCAGTTTATATGGTGTAGAGTAGACAATAAGCGATGTGTGGGTTGCCGTGGCACCAAGTCTACTTTACTTATTCTCACCAAACTATAGAACGATGTCAATGGCGCGCAGTGTTGCCAGATTACTTCGAATACGTCACTGGTAACTAGTACGGGAAACCATTCCTGCGACGCAAAGTTAAGCGGCTCCTTTGAAACTGAAACATGTGACATAATCACGCCCCTAAGCACAGAACATCGCCGCACACTAATACAGAAGTGAAACAAGCGCTTATACTGCGACCTTCAGTCGCACGCGTATGTAACATATCGGAATGGCGTTCTTCAACCAGCGGGACGCCTGGCTGGTAACTTACTCGCCTGGCAGACATAGGCCAACACACCAGTTACCAATCAGAAACAAGGTATAGCCTCGCCTACAACTAGGCCAGTAGATGTGTCACGCAATTCAAAATGAACGTAATTATTGGTTTACAAACTTGCAGTTCTCCGTACGCGACATCTGTTGACGAAAAAAATAACTACCTACATGACATCTGTAGATTGAAAACATGAACAATAGCGTGTGTGCTCTAACTGAAGAGAGAGAGAGAGAGAGAGAGAGAGAGAGAGAGAGGAGAGAGAGAGAGAGAGAGAGAGAGGCGCGGAGAGGAAGATAAGAGGAAGAATATTTCGCGAATGATTGAATGCGTTTTACACAATATTTAATTGTCTGTTTATTACACGGTCAGTGGTTACTTCCACCTCTCCGCAGACAATCGTACTTCACAAGTGCTCTCTTCGCCTAGAAGTCATCTTAATCGTTGATCAATAACGAAACATATGCTCCGCTAAATGCGCTACACACACACACGATCGCTTCTCTACAAACAGTATACTGCGATATGTGATGAGCACGCCGGGAGTTACCAGTAGTTGTAGCCAGTTGATCAATAACGAAACATATGCTCCGCTAAATGCGCTACACACACACACACACGATCGCTTCTCTACAAACAGTATACTGCGATATGTGATGAGCACGCCGGGAGTTACCAGTAGTTGTAGCCAGTTGATCAATAACGAAACATATGCTCCGCTAAATGCGCTACACACACACACGATCGCTTCTCTACAAACAGTATACTGCGATATGTGATGAGCACGCCGGGAGTTACCAGTAGTTGTAGCCAGTTGATCAATAACGAAACATATGCTCCGCTAAATGCGCTACACACACACACGATCGCTTCTCTACAAACAGTATACTGCGATATGTGATGAGCACGCCGGGAGTTACCAGTAGTTGTAGCCAGTTGATCAATAACGAAACATATGCTCCGCTAAATGCGCTACACACACACACGATCGCTTCTCTACAAACAGTATACTGCGATATGTGATGAGCACGCCGGGAGAGTTACCAGTAGTTGTAGCCAGTTGATCAATAACGAAACATATGCTCCGCTAAATGCGCTACACACACACGATCGCTTCTCTACAAACAGTATACTGCGATATGTGATGAGCACGCCGGGAGTTACCAGTAGTTGTAGCCAGTTGATCAATAACGAAACATATGCTCCGCTAAATGCGCTACACACACACACGATCGCTTCTCTACAAACAGTATACTGCGATATGTGATGAGCACGCCGGGAGTTACCAGTAGTTGTAGCCAGTTGATCAATAACGAAACATATGCTCCGCTAAATGCGCTACACACACACACGATCGCTTCTCTACAAACAGTATACTGCGATATGTGATGAGCACGCCGGGAGTTACCAGTAGTTGTAGCCAGTTGATCAATAACGAAACATATGCTCCGCTAAATGCGCTACACACACACACGATCGCTTCTCTACAAACAGTATACTGCGATATGTGATGAGCACGCCGGGAGTTACCAGTAGTTGTAGCCAGTTGATCAATAACGAAACATATGCTCCGCTAAATGCGCTACACACACACGATCGCTTCTCTACAAACAGTATACTGCGATATGTGATGAGCACGCCGGGAGTTACCAGTAGTTGTAGCCAGTTGATCAATAACGAAACATATGCTCCGCTAAATGCGCTACACACACACACGATCGCTTCTCTACAAACAGTATACTGCGATATGTGATGAGCACGCCGGGAGTTACCAGTAGTTGTAGCCAGTTGATCAATAACGAAACATATGCTCCGCTAAATGCGCTACACACACACACGATCGCTTCTCTACAAACAGTATACTGCGATATGTGATGAGCACGCCGGGAGTTACCAGTAGTTGTAACCAGTTGATCAATAACGAAACATATGCTCCGCTAAATGCGCTACACACACACACGATCGCTTCTCTACAAACAGTATACTGCGATATGTGATGAGCACGCCGGGAGTTACCAGTAGTTGTAGCCAGTTGATCAATAACGAAACATATGCTCCGCTAAATGCGCTACACACACACACGATCGCTTCTCTACAAACAGTATACTGCGATATGTGATGAGCACGCCGGGAGTTACCAGTAGTTGTAGCCAGTCACACATAAGACACGTTCCCAGAATTCGTGCAGCCAATAAGAGAATAGATGCGTCCACGATTATTTCCTCTGTATCATAATCACCAACTGTGACAGCTGGTATACGTCACTAGTCTATGAAATCTCGCTGGCAGATCATTATACTCGCGATTTGTACATGTCTCTAACGGTAGTAGAGGGGTCGCGGTGGCTTACTAGGTAGACTACTCACCTCCAACCTAAGCGAATCGGGTTCGATTCCCTGCGGGGTCACCCGCGGATTTTCGTATTTGGGAATTGTGCCGGACGATACCGCTGGTAGGCGGGTTTTCTCGGGGGTCTGCCATTTTCCTCGCCCTCACATTCCGGTGCTGCTCCACACTCACCTCACTTCACACTCATCACCTCTAATGATAGTAAAAACGCCCGGCGCGTTGTTATCTTTGGAGCGAAGCGTTACGATGAAATAATCTCGTCGCTCTTTCTGTACATTTACGATGTTTGCGGACGGACGGAGGGAGATGGTAGGAGGAAGGGAGGTGGAGAGAGAGTCTGGCTTACACACTACACACACTGTAACTTATTAAAACAAAAAAGATACACGCCGATACGTTGCATGGGATCCGAACCAAACACAGCCTGGCGTTCTGCACCAATGTCTCCACTAAGGTGGAGTCGTGGATAATGTTACGTGGTACATCCACAGCCGTGCTTTACACATGGAATACTGCAGTATAATAGGAATGGCGCGTCCTGAGTGCAGGGCTCATGTATCTAACAGCAGTCGTATGTCAGCGAGGCAACTTTGCACTGCTGAGAAAGATCAGCCCTTCCGTCTTTGTCTAGTAGATCCATAACCCACCCCCCCCCCCCCAAAATTAACAGTTTCGATTTGGGGGGGGGGGGGGCTGGCGAGTAAGTAGCTTAATTCTCACGCAGCGAACCCAGAACGCTGTAGAAAGAAAAACTGGGAAAAAATTCTCAGCCCATAACTCACAGCGCCAGGAATAATATAGTTTGTACTAACACCGGAGCTTCCCGACATTTATACGACACGTCACGGAACACAAAATACAGTTTCACTGTAATCACTGCACTCACTGCTACATAGCTAATTTAACATCGCTGCATTCACAAATAGTTCCGCTGCTTCGCGTCACTGGTAGCCAAAACTATAGGCTGTTCACGGTCAAATGAGCACTTTTGAAAGCCCTGCTTAAGAGCTAGACCTATTTATATGCACGTTGTGTGTTCGTCTGCCTAGTGTAAAGTTAACATTGCCATCGGCCTCATCAATTTATTTTTTAATGCGTCGGCCAAGTGAAACTGTGAAATTATTAGAAAAGTAAATATCGTACAAATCTTCTAATTTTTATAATTAGAAGCATTAATAAATACAGAAAGCGAGAGAAATAATTTAAGTTATCAAAAATGGTTACCTAACACTTTTTGTTCGACGTTAATATATGGAAATACTTTACCTCCATCGTTACCAACTTTACTGGACACATGTCACTCATTGGGCACCGTTAAAATATATGCATGTAGAAGCAGTGACATTTTTCTCAGGTTGATTTCAAAAGTGCTCACTTTATCGTGAACAACCTTTAGTTAGTGTATGGGCAGAGGCAACAGTGTTCTACGCACAGGCTGATTCTTGTATTGTTAGTATAGCCCATTTCATACAAGTGGTCTCAAATTTGACAGCTCTAGGAAAGTAGTGCCAATGGGTGGCTATGTATCCTTCCGCCACAGCTGAACTGTCATTGGAGGTGACTGTTTGTAAACAAACACCATGTGGCTGCCAGTATTTGTAAACAAACTGCATGTGCCTCCTCCCAAATGACTATTAGAAGATGCGAAGAGCTGTTCAAAAGTTGCAGGTTGGCAACAATCCCATTTTTTTACGCTTATAAATATTTTATGTAAATGACTAACAGCCCATGTAATAAGTCTATAAATTGATAATTATTTACCTTGCAAGAAATTTGTAACCAGGATGCACGAAAATGAAATTGTATTTTGACTGTTAAATTAACAAGATATTTTACTGTTTTTGAATACACTCTAAATATACTAATGTCAACTAATCTTGTCACACTTACCTGAAATAAGTTCTTGTAAACATAAAAAATTTCGCATGGTTTCCACGAACACCAAATACCAAGGAACCTCCCCCCCCCCCCCCATGAATGCACAAATACCTAAATACCCCCCAACCTCCTCACCCAATTATCAAAGACAGTATACATTCTTACATACAGGCTATGCCTAATATTGCATTAAAAGTACATAATTCAGATTTGTGGTATGATATTACAACAAACTCTGTACAGCCTGATACTTTTATGGTGTTTATAATTCTCAGAATGTTAAAGTATGTACGTAGCGAAAATAATATTTAAGCGAATGTTACTTAATTTCAGTATTTTAATAACTCTCATTTAGTAACTCGAATGTTAAGTATCGCAGGTCTACATACAAAATACTTTAATAACTTTTCTCAAATACCTACGTGTTCAGATTGTCATGCTGCAAATAAAAACTTATTTCTGACTAACTCAGTCGCACAACCTCCTTCCTCAATATTGAGAATACAGTCCTAGGCTTGTTCTCGGGTACCTAATGAAAAACTGTATTTCAGTTCAGAGATGTTACAAAGTGCTCTAGAGAAGCAGATGTGACCTACAGCAACTATATATCAAACGAACATGTTACTTACACACTAAAAAGATGCTCCACCTACCCAAGATTGAAGACATCATAAAGTTAATTTTCCTTTACGATACATTTTGGAATGTCGCAGTTCCCGCTGATGCATGAGACACTTCTTTATGATGTTGGAGCACCTTCGTTGGGTGCATAAATTGAAAGAATTTTGTTTTGATAAGTATGTTGTAATTTACTTGATATCGAAAAGTTGTCTTTCCAATGTAAATCCTGTTTATGTGAATTATTCTTCTGTTACTCTTACAATATTCTTAACAACATATGTTAAAAATATATAAACGTTTTTAATTTACAAAACAAAAATGCTCAAAAAGTTTATGAAAGACTCCAACGTTGAAACCTACATGCCATTATGTTACTTTCAAATGCCGACTTTAAAAACAGGAAAAACCTTTAAATTAATTTTCTAACAAGTACCCCTGCGTGACAAGCTTGACAAATTTTACATACGTTCTACAAAAATAAAGTGATACAACTTACAAGTTTGTATGACCAATAAGCATTCCTTAATATTATTGCTTTAGAAACACAATTTAAACCATAAATGTTGTAAGTATAATTAAGATTTTAAATTACAACTTTTAGTTACGAGTACTATTTATTCCAAAGACATCATCAAAATAGCCAACCTAACAACACGGATCCCGCAGCAGTTCATCAGCTGATACAATACTGTAGGAGCGAGAGCATGTACTGTTTACATAGTGCGTAGGTTGGTCACATTGTCTGTCAAGTTTGAGACCACTTATATGAAATGGACGTTTCTTAGAATGGACAGAAATGCGGAGATGATGAGAAAGCGCGACTGTCCTTGGCTACTGACGTGAAATAAATGTTTTCCCGCCAATATCGCAATGGAAATAAAGTGGCTAGGATGTGATAAGACAGCCGGGCCGGCCTGTCCGCGGACATGCGGAGGTTGTTAACCCGGCAACTGACGGGTCGTGCTCTGCAGGGCGACCCCGTGGGGACCTACCGCCGCTACACTTGGGCCATATCGCTCCACATATATGCTTGGCTGACTGTCGTGTAATGTAGCCTACTTATCTCACCTCACATATAGGCTGTTCACTTTCCAAAACTTGGAATAATAGTCTAATCACATATGTATTTTATTGTAGCCTTAGACGTAACTTCCGAAAGCGCTGGGATTTTATTCCCTTCATGACAATTTTTATTTAAAAAGGTGATTAAAGGATTTTAAAAAATGTCTGAAATAAACAGTAACAACTGCCTTTAAAAGTGCTCACTATACCGTGAACAGCCTATAGCAACATTACATCGCCAAGTACTACCAACTTAAGTGCCTATTGTTTGTGGCTAGAGCGCTCGCCCCCCACCGAGACGAAACGGGTTCGATTCCCGGCGGGATCTCTCCCGAATCTTTGCACGTAGGGATCAGGCCGGAGTACACCACTAGACAGAGGGTTTTCTCGGGGATCTCCCGATTCCCACGTCGTTTCACCTTCTTCGGCTCTCAAGACCTCGATGTTAATAGCCGGCCAAATATATTCACTCACCCACTCATTGGTTCATAGAAATGATGAAGTAGCTTCATGCAAGTAATACTTTACTGACATTTGCAGAGAGAGAGAGTTGAAAATTAGAAAACAGTCAAATCATCACGCGAAAAACAATCGTCTCTGCCAATAAGCAGGTTATAATCCATTTAACTTCGAAGTCACGCTAAAGTACTACTTTCAGGATATTCATCCGCCTCATGCACACGACGCCAACCTGGGATAGGAAATTACACAAAGGGGCAAAGCACCGTATTCCTGAGCTCTCAGCTTAATAGCAGCTTAACGAAGATCAGAGTAAGTTAAGAGATTTTGGCGGCTCTTAACAGCGAAGCGTTGAGAGCCGGTGAGGGTGATTGACGTGAATATGGAGCAGCGCCGGAATGCAAGGGCGGGGGGAAAACGGGAGATCCCGAGAAAACCCGCCAAACAAGCGATATTGTCCAGCACAATTCCCACGCGCGAAAATCCGGGAGTAACCCGGCCAGCGAAACGAAGTTTAGACAAAATTTTACTAAAAAGACAACACGCCACATCTATGAACGCTCAGTTTAGAACTGTTTCTTACTAGGCATTACCAAAAATGGCATATATTTATGTCAACATAATTATAAAACGCTCTTGGTAGGGATGGCGTAACATATTTAGGAAGGAACCAAACATGGCACATGTGGCGTGGTTTTCAAGGGTTTATTTGAAGAAGTGTAGAAATACCGGGAATAGACTATACTTATAGGCTGTTCACGGTGAACTGAGCACTTATGAAAGACCTGCTTAGTATGTACTTGTACGCACATTGAGTATTTTTCCGCCTTATGTAAAATTAACATTGCCATGGACCTCGTCACTTAATTTATGCTTCGATCAAGTGCAAATGTGAAATTATTACAGAAGAAAATGTTTTGAAAATCTGCTAATATTTACACTTCGATTCATTAACAAAAAACAGAAACGGGAATAATTTAAGTAAGGGTAGAGTGGGGCAATTCTGATCACGGGACAAATCCGATCATAATAAGAAAAGGAAACTGGTAACATTGCACGCCGGTAGAAGACTTTGTCATCCCATCAGTCGCGAGTTAGGAGCCTTGGTGTTCGGGTCACGAAAAGTTTTACAGTTTACAAGAATATCTATGTCGATCCCAAGGTAAGTTACAAAATTATTTTTTACCTCTAAATAAACGTTCATGTTTCAAAATAAGGCCTCGCAATCACAGAAGTTGATATTTTTGTAGTATCTTGGTTTTGTCTTGTAGCTTACTCATTGAAATATAATAGCTGTGTATTTCTTCCGGTAAAAAAGAAGTTTCTACTTAACAGTTAGGCCTTTAAAGCTAGAAGTCACCAAAGTGGGGTAATTCCGATCGACATCCGAGCTATTCCGGTACAACAGAAGACGGAATGGGCCGTAGTTGCCTCAAAATCTTAATAGTTTCATAGCCACATAAACTCAGCTGGGTAGGCTTGTGTTTCAAGGTCAGTCCAGGCGGTAAACATTATGTTAGTGTCTCCTAGCTGTTGCCCTTCTGGCAATGGTGACGGGGCGCAGGAGCATTCCTAGCGGTTTCGCATACTGAAGCAGGTCGCAGCCTATATCGTTCAAGAACAGACGGCTGGCTGGTCGTACTCAGTATACGCCCGCCTAACTGATTACCATTAATATTTTCTATTCAGTAGTTACAAGAATGAATGCATCGTGCATTCATAAAATATAGGACGAGAAGCATAAAATAATACAACAACAATTTGAGGATTGGTCAACATACTGTTAAAACACTCAGCATCCCTATAGGGCCTATTCTGTAGAGTTTTCAACTCTTGTCAATGTGTGTTTGGAATTACAATAACAATATCCAAACGTGGTCTTTGGGAACCATCTTGGCAGAATTTTTTTATCACGATGCACATCCATCTACATTAGTTTATTAATTTGTCTATCCTTTATGTGTACCTCAAACTCCTTCTGGAATATAAGTCAAAAGCACCAGAAATCCATGCTACCCAAGTGATTAGGTTGGACATATAATATCATGCAATGCTTACCTATTCTTTGATGTATTTTACAAGAGCCTTACTTGTGATGTAGAAATTATGATTGCAAATCAACATAAACCGGTGTCTTTATGAATTTCAGATGGTAAGAAACTACAAACAAAAAAACACTACCCTTCAGTGGTCCGAGGAGTCGATGTTTCAGGCTATAAGCAGCATCCTCCGCGGGGATACAACCATCAGAGCAGCTGCTAGCTTACATCAGATAAAGTTTACCGCACTTCAAAATTGGATCCAAAAAGTGAAACTATATCAGTCATTTGGAGCAAAGGGAAAGAATATAAACATAGAGTAGGTCATCCATCTGTACTAAATGCTGAGGAAGAAGAGGAACTGTGTGAGACTGCATAACTTGTCGAAGAGAGTCTTTGGTTTGACTACCATTCAGGTAAGAAATGCAGCATACGTGTATGTGAAGTGAAACGTCTCGAAGTTCCTTGGATTAATTCCAAAAATTAGCAAGTAAAGATTGGCTTGCTGGATTCATGGGCAGACATCCTCAACTATATTTAAGAAAACCTGAAGGTTTATTAAAATTGAGGGAGCTGCCATGAACGAAAAAGACTTTAGCAGTTTTTATGAGCTCTATGGAAATTTAACAGCTGAACTATGACTCGGTGAGAAGCCAGAGAGAATTTTCAATGTGGACGAGTTCGGGTTTCCTTTGAACAACAAACCATCGAAAATAATTTGCGAAAAAAGCCAAAGAGAAATCATCAAACTGACTAGTGTAGAACGTGGTGAAAATGTGGCAGTAGTGGCTTGTTTCAGTGCTAGTGGGGTATACATCCCACCGTTCGTGATTTTCAAGGGTGTGCGGTATCGGGAGTCATACTGTGTGAATTTGCCATCTGGCTCTGTAGCAGCAATGTCTGAATCTGGTTATATAAATGAGGACTTGTTCCTCAAATGGTTGCAACATTTTCAGGAACACAGACTCCCAGGGAAGTGCATACTTATTATGGATGGGCATGCATCGCATTGTTCACTTAAATGTCCGAACTTCTGTACAGCCAATCAAATAACACTTCTTTGTTTGCCACCCCATACCACACAAGTCCTCCCGCCCTTAGATCGAACATTGTTCAAACCATTAAAGACTTTCTACAACCGAAAAGCAAATGCAATCATTCACAGCAACCCAACACAATAAATTACCAAGTCTGACTTTGGAAATATTTTCACAGCAGCATGGAATAAGGCTGCATCCCATGGGAATGCTACCAAAGGGTTCCAGTGCACTGGCCTCTACCCATTTAACCCTAAAGTAATATCACGGGATAAATGTCTACCATCTGCAGCTTTCCAAGCTAATTATTCTTCAATCCCAACAGGAAGTCCTCCTACTATACCCACTGCAGGTCCATCTTCTGATGTTTCTCGTGAGTGTTCTCCAGACCATGCTAAAAGTAAGTCATGTTACCATCATTCCACATCTAAAACCACAGTTGATAGCTCCATTTCTCAAGCTTCACCTCCCTTGTTTGTACCAGCTTCTACCTCAAAGTCTCCCAACCAGCAGACAAATTCTCTATTTAATGGCATAATTCCAACTCCACACAAATCATCCAGAAATCCAAACACCCCGAAGCAAACAAGAAAGAAACAGACAGCTAGACACCTGACATCAGAAGGGAACATCAAGGAAACTGCAGGAAACGTTAAAATAGCGACAGAGAAAAGGAAACGGGTGGATGGCGCAGTGAAAAAGCGTAGACTGTTTGCAGAAAAATAAATGTGCTCAAGCAAAGAACAAATCCCCTAAATGAAAGATTCGAATAATGCACCATGTGGTTTTTGCAATAGAAGGTGGAGCCAGTCTGCCAACACAGGGGATTGGATCAAGTGCCAGAAATGTGGAAGCTGGTATCACGAAATCTGTGTTGGTGCCGAAGGACGAAAGCATTTCATATGTGGTAGATGTCTGTGATCATAACTGCCCCACCATGATCGGATTTACCCCACTCATTATCGCAATTACACTCTAAATCGGAATCAATCATTTTTTACTGATTGCCAGTTGAAACTGCTCCATACGGAATCAGCAGAAAAAATATCACTAATTCATCAGTTAAAATAAATCTACTAATTCAAGCAGTATAAAACTAGTTAGGCCTATTTATAGTTGGTTAATAAATAAGCACATAGCATTTGCATGTGATGTAAGTTAGGTACGATTTATTTTGTCGCAGAACACAAATATTGTCCACACAAAAACGTTTTTGGACGTGGTTGGGCTCAAAACTCTGTCCATAAAGCACGTATGCTGAAGCTTTCATGATCAGCCATTGCCACTGCCCTACTTTACCACTGCCAAGTGTGCGCTCGTATTATGGCTACTGAACCACAAAATGTAATTTCAAATATTGCTGTAAGATTCGTATTGTGAAAGTATTTCTTGTTGTCGAAATATATTAATATTCTGAGCAAGTACATGTCTATGCCAGGTTCGAAAGTCAATCTATGTTTAGTTTAGTTCGGATTCTGTGTTTTTAAAAGATAAATACAGTGGTTTTAAGGTACGAGATTATCGATGTCCACTAGTATCCGCCATTTTACAATGCAACGAGACACTAGAGATTTAAACTGTTATTTTTAGTGACAGATAGATCAGTGATAATTTTACTGACTCGATAGTGAGGTGATTCAATTAGAAATGTGGACTTTCACCAACAAAGTTTAGTGGTCTTCAAGTTAACAGATCAAATAATGAGGAAACGACAAATTTGATACAATATTGCATTGTTTCTAACTTTCCACTATCTAATTCGCACAGTTATTACTAGTCAATCTGTCTCTTCGAAGTAACAGTTTCATTCTGTAAAATCTCGTTGCATTGTAAAATGCCATATACAAGAAAACACCGACATCACCGTTAAAACCACTATATTTCTCTTTTAAAGCACACAATCTGAACTAAACTTAACTTAGAATGACAAAGACATGTACCTACGTACGCATAATGTGTGTATATTTGGACAACATGAAGTATTTTCATATCACGAAACTTACAGTCATACGCCACTGTAAGTTTATGTTATTACGCAAATGCGAGAGTTTATCTCAGTGGCAAAGTAGTGGAGTAGGTAGCACGTCAGCCAAAAGAAACAAGCGAATGTGTTGTTTTCTGGGGTGGCGGTATGATACCAACCACTTCCAAAATTTCCTTATACATGTAATAATTTGGTTTGCGACAGAATAACTGTACTTGATTCATTTCAAACCGTAATGCACAGTTTTTAATCATTGTGCTTTTTATTAATCGACTATAAATACCTGATTTTATACTGTTTGTATTGGTGGATTGCATTTAACTGAAGAGATTAATAGTTTTCTTTTTCTACTGATTCCGGATGGAGCAGTTTCAACTGGTAATTAGTAGATATCTACTGATTAGCAGTTTCAACTGGTAACTAGTAGATATCTACTGATTAGCAGTTTCAACTTGTAACTAGTAGATATCTACTGATTAGCAGTTTCAACTTGTAACTAGTAGATATCTACTGATTAGCAGTTTCAACTGGTAACTAGTAGATATCTACTGATTCCGATTTAGACTGTACCCCGCCTAATTTTGTGTATCCTCTAATTTCATCTTTCACTAAACATTTTTGTGAATGTTAAACATGTTATTAATATGCTAATTAATTGGTGGTAGCAAATATATATGTTGAAGTTTATGTTAATGTATTTTTTATTAACTAATTCTTATTTCCACTTGTTTTATTTACAAAACCTTTGAATTGATTGGAATTGCGCCACACTACCCTATCCCAAAATGTTACCTGGCACTTTTTATTGGACGTTAAGATATGGAACTATTTTACATTCATCGTTACTAACTTTACTGGGCGCATGTCACTCAGTTTACCCGTTAAAATATATGAAGGTAGGGGTAGTAACTTTTTTTCTAAAATTGATTTTAAAAAGTGCTTACTTTATCGTGAACAACCTTTACACGACACTATTTACATAAAAGTGTGTCGCTGAACTCGTACATGTTTCACGTCTACTGCTGAACAATGTCAATAAAGACAGACACTGTGTGACGAGGCTGAGGGTGTAGAGCAAGGATCTAAATATGGACGGGGTCGTGCACAGATCGATGTGACTGGACTCTGGTAAACATTCGCCGACCCGGCCAGATGCAGCTGGGAGGGGCTATGTACGCCGCAATCCATACACAACACATCACATCACTGAGCTAGGCCGTGCACAACACAACACATCACATCACTGAGCTAGGCCGTGCACAACACAACACAACACAACACAACACATCACATCACTGAGCTAGGCCGTACACAACACAACACAACACATCACATCACTGAGCTAGGCCGTGCACAACACAACACAACACATCACATCACTGAGCTAGGCCGTGCACAACACAACACAACACAACACATCACATCACTGAGCTAGGCCGTGCACAACACACACAAACCCCTTGAAGAGAAAATATAATCACTGTCCACAACTATCTATGGCTGTTTTCGACTTCACCAGCTGTGGGCCCTTATCTGGCTTAGTCCCCATGAAATGTGCATCCCGGATGTGACGTCGCGGTGCCGCTGTCCGAATTCATAGCAAAGGTACATTATGCATACTAGTCAAGGGCACGAGCAAGTTGCCCTTCTCGAGCCCTAGATAGATTTCGATTCGCAACTGCTTTAAATACTTCATTTGTCTGTGTCTGTTTTGTAATTACAACTGCGCACGGCCGCGGAAAACACTCGTAAACGTCAGAAAAAAAATGAAACTCGCATAGAGCAAAATTTGACAGAATAAAACTCGAGGTGGAAACGATCATGGGCGTCCGAATTCACTAACTAATATTTCTCATGAAGGGAAGAGAGGCTCGTGAGACGGGAAGTGACGAAGGGCACATTGGGCGGAAATCGAACACAGCCATGGCATGTAGTAACTATTAGATACAAAACAACATAAACAACCTTCGTGTGTTGTGTTTACTCAGAATATTAAGCGGTGACTATAGATAGGGTTTCAATACAGCAATCTGTTTACAAAAGATACAGCATTGTCGCTATAGTTTAGAACATTGTTTCACAGACGAATAAACATCCCACACTGTGATTTACTTAAGAGATTTTCGCTGACGTGACTATTCAAAGATCACGTTTATGTTCCAGTAACGAAATTTATGAATGCGCATCAAAATCTCGACTTCGTTTTTACCCTGAAAAAAGAAAAAAATATTTACAGTGAAATATCGGATAGTAGGAAATACACAGCTGCTGACAGTGAGAACCACGTTTGTGCACAACTCGGAGTAATGTTTCATTCAGATGGCATGATCGCTAATACGTGCCTACCAGAGGTCAAACAGTGTGTAGGGAAGTGAGTAGCTTAGCTCCAGGTATAGTACTGTCAACAACATTTAACCAAGTGCATGCACACTTCTGTTACACAACACGTCTTTTATGTCATATCATAAACAAAAAGCAAACGATATGAAAACAGCAGTTAGCAGGTTCGTCTACTCTTATGAAAGGTTTTCTCCAATCGTAATTATAACCTCCCACACAAAAAAATAAAACCATATTTTTGGGACGTAATTGCACAATATCTATTTTGAAATATAACCTACAAATACATTTGAAATTTCATTTAAAATTACATTTTATTTAATTCAAGCCATTACTAACATTATTAACTTTAATCATCGGGAATTAATAACAATTTAATTTCTACACTCAACTATAACATGAATAGAATATTTATTATTGCCTTTGTAAAGATAAATAAAAATCGTAAATTTAAAAAATGATGAAATAACTGTTTTACGCAAATTGTGGTAATGTATTAATTGATAGAAAATCAGGACCTTTCGGAACAGCACGTTCGATGAAAATGTGCAATGTTCCTGGTGGTAGCTCAACATCTTGGGCCGAGTTCACCATTGTTTTCAGACGAAACTAAAGTGCTCCTACAACACAATATTATGGCGGGTATACATGTTCATGGTTGACATGGCCGGTGCGGAACAGATCCAGAAAGTGCTGTTCCCTCAACAATGCTAATGGTTAGTGTTGACACAGCAAATATTTTATGATTGGTAGTTTTGTGTAGTGAGACTGCTGAATCCCTTCCCATTGGTTCCAAAATATCACGAGTACTTTTCTTTTGCAACACTTGAAAGGTAAAATGAATGTGTACGGCATGGAGTTGGCTCCCAGGAGGGGTGAATAGAGGCCAGGCAAAAATACAAAAATATTTCTGGTGGGTTCACAAAAAAAAAAAAGCACGGACAACTCGACATAACCGTAGAGCATAATTTAGCCACTAGACTGGCGTCAGTTAGCAGTGTTGGTCGTTTTTGTTAAGCTTCGGCTGTTTTGGCATAGTTCTACATAAAACAGAGTGTAGTAATCGCTTTAGTAAGTTATTGTGCAGAATATGGACAGTGATTTAGTAAGTTATTGTGCAGAATATGGACAGTGATTTAGTAAGTTATTGTGCAAAATATGGACAGTGATTTAGTAAGTTATTGTGCAGAATATGGACAGTAATTTAGTAAGTTATTGTGCAGAATATGGACAGTGATTTAGTAAGTTATTGTGCAAAATATGGACAGTGATTTAGTAAGTTATTGTGCAAAATATGGACAGTGATTTAGTAAGTTATTGTGCAGAATATGGACAGTGATTTAGTAAGTTATTGTGCAGAATATGGACAGTGATTTAGAAGAGTAGGGACGTTAGCGTGTCATTGAATATTTTGTTTTTGCAATAGAAAATATGAGGAAAACTTTTTAAGTAAAATGACACCTGTTCCTTCATCTTAATTCGTATCTTGCGTCATTTCTTCGTTTCAGCGGCATATCTATATTACTCCAGTTTTACAAGTAAATAAACAACTTGTTGAAAATTGTCTACGTAGCAATGACTGGCCGCTGCCATATGAAATGAAATGTAAACATTCCTTCGCACACTATGCCACGCATGCACTGTCAGCATCTCTATTGCACACACACGACCTGCTATCAGCCTTTGTCAATCAATACGTCACTGTTGCATTTACAATTTTGCGTCCAAATTTTCACGCCGGCTAAGTACGCCTGAAAAGGCTGTTAACGGGTTAAGTGAGCAACCTTCGAAAAAAGTCACTGCCCCTGCCTGTATATATTTTAACGGGCTCCCTGAGTGACATGTACACAATAACGTTGGTAACGATGGATGGGACGTAATTCGTATCCTAAGTCCAATAAAATGTGTTAGGTAACCATTTGAGATAACTTAAGTCATTTCTTTCGCTTCATTTTATTTTTGATGCAATGAAGTGTAAAAATGTGTTAGGTAACCATTTGAGATAACTTAAGTCATTTCTTTCGCTTCATTTTATTTTTGATGCAATGAAGTGATAAAATGAGTATATTTGTTAAATGTTTACTTTTTTAATAATTAGACAGTTTCAAATGGCCGACGGATGAATAAAGTGATGAGACCAATGACAATGCTAAACTTACATAAGGCGGAAGAATACACAACGTGCATACAAGTAAATCTTAAGCAGGGCTTTCAAAAGTGTTCATTTTATGTTGAAAAGCCTTAAGTAAGTTTACTTTGGTCATTGGTCACGTGTCTTTGTGTGGAGATAATTCTCCTATCTGACTGGGACAATCGGAATGAATTAAGTTACTCGGGCACTTGTTCGCGGGCAGACATCTGAAACACGTGACTATTATCTCGTTTAGTTACCTTGTCCCCGATCTTGCACACGTTGTACACGGATCACCTTATGACCTCTGTGTTACTTATCATACTATTCACAACACTGTGTTAGGCGCCGTTTGTAATATTTCTAATTATTATCCAAATCGTTAGTTGTTAACTAGTAGAAATCATAACATTGCAATTAAAATCTATCAAAATATTATTTTACTACAGTTTTTTATTCTTATTCAACAAAATCAAACATTTATAATTTTTTCTTCTCGATCATAATTTTCTTCATATTACAAAACTATCTTACAGCAATCATATTAAATATTATATATTGTATATTATAATATTACATATTAAATGATTGAAACGTTTATATATCATATATCACACGTCCATCGTTGGCGGTGAGAATTGTTCTAAAGAAAACAATAGTTCTATTTTACACTGGCCTTACTTATGTTATCTCCTGTCTTCCGATTGGCTGTCTGACCAAGACACATTTCTCCGCCAATCAGCAATGGCGCGACGAGAGACATCTACGATAATGTTATTTAGTATTTTTGTTTAATAAACATTTAAGGCTGACTGCCCTCTAGAGAATACATGAAAAATAACAAACCAGCTATTAATACTGAATATCGTTTAGCAACAAATGAAAATTACTTAGACATTATATATATAAACTATTAAAATAGACTAAGATTATACTGTCAAACCATCTAATAAAGAGTAATTTGAAATAATAATAAATGAAGTGACAACATAAGCAAGTAGACTATAATTATATATAATGGAAATGTCAATGATAAATGGTAAAGATAATCCCGGAAATATGCAATGTTACAACAGTATACTGCAAGGCATGTATCACTACATTAGGCTGTGTTCCATTTCATTGCAATGTGCCCTTGATCACTTACCCTTGATCCCTTCATGAGGAATACTCGTTAGTGAATACGGACGCTTGTGTTCGTATCGACGTCGAGTTTTATTTCGCTCTGTGCGAGTTTCATTTGTCTTTGTGACGTGTTATACTGCAGCCGTGCAGAGTTGTAAACACAAAACAAGCACATGAAATATTTCAAACAATTGCCAATCGAAAACTATCTAGGGCTCGAGAAGGGCAAGTTGCTTGTGCCCTCGGCTAGGGTGCATCGGTAATGTGACGTCACATCCGGGATGCACTTTTCAAGGGCACTCATCAGCTGGTGAATTCGAACACAGCCAGACCTCCCTGTGGCGAATGTGATATAATGACAGTATCATCGGGCGCACTATGTTCTACCTTACTCACTGGTTGTGCTCAGCGCGAGTACAGAGCATTCCGACATAATGCGTAATTTCGACAAACCAAGTGAGAAATTATTGTCTGCCATGAAGTACGGTAAGTCACGCAATTTCATCGCGAATATTTGTATGTGCGTGTGTGCGTAGACGAACGGTATAACGGTGAGGGTCATGGTTCATGATGTGATGTGTAAACTACAGCCACAAGGTTGGCGATACGCGGAATGAAGAATGTGCGGCCGCCAAGGCGTCCAGGGGGGCCAACTCGCTGAAGAAGGTGCTGACACGGAGAACCGCCTCTCTCACAAGAAGGTTGATGAGAGGTGGGAGGAGTGCAGTTGGCACACGTCTTCCAATGCACCGGAGCCAGACAGCACGAGGATCACGTCACTGGGGGGGGCAGGGCAGTGTTGCCACACTTGACCTGCAGTGAACAGTGAGACTAACGGTCGGAACTACTCAACTGGATACATTAAGACATATGTCGATACACAGGTTGACTATGTCAAAATAATGAGCGTGAATTAAGTGACAGTGAGGAATATCGAAACCATAATAATATAGACTGTTCACGATCAAGCGAGCACTTTTGAAATAAACCTCAGAAAAAAGATCACTGCCCGTACCTGCATATATTATAAAGGGCGTACTGGGCAACATGTGTCCGGTAAAATTGGTAACGAGGAGAAGAAAGCAGTTCCATATATTAACGTCGAATAAGACGTGTTAGGTAACCATTTGTGATAACTTATTTCTCTAGCTTTCTGTATTTTTTTAATGCGCCTAAGTGTAAAAATGAGCGGATTTGTACAATATTAATTTTTCTAATAATTACACCGTTTCACTTGACCGACGTATAAATAAAATGATGAGGCCCATAGAAATGTTGATTTTGCGTACGGAGGAAGAAAACTCAGCGTGTACACAAATAGATCTTAAGCAGGACTTTCAAAACGGCTCATTTTACCGTGAACAGCATATAAACACATCAACTGAAATTGAGATAGAAATTAAATACTGCTCTCACTGATTAGAACATGGATATAGGCTGTTCGCAATACACTGGTTTATAGTAAAGTACAGTGCCCTCCATAAATATCGTTCACAAGCAAAGACTGCGCGGGAATGAGGAGGAAACTGTAAGCGCCCACACCAGAGCAGAGCGACTCGCTTGTCAGTGTAGTTGTGTGCTGGCATTGGGCAATGTCGTCAGATGAAAGAGCGTTACTGCTAGTTACTGCAACGGAAGATGACAGAAGAGCTCGACAATGGGTGCACGAAACTAACACAGAAAGACTATTGTACGGAGAGTACCATACACTTATGCCTGAATTAAGGAAATATGAGAAGCGTTTTTATATATATATATTTAATGACTAGGAAGTGTTTCGACGAAATATTAAGTCTTATCGGTAATGATATTCGTAGAGAGGATACAAACTTTCGAGAATCGATTAGCCCAGAGGAACGCCTAGTTGGTGCATTGAGATAAGAAAAACTTGGAAAATATTCTTGTTGGGGTATGATATATTTTTAATACTGGAAAGTAGTATAAGTTGTAGAAGTATAAATTTGTTTATACATCGGCAAATCACACTGAATTAGTCATACTGTTATGAAATGAAATACTTAAATTGCGTCTCTGATATGTTTTGAACACACTCATTCTACATTCTTTCGCTGGAGGTGGCAGTAAATTATACTGTCATGAAGTGTCACATTCATCACTCAAGTGATTACTTCAAATCCCTTTCTATTGGTGACGAAGAAGTACTCGGTCCACTGCTTTCGTTTATTTCTTCAACTTCCTGTTTCATGATAAGTTGTGCGATTTTCATTTTCGTGACTGCCTGTCTTCTGGGATTGAACTTCTTCTTCATTCTTTGCCATTCTTAAGTCAAGGTTATTCCACAGGCCATTGGAAGTTTCAGTTCAGTCAGCTAAAATTATTGTCATGGCAACCTGCATTTACACCATTTTATGAGAGACAGACACTCTGATGCAATATATTTCGAATATCTTGATGCTCCTGATAGCACAAATGGCGCTTCAACAATATTGTTCGAACCCTAAAGGCTGCTACTCGTTTTGCATTGCACGTGCGAGAAAGGTTTGTTTATGGACTTTTTCTACAGTAATATAACATCGCACTACATAACATGCATTGTATGTCGCTAACAAAGCACAGAACTGTAATATAATATTATTGCTTTCTTATACTGGATATATTAGTGACAGTCATTTCTCGACTGTAACGCACATTTCAGAACATCATATTATTTAATTTGCCGTTTTAGGCTTGTGTGTGTATATATAGATACACACACACAGTGCTTCTTGGTTTGTATAATGTACCAATGTTTGCATCATGCCTGATATTTCTATACACTACTTGCTTACATGTAATAATAAAAGCTGTTACACTTACTGGGTTTGTGTACTTCTTTCCCTATCTCTGGCCATATGTGATCCATCTGACTGTTGATATTGACATCCACGTGATTCTGGTTGTACAACGGCATAAGTACACAATTTCCATTACTCAGGAGACACAGTCACCTTGTGAAAACTTCCTACCTACTGACAAGTTCCCGCCAGGCGGACGGTACACATCACTGCTAGCTGTGTTGGACTCGTGTCTTGAAGCTCGCACACACATCACTGCTAGCTGTGTTGGACTCGTGTCTTGAAGCTCGCACACACATCACTGCTAGCTGTGTTGGACTCGTGTCTTGAAGCTCGCACACACATCACTGCTAGCTGTGTTGGACTCGTGTCTTGAAGCTCGCACACACATCACTGCTAGCTGTGTTGGGCTCGTGTCTTGAAGCTCGCACACACATCACTTCTAGCTGTGTTGGGCTCGTGTCTTGAAGCTCGCAGTGTAACGTCACCTGCAGACCTCACACATCACTGCTAGCTGTGTTGGACTCGTGTCTTGAAGCTCGCACACACATCACTGCTAGCTGTGTTGGACTCGTGTCTTGAAGCTCGCACACACATCACTGCTAGCTGTGTTGGGCTCGTGTCTTGAAGCTCGCACACACATCACTTCTAGCTGTGTTGGGCTCGTGTCTTGAAGCTCGCAGTGTAACGTCACCTGCAGACCGCACACATCACTGCTAGCTGTGTTGGACTCGTGTCTTGAAGCTCGCACACACATCACTGCTAGCTGTGTTGGACTCGTGTCTTGAAGCTCGCACACACATCACTTCTAGCTGTGTTGGGCTCGTGTCTTGAAGCTCGCAGTGTAACGTCACCTGCAGACCTCACACATCACTGCTAGCTGTGTTGGACTCGTGTCTTGAAGCTCGCACACACATCACTGCTAGCTGTGTTGCGCTCGCAATTAGCGTGCAAGTTCCCTCGCTGTGGAGACATGGCCTCGCTCAGAGTGTAACAGTTGCGAGTAGAGTAATTAGTTACGCCTACAACATGTGCACTGTGGCACTGCGACGTGAGTACACTTCCCTTCTTGTCACAGTGTTGTTATACACTATAAGCGGTTTCCTCGCACTTTTGAATCGAACCTTTGAAGGAAAAAAAACCATGCATGAAGTGTTTAGTTGTTATAAATATGTTGTGCATCACGAGCCTGTTATACTTCTGTTTCACTAACAATACTTTACTTTTTATTAAAATGAAGTTCTGCTTATATTTCGTATTATTTATGTTTTATATAATTAGTACTGTATTTTATATTCAAATTATAAAATTTTAATTTATAATTAATATGAATAAAAACAGGGTAAAAATAGGTGTGTTGACAATGCGTAATAAGAAATTATTATTATACTAATATACTGAGCACGCACGGATGTGGTGAATTGTCCCTCTGATGTAGTTTTCAAAACTTGATTCAGCTTTATCTGCATGATGTGGAAGAATATTCTGAAACTAGAACTTAAGCAGGGCTTCAGAGAAGTTTCAAGTATCCGTGAATTGACTATATACCTACTCTCCTTATGCTATGTGTGCTACCACCTCAGTCACTGTAGTATGGAGTATAACCTCAGCCACTGTAGTATGCAGTCAAATTCTCACTCACTGTAGTATGCAGTATAACCTCAGTCACTGTAGTATGCAGTATAAACTCAGCCTATAAGCAATTCATTATACCTCGGGAAAGTAGTAAAATTATCCTTCAGGGTAGAGATGTTTTCAAAACGCAGTGGGTTGTTGCACTCAAATATATCAATAGGAGGGTAAATTTGTGGTCAATTATACCAATGGACTAACGTATGGCGACACTGAAAACTAGCAATAATTGCATTTTTCTTTGGAACGGAACAGTGTGTCTTTGATAAGGCGTAATGCAGAGTTCGCAGAATTTTCACACTTTTGTAACCAATCAAACCTTTGAAAAATCACCCCATGTATGTCGTATTTGGTTGATTTCTAAACGTCATATATCATAGGTGTTTTATACTTCTTTTGATAGAAAAGTATCTTATTTTCGGTGAATTTAACTGTTAGTTATGGTATTTATAAATTATAATATTTAATTGATACTTTATGCTAATAAAAACAGAGAGGAAATAGACGTTTTGGTAATGTCTAGTAAGGCAGGCCTTCAGAAATTTTGTAAACAATCGTGAATGCACTGTAGCAAATAAGCTGTATCTGGGATCTGGAAGAGGCCCGTGTGTGTGTTTCTACATACCAACACAGAGTAAATGCAGGTATGAGAAGTTGTTATATTTAAAAATCTGCACCTAGGCCTATGTGTATATAACTTCACCTCTCATCTAAATCGAAGCCTATTTGCACTCATATATTTGACTTTTCGGGCTATCTTTAAATCAGTTTAATATTCCAACATGCACACATTAAATTAAGACTGCAACTTCCGTTGCAATAGTAAGGGAAAACACAACATACAGTCCGAGGAACTAGGTAGCGATGAGAACTTCAGACGGCAGTCTCGGTGCACGGCAATTAGCTGCTTGGGAGGGCAGACCAAAGAGTATGGACAAACACAACATAAAGTCCAAGGAACTAGGTAGCGATGAGAACTTCAGACGGCAGTCTCGGTGCACGGCAATTAGCTGCTTGGGAGGGCAGACCAAAGAGTATGGATAAACACAACATACAGTCCAAGGAACTAGGTAGCGATGAGAACTTCAGACGGCAGTCTCGGTGCACGGCAATTAGCTGCGTGGTCCAGACCAAAGAGTATGGATAAACACAACATACAGTCCAAGGAACTAGGTAGCGAGCGATGAGAACTTCAGACGGCAGTCTCGGTGCACGGCAATTAGCTGCTTGGGAGGGCAGACCAAAGAGTATGGACAAACACAACATACAGTCCGAGGAACTAGGTAGCGATGAGAACTTCAGACGGCAGTCTCGGTGCACGGCAATTAGCTGCTTGGTCCAGACCAAAGAGTATGGACAAACACAACATACAGTCCAAGGAACTAGGTAGCGATGAGAACTTCAGACGGCAGTCTCGGTGCACGGCAATTAGCTGCTTGGGAGGGCAGACCAAAGAGTATGGACAAACACAACATACAGTCCAAGGAACTAGGTAGCGATGAGAACTTCAGACGGCAGTCTCGGTGCACGGCAATTAGCTGCGTGGTCCAGACCAAAGAGTATGGACAAACACAACATACAGTCCAAGGAACTAGGTAGCGATGAGAACTTCAGACGGCAGTCTCGGTGCACGGCAATTAGCTGCTTGGTCCAGACCAAAGAGTATGGACAAACACAACATACAGTCCAAGGAACTAGGTAGCGATGAGAACTTCAGACGGCAGTCTCGGTGCACGGCAATTAGCTGCTTGGTCCAGACCAAAGAGTATGGACAAACACAACATACAGTCCAAGGAACTAGGTAGCGATGAGAACTTCAGACGGCAGTCTCGGTGCACGGCAATTAGCTGCTTGGGAGGGCAGACCAAAGAGTATGGACAAACACAACATACAGTCCAAGGAACTAGGTAGCGATGAGAACTTCAGACGGCAGTCTCGATGCACGGCAATTAGCTGCGTGGTCCAGACCAAAGAGTATGGAAAGGAAAAAGAGATTTCACTGCCATGCTGAACCTCTTTGCTTATTACCTGTCTACGATCGGGCCACTAACGCTTCTCTTGTGACCAACATAAAATATAATCATTATTTTGCCGTGGCTATTTTATAACATTAAGATTGATAAAATATAATTTTAGAGGAAATGGTATATGATTTTTTTAGCATTAATAATTACCAAACTGGTGTAATTGAATTGGTTTGTATGTATTTTTCTGTGTTTCTTTTTTTTTTGCTCTGCAGGGCGGTACCTTTATCAGAGATTCCCAGCAATCCAAAAAGATAAGTTTCAAAAACAATTTTGTTTGTTTTGACAGTGTTTGAATATAAGAGACAAATATTCAGGCAAAGTATGGATTACTATAGGAAATAATTAAAAGTTCGTAACCAGATAAACAGCCCTAACCTAGAATCAGTAAAAAAAAAAGAAAGTTGGTTTGGAAACTTGCCTTTCTGAATTGCTGGGAAAGTTTAAGTATTTCACACGTGAACTTGGTTTCGAATTTTCACAGTGAGGAACCCAACATCTCGTTAGACATTTCTTTTTAATTTTCCCCATGTCAAAATTGGAATTGAATTCAATTCGCGTGTAAACAACTTGGTCAAGAACGCCAACTTTATGGAATAATTACAACAAAGACAATTGAAAGCATTTATTAAATTGTTTGTTTAATGCTTTACGTGTGTACGATTACAGTTGATTTGATCTTAAAGGTAAAAAAATAACTGCTTGATCGCCAACCCGAAGAATAAATTATTTAACAATTGAATGACTTTTCGATATTGATAAACACGGAATTGTTAGTGCCCGATAAGAGCAGCGAAAGCCCTTCGGCACGGCATTGCCTGGGGGGTGCGGCTCCTGCAGGGAACGGAACACGCCTCCCCTTGCACGCAGCAGTAAGCCCGCACAGTGTACGTCACCTGGCACCTGCATGTCGACCACTCCGGGGACTCTCTCCAGGGACAGTCGACGTCACGGTCGCAGCTCGTAATTACCTGTACCCGGGCTCCCTACACCAACTCCGCCTAGGAGCGCCTGCAGGGCACGGAACACGCCTCCCCTTGCACGCAGCAGCAAGCCCGCACAGTGTACGTCACCTGGCACCTGCATGTCGACCACTCCGGGGACTCTCTCCAGGGACAGTCGACGTCAAGGTCGCAGCTCGTAGTTACCTGTACCCGGGCTCCCTACACCAACTCCGCCTAGGAGCGCCTGCAGGGCACGGAACACGCCTCCCCTTGCACGCAGCAGTAAGCCCGCACAGTGTACGTCACCTGGCACCTGCATGTCGACCACTCCGGGGACTCTCTCCAGGGACAGTCGACGTCAAGGTCGCAGCTCGTAGTTACCTGTACCCGGGCTCCCTACACCAACTCCGCCTAGGAGCGCCTGCAGGGAACGGAACACGCCTCCCCTTGCACGCAGCAGTAAGCCCGCACAGTGTACGTCACCTGGCACCTGCATGTCGACCACTCCGGGGACTCTCTCCAGGGACAGTCGACGTCAAGGTCGCAGCTCGTAGTTACCTGTACCCGGGCTCCCTACACCAACTCCGCCTAGGAGCGCCTGCAGGGAACGGAACACGCCTCCCCTTGCACGCAGCAGTAAGCCCGCACAGTGTACGTCACCTGGCACCTGCATGTCGACCACTCCGGGGACTCTCTCCAGGGACAGTCGACGTCAAGGTCGCAGCTCGTAGTTACCTGTACCCGGGCTCCCTACAATAACTCCGCCTAGGAGCGCCTGCAGGGCACGGAACACGCCTCCCCTTGCACGCAGCAGTAAGCCCGCACAGTGTACGTCACCTGGCACCTGCATGTCGACCACTCCGGGGACTCTCTCCAGGGACAGTCGACGTCAAGGTCGCAGCTCGTAGTTACCTGTACCCGGGCTCCCTACACCAACTCCGCCTAGGAGCGCCTGCAGGGAACGGAACACGCCTCCCCTTGCACGCAGCAGTAAGCCCGCACAGTGTACGTCACCTGGCACCTGCATGTCGACCATTCCGGGGACTCTCTCCAGGGACAGTCGACGTCAAGGTCGCAGCTCGTAGTTACCTGTACCCGGGCTCCCTACACCAACTCCGCCTAGGAGCGCCTGCAGGGAACGGAACACGCCTCCCCTTGCACGCAGCAGTAAGCCCGCACAGTGTACGTCACCTGGCACCTGCATGTCGACCACTCCGGGGACTCTCTCCAGGGACAGTCGACGTCAAGGTCGCAGCTCGTAGTTACCTGTACCCGGGCTCCCTACACCAACTCCGCCTAGGAGCGCCTGCAGGGAACGGAACACGCCTCCCCTTGCACGCAGCAGTAAGCCCGCACAGTGTACGTCACCTGGCACCTGCATGTCGACCACTCCGGGGACTCTCTCCAGGGACAGTCGACGTCAAGGTCGCAGCTCGTAGTTACCTGTGCCCGGGCTCTCTACACCAACTCCCCCTAGGAGCGCCTGCAGGGAACGGAACACGCCTCCCCTTGCACGCAGCAGTAAGCCCGCACAGTGTACGTCACCTGGCACCTGCATGTCGACCATTCCGGGGACTCTCTCCAGGGACAGTCGACGTCAAGGTCGCAGCTCGTAGTTACCTGTACCCGGGCTCCCTACACCAACTCCGCCTAGGAGCGCCTGCAGGGGCCGCGGTGGCCTAATGGTTACACTGCTCGCGTCCCACGTAGGCAAAACGGATTCGATTCCCAGCGGGTTTGCTCCCAGATTTTCGCATCCATCCTCACCTCGTTCCACTCTCATCAGCTCTCATGACCTCCATGTTGAGAGCCGCCCAAATCTCTCGACTCAACTCGGAAGAGGAGTTCCATGCAGGCTGTAGTACGTCTCTGCTCTTAAGGTACCCGTCTACCTGTAAACGTGCGTCCAATGTTCTGACCTACAACGACACTCACTTCAGACGAAGCATGTTGAGTGCGCTTCAAAATTTAGCACACAATACAGACACTATTTAAACTACTCCAGAATGGCTAACACGGCTTTTTCAAAGAAAGCACTGTGTCTCAAAATCTACGCGTCAGATAACATAAAACTACTCCAGGGCCCTGAGCCGAAACTTGCTACACACTTCAAACCAATACAATACTAGGTTCGCCACTGAAAGTGCCATAGGAAACTAAATGCCCGTGCAGCCGATGTTGATATAAGCCTTACGCATTACAAGCAAATAATAAATAGGTGTAACCAATTAAAACTAAATGCTAAAATCAAGTATTTGTGCTCTTCAGAGCACTTAAATAATGCGAATGCAAACCTATGGGGAAAACTTCCTAAATCACGAGTTTAGCAAATGAGTTCAAACATTCAGCCAAATGACTTAAATCGCCTCTTTCCGCAGGTAAAACCAACAAAGCATGAGGGAAAAACCCTCGGAAGATATTTCTATTTCTAACGGTAACATAAAAAAACTGTACCTAATCGAAATCACTCCCCGCGAGCTGTACAGAGCTATACAGTGTATTAAGTCTAAGGAACAAGGTACAGACAAAATTTCAATAAAAATGGTAAAATTAATTTTGCAAGCAATTTTGCCGACAATTGCACATTATGCAATGCGTCAATTACAGCTAGTTATTTCCCACGAAACTGGAAGTGTGCTCTTGTACGTCTGTTCCTAAAATCACCTTACCTAAAACTGCAGTAGATTATCGCCCAATCAGCATCCTGCCTGCGCTGTCGAAAGCTCTAGAATACCCTGTACATCAAGTGCTAAAATACATCATACAAAATAATTCCTCGATCCATTTCAGTCCATCTCATAGCACTTGTGCTGCCCTCCATAGTGTGACATATGACCTAAGATTGTCAATGGATGACAGAAAACTCTCTTTAGTAGCACTTTAAGATTTCAGTAAAGCGTTCGATTCGGTCGGCCATGACTTAGCTCTTTTTATAATTTTTCGGGCGAAGCTTGTCAGTGGTTCACGTCATACCTATCTAATCGACATCAAAAAGTTGTAGTGAGAGGATAGCTGTCAACGTGGTTACCTGTGAATAAAGGCGTGCCTCAAGGACCTCATCCCTATCTTCATTAAAGGCCTCCCGAAGTGCCTCAAGTACTGTATATACCACATGTATGCCGACGACGTTCAGCTATGTGCAGTCAATAGTCTAAGTAACGTGAGAGAAATCTTTAACAATGGTAACTGCAGACTTGAAAGCGGTTTCAAAATGCGCTTCACAAAGTGCTTATTGGTAGGTTTCTCCTGCTTATTTGCGACAGCCAAAGCCTCTCCCATGCCAGATATCTGGCTAGAAGACGTTAAGGTAAATCTCTCCTCGACTGTTAGAAACTTAGCGATAACCATGGACGAACAACTGAACTAGGTAGAGCATGTCTCCAATGTATGCAAAAGAGTTTACTACACAATTCATTCCATATGGCGTCTTTAAAAGTTTCTACGGTAAAAAATTAAGAGTGTTCTTGTAAATACATTAATAATGCCTATTGTGATATTGTGTATAATGGTTGATCAGAGTTTTCAGCTAGAAGATTACAGCGAATGCAAAATGCCTGTTCACGATTAATATTTAATATTTGATCTAAAATTACGAAACCACGTAAGTTACTTGTTTACAGAAAAATCTTTATTCAAACTATAAAATCGACGCACTCGCCATAACCTTGTTACACTGCACAAAATAAACAACATTGGCACACCGACCTACCTCTACGACCACTTCACGTTATGCGCTTGGCAAAATAAACAACATTGGCACACCGACCTACCTCTACGACCGCTTCACGTTATGCGCTTGGCAAAATAAACAACATTGGCACACCGACCTACCTCTACGACCGCTTCACGTTATGCGCTTGGCAAAATAAACAACATTGGCACACCGACCTACCTCTACGACCGCTTCACGTTATGCGCTTGGCAAAATAAACAACATTGGCACACCGACCTACCTCTACGACCGCTTCACGTTATGCGCTTGGCAAAATAAAACAACATTGGCACACCGACCTACCTCTACGACCGCTTCACGTTATGCGCTTGGCAAAATAAACAACATTGGCACACCGACCTACCTCTACGACCGCTTCACGTTATGCGCTTGGCAAAATAAACATTGGCACACCGACCTACCTCTACGACCGCTTCACGTTATGCGCTTGGCAAAATAAACAACATTGGCACACCGACCTACCTCTACGACCACTTCACGTTATGCGCTTGGCAAAATAAACAACATTGGCACACCGACCTACCTCTACGACCACTTCACGTTATGCGCTTGGCAAAATAAACAACATTGGCACACCGACCTACCTCTACGACCGCTTCACGTTATGCGCTTGGCAAAATAAACAACATTGGCACACCGACCTACCTCTACGACCGCTTCACGTTATGCGCTTGGCAAAATAAACAACATTGGCACACCGACCTACCTCTACGACCGCTTCACGTTATGCGCTTGGCAAAATAAACAACATTGGCACACCGACCTACCTCTACGACCGCTTCACGTTATGCGCTTGGCAAAATAAACAACATTGGCACACCGACCTACCTCTACGACCGCTTCACGTTATGCGCTTGGCAAAATAAACATTGGCACACCGACCTACCTCTACGACCGCTTCACGTTATGCGCTTGGCAAAATAAACAACATTGGCACACCGACCTACCTCTACGACCACTTCACGTTATGCGCTTGGCAAAATAAACAACATTGGCACACCGACCTACCTCTACGACCACTTCACGTTATGCGCTTGGCAAAATAAACAACATTGGCACACCGACCTACCTCTACGACCGCTTCACGTTATGCGCTTGGCAAAATAAACAACATTGGCACACCGACCTACCTCTACGACCACTTCACATTATGCGCTTGGCGCACGAACGAAGTACTCGTTCAAAGGATCCCTAATCACAAAACCAATTATTTTGCAAAATCTTTCTCTGTTAATGCTGTGCGAGAGTGGAACCAGTTGCCGAAAAGTAAAAGAGACCTAACGAACAGTTACGCTTTCAATAAACGCGTGAAAACTCACTTGTTTTCTGTTGCAGTACTTCCTTAGAGTTAAAACTTTGAAGAGCACACGACCTAACTTAATTTATGTTTGTATTTATAATTTGACTCACTCCAGACACAAAACTTTTAACAAAGTTCACTTGAGCTGATCCCTCCTATTCTGTTACATGAAAATTGTAATAGGTGAAATATATTTTCGCATCACTATTCACCCTCTGAAAATTATGTAAATTCATGAACGAAAGCAGCATCTAAGTCGTTAATATGTCAAATAGCCTATCAGTTAGCTTCACTAATGTATTGTTAAATGTATTGTTAAAACTTGTATTTTATACCGTTTTCTCTGTAAAACTGCCAGTTGATTTCACTCATATTCTTATACTGTGAATGTAAATAGAGTCTCTATCTTATATGTGTTTACATATATATGTATACCTATGTGTAATAGAGTTTGTAAATGTAATTTTGTATAAGCTCGAGGGATTAATAGCATAAATGCTATTTTGTGTAACTTAATGCGAGAATGTGATATATCAAATTGTCTTACTTTGTAAGTTACGTAGTTAATTTAGTATCTATATTTATTATTATTAAACTACCTATCTTGATATTTGATTCGTGAATACTACCATACCATTCTAAATATTGTACAATCATACCAGTTAGTTAATTACATGGAATTGTTGGAATATTTATGGTTAGATTAGTATTATGGATTGTTATATTAGTGTAGTGTCATAACAGCTAGATATATTGAAGTATGTAATTTTCTTTTTACTTTAATTATTGCTTGTATATATGGAATGTATGTATGAGTACAATGGGTTCAGTGTAAAGAAGGCAACCTATGCCTTAACTGCGCCCACAAAAAAAAAGGCGAAATAAATAAATAGGCGGCGCAGCACGAGAACACTCGTAACGGCGATGGCGCACTTGATGGGAGTGGCAAAGTCGCCCTTATTGCTCTCGCGCTTCTCAGTCTCAAACGCGGAAATAGCAGCAGGTAGGCGGGAGGGAGAGTGCCACGATGTAACATAACTACGATGTAAGATTACATGCGAGCTTGCATGGCCACTTGTATGGTTGCTTCTATGGAAGATTTGGTTGCCTGCTGGCCGTTCTCGTAATTGGTACTGCGCACACTTTTCGATGGAAGGTTTCCTACAAGGTTGGCATTTTAGCCAATCAGCGAGAGAGAGAGAGAGAGAGAGAGAAAAGGGCGCAGAGTATGGTACAAACGATTTTGTCATATTATATTTAGGTTTGAGAAACAGCTAAAAGACCTAAACACAAAGAAATAGTAAGTAATAAAAACAGCACAGTGTGCAAATAATGGTAAACAATAATGTTTATTTAACACACAAATTCCAGTTGTCACAACACAACGATTAGGCTCTGTGCAAAAACAGCTAAAGCTCAAGTCGTAATGAGGAGTTTACCTGAACCACGTTTGCAGAAATAAGATCATTAGAAATGCACTCGCCTTTATTTGTGATGCAGTATCGTGTAACAGGTTATTCCATAGAAACCACTAACCTCCATAGCTACTAGCATGCAGGTTCGGGTAGAAAGTCTCGTGGAAGTTTACGCCGGAGGTTGAAAGGATGATTCTATAGTGGCGCATAGGATTTAGATTGCAGTAAAGAGCGAAAGTGTTACGAAATACTGTAGAGCAACACAAGAATTCCCTTCACGGAAATCGCGTGTCGCCAACACGTAGGTGAGGTTTACCTTTGCTTGTTTTCCACGTCTGGATGAGGTAGACCGCTTATTCGTCTTATGCGCATGTACCCGCAACATTGACCTACCCCAGAGGAATACAACTGCCAAAGCCACGTGGTCATCAGTGATGAACAAAATACACGCACTTTCATTTCAATACAAGACTTTGTATTTAATAAAATTGCATTAAGAATTGGTTAGAGGAAGTATGCATACATCTCAATTGACTTGTTTACTTATCAATAACAGCAAATCCAATCCAAGACGTTTATGCTAGACGTATTGGCAATACGCAGGTGAACAGTTGAATGTTGGGACACGGAGATTGTTTCTGCCCAGCCAGCATGGTCGCTCTACCTCGTCTGTAGTCTGTGATTTCCATGAAAATATTCCTCCACGATTGCTTCTACTTCAAAACACATCAGTTCAGATCCACTTTCGTTGTTGGAATATTATATTGCTACGTGTCTTAGTTGTCTGCTAGCGAATTATGGATGTTTAGTAGCTGAGTATTTACTATTGGTGGTGAGTACTGCAGAGCATGCCAAGTGCACTGAGGTCCAATGACATATACTGTAAAGACTGTTCACGATCATGTGAGCACTTTTGAAATAAACCTTGAAACAGTCACTGCCCCTGCCTGCATATACTTTAACGAGTGCACTGAGTGACATGCGCCCAGTAAAGTTGGTAATGATGGATGGGAAATATTTCCACATTTAACGTCAAATAAATAGGGTTATGTAACCATTTGTGAAAATTAAATTATTAATTTTCCTCTCTGGTTTTTTTTAATGCGTCGAAGTATAAGAATTAGCAGATTTATAACATATTTACTTTTCTAAATATTCCGCAGTTTCACTTGACCGACGCATGAATAAAGAAAGAGACGAGGCCCATGGCAATGATAATTTTACATAACGCGGAGTAAAACGCAACGTGTATACAAGTAGATCCTAAGCAGGGCTTTTAAAAGTGCTGATTTGACACTGAACAGTCTATAGCCACTTGCATGCTGGCTACCATACTACTGAAGTATAAGGCGAAATAATATGACGGGAAGGACCACAGGACAACCGCACACTCCAAGGCGCCTATAACAGGAAACGGAAAGGGCATAGGAGGGGACGAAGTGAGAATGCAAATCTGAGCGCTATAGTGTGCTAATTCACTGTCACACAACCATGTTTACGTATCAAGTTTGAACGTAGGAGTGAAGTGTTGTGGCGCTGACAACTTGCTTTTTACTGGGGACCAGCTACAGTTCTTCTACGTGAGAATACGCGGTTGCAAAGACACCCCCCCCCCCCAAACCCCCCGCGAACCAATCACTTTTTCTTATTACGAATAATAGTCAATAAATATATTTTATTTTAGCCTTAGACGTTAACTTTCGAGTGCGGTAGAATCGACACACTGTATTTATTACTTACATGGTAATATTTATTATAAAAGATGGTTAAAGGATTTTAAAAACAGCTGAAATAAGAAAGTAACAAGGGCCTCAAAAGTACTCACTTTACCGTGAACAGCCTATAGTCACCGGCCTCTGACTCGAGCTCCCTAGTTCGAACCCAGGCCCTTGTGGACACTGTCGTGCGGGGGTTTCCTCAGGGCTGTCCCGTTTCCTCCCCTGACTTCACTCGCTTCGCCTCCATCCTCATGTCGTCTCGCCTCATACATTATTCAAGCAGATAAGAGCAACAGGACTGGGTGGCTTATGCGACGACTTAATTACACAGCCTAAGTTATTAAGCTGACTAAAACCTAAACGTACACAAGTACTTGGGACTCGAACCCGGGATTTTTCCTCCTGTCCCCCATTACCCCAATCCCAATTAGAACCAGCAGACTCAGCGATAAGGCATTGGAGACTTATCCGGGCCAGGCGACGAGTACCACTACAATTACAGATCCACTTCTTACCTGGGACTCAAACCCGGAGCCCAGAGTACCACAGGTAGGTTTGATGAGGAGGGAGGTCTACAAGTTAGACTCTCATGATGGCGGTTGACTAACCCTAGGACTAACGGATCTCGGGGCTTGCCAATGTTTTTACTGGATGAATGGATGAAATGGTTGTGGTATGAAACTATGTCATATGTTGGTTCATTTGCAATGTAGTGTATGGACAATCGCCACCCCCCCCCCCCTTGCCATCGGGGAGCGAAGGGGCCACGGTGGCTGAGCGATAAACACGCTCGCCTCCCACCAAAGCGAACCGGGTTCAATCCCCGGATTTTCGCAAATGGGAATCGTGCCGGACGATGCCGTTGGTCAGCGGGTTTTCTCAGGGATATCCCGTTTCCCCCGCCCTTCACTCCGGCGCCGCTCCATGTTCACTTCAATCACCCTCATCAACTTTCAAGACCTCGCTGTTACGAGCCGCCCAACAACGGAGCGAAACCTCGCACTCGGCAGAACACGGAACACGGGATTCCATTCGTGGTAAAGCCTCACCCACCTACCTAGCGCACCCTCGGAAACACAGAAAGGGATTTCAGTTCTGACTTGGGAAGGTGTTTACAGCCGCTAAAACAGATGACAGTCGTGGCTGGACCTTGCAATCCTATCGCAGCACCCTAGTCGCGCCGACCCTCTACCCTCCTGGAACAGCATCCCTTTACTGGAGCATATCCACCAGAAGTAGCAAGTCTCAAAACTTCTGTAGACCTTAACCATGCCCACGTTCATTTTGACCATACCACTCTCTCATTTTCCTCTTTTATTTCGTGTGTTTGAATTAAAATAGAACAAGATCTACAAAAATATTGTTGTATAAGTAAACATCTATAAATAAAACACAACTATATTGCAATGAATGAGGCTAGAATGTTATCATACATAGTAGGACCTAAATAGTGAGCGGCGCCTCTTAACCTCGACGTCTTGAGAGCCGATGAGGGTAAAGCGAGTATGGAGCAGCGCCGGAATGTAAGGGCGGGGGAATGAGAGACCCCGAGAAAACACGCCGACCAGCGGCATCGCCCGGCGCAATTCCCACACGCGAAAATCCGGGAGCGTTTCCGCCGGGAATCTAACCCAGTTCGCCTTGGTGGGAGGCGAGTAGTCTAACCACTACGCCTCCGCGGCCCCATTACGAAGACGATACAGAGAAACTATGACAGAAGCAGGCATTGCACTTTGGTACAGAGTCGCGTCCAATAGAATTACATACTGATCACTTACGGCTGCCGCCTATTCGTAGCTGTTTAAAGACGAGAGGCGCAGGAGCGATAAAGACGACATTGTCTCGCGCAAGGCTCTCAACTGGCGTGCAGTGTGCATTGTCGCACAGCGTCTACCTACCGCAGGGACTGTCAGGAGATCTTATTGGTGGAAAGTCTGTAGGAAGGTTCAATGCAGGGTCCTTGAATAGTTTTGTATGCATCTTATGCGTATATATTGAGATACAACGCGTTGTAGAAGCAGACTTCAAAACAGGGCAATAAAGAGCATTTACACATTTCCCCCTCCAACTACAACAAAAATTATACCTGGACACTAATATCATGCTCATCATACTAAGTCTCTGTTGCTCCCAAAAAAAATCAAACATGAACATGCTGTTAATAACATGACACAATGTCCATAATTATTTCACCAGGAATGCAGACAACTTGGAACTGAAAAACATAAATTCTTTCTCAAGTACGGTTATAAAACTTTTAGGTACCCGACATTTAAAAAATACAACAGACTTCCAAAAATTGCAACTTCACTCTGAAACCTAATAAAATTTTAAAAAATGATTCAGGAGACATTATGGAAGGAATATGCCTGACGAATAAACACTTGCCTGTTTCTTGTATATCCTCATGATATTATGTTTTAACTTGTTATTAAAGTTTGCTTGTACTGTTTATATTTACCTAAATACCTCAGATGAAAGTTGTATGGTGTGACCACCGCAACAATTCAGTGTTCCCGATTCACGAAAAGTACCATTAAATTATGTGTAATGTTACACCTGAATGTATATCTACTCTATGCCTCATGCTGTATAGTCAAAATGCGATGTGTTCATGATGTGCTATGTACCGCCAAGTAATGTTAATTGCCTGTATACAATTTCCACAAAAGAACCTTAGTGTTCTGTTTGATAAATAAATAAATATTGAAGTACTCAGAACGTAGTTTGTAATGTGTGAGACGTTCTGGAAGCACTGCGAAGAGTGTGTATTGTTTTCGCAGACCAGTACAGTCTGATAGTTTGAGAGAAAAGTGTACATCTGTAAGTATGCACCACGTCAATGGAGCAGTAGCGCCTGCCATAGTCTGTCTCTACCTCGCTAGACGACCCACTGCTGCAAGTCTCCAAGTGCTGGCTAGGGCGAGTCGTTTGTTCACCATCAAGTGAGCACTTTACAAATGAACCTTAGAACAAGTCAGTCACCGCCCCCACATGCATGTATTTTAATGGACGAGCTGAGGGACGTCCTCACAATAAAGTTGGTAACAATGGATGGAAAGTAGTTCGATATCTTAACATCGAATAAAAAGTGTTACGTAACAAAATTATAATTATTTCCTTCGCTTTCTGGTTTTTTAATGCATCGAAGTGTAAAATTGAGCAAATTTGTAAAGTATTTACTTTCTTAATAATTTCACAGTTTCATTTAACCGACACATGAATAAAGTGATGAAGCCCATGGCAATGTTAATTTTACATAAGGTGTAAGAATACACAACGTGTATAAAAGTAGATCTTAAGCAGGGATTTCAAAAGTGCTCATTTGACAGTGAACGGCGTATAGGCGTGAGCAAGTGTATCGCACTGCACGAACAAGAGCGGGACCTCGGATAGGCCGTCAGTGGTGCTGTACCTGCATGCTCATGCTAATACTAATGCTAGCTACGTTACAGGCGCGCCCACACCCAAGACGGGACTCAAACCCACGCCTTCCACTCGGAAGGCAGGCGACGAATGTCTGCTCGCCGGTTATTCACACGCGTTCAAATGTCTTAGTTCACAAGGCTCATTCCACATTTCGATATCAACTATTAAAAAAACAGTTCTACAGTAAATGGTATTTCGTTTCTAACAAGGTAGAAAAGCACAAACACAACAAATAGCTATAAAACTGGCTAACTTGTATAAATTACTGTTAAAACCACATGAGGACACTGCCTACCAGCTGCCTGTAGTTGCAGAGTTTTAATAGAATATCCCATGTTACGGAAATTTTGTCTTAGTGCGTTAATTTTTAAAGATTGGCGTTTTAGACAAAATGTATTATTCACGAAGTTTTTCGAAGATCCCTACGAGTGTATATTTCCAAAATACGTAGACAGTATGTACTTTTCGTAAGATATAACTTATGAAATCCCTGCTTAAGATCTACTTTTATACACGTTGTGTATTCTTACACCTTATGTAAAATTAACATTGCCATGGGCTTCATCACTTTATTCATGTGTCGGTTAAATGAAACTGTGAAATTATTAAGAAAGTAAATACTTTACAAATTTGCTCAATTTTACACTTCGATGCATTAAAAAACCAGAAAGCGAAGGAAATAATTATAATTTTGTTACGTAACACTTTTTATTCGATGTTAAGATATCGAACTACTTTCCATCCATTGTTACCAACTTTATTGTGAGGACGTCCCTCAGCTCGTCCATTAAAATACATGCATGTGGGGGCGGTGACTGACTTGTTCTAAGGTTCATTTGTAAAGTGCTCACTTGATCGTGAACAGCCTTTGTATATGTTATGGACACATCGCCAATGTTTACCATTAACGTAGTGAGGCGAAATTGCCGTAACATGGGATTTTGCGGCTACAAACCGGTAGTCTGCACCCTTGATAGACTAAGTTAATATGGAAGAACAGCTCGTCCAATGGCGGTTTTCATGCGTAACAAGAAGAATGAAAGAAGCGAGATTACTCGCACGTCGCTCAACCAACCTGCGCTCTCACAGATGGCATATTTCAAAGAATATGACAAAGTGAAGAGCCGTCACTCCGACTTGGCTGTGAGGACATGCGGTAGATATCACTATGCCTCTCAGTTAACATAAGTGTGACAAACGAGACCCTTAACCGTCATGCATAACCTTCCAAAACTCGCGTTTAACAGTGACTAATATGCTGGATAGTGATCACGATACTAAAAATTCAACGTCTTACTCCTGGAGTATTCTGGTCCTCGAACCGTTCTCTTGTAAAAAAAAAAACTCAAAATTGTACAAAAAACCACTTTTGAAAACATACGAGTAAAATACCGCGAGTTTGGAAGATACCCCTTTCTATATTTAGTATACGTGGCCACTTCCCTGAGTGATTGTACTTATGTGTTAGTTGAAACTCTAGACATTTCACGTTAGAACAGGACAGTGGCACGACCTCCTTACTAAACAATGTGTATTTAGATTCTTCCCCTAATAACACACTGAAATAAACTACACTGAAATTATTTTTAGTAAACTTCATATGTTATAGTGGAAGTCAAACTGACGATTCGGAATGAATTTGAACCATTCCACACATACGAAGAAACGTACAGTCTTACTACAACTTACGAAATACAAAATACTCAGTTATTGCAAATTACTGATACAGGTTTCATAATAAACACATCTCATTTTGTATACTTTTACAGTGTTTAAAAATACGTCAATACTACTGCCTAACCATGTGCACTTATTTATTAAAACAAAAATTTTAAGCGCCACGGCAAATGGTAGCATTTGTTGATGTGTATATCACAATGGCCACGAAAAACGATTATCAACGAACCAAATACTCGATTCCTATTGGCTACGCGGATTCACGGACACGCAAGTGTTGGGAGTTGCCGAGCTATCTTACGTGTACATATCCGTACGTTATCCGTACGTTATACGCGCCTTATTGTAGACTGTGTTACGCGTCCCCTTCCGTGATCCGTATCCGCTTGTAGAACGCGCCAAATTCCCGGTCGGTTGCACCATCGTGGTTAGAGACTCGATCCGAGATCGGATCTAAGATCGACACTGAAAACTGTTGCACCATTCGAGTTCAGAGCTGGACTGGAGATCGAGATGAAGTTTATTTCGAACCGCCGAAATTGACGGTTCGAAATCTCGATCCGAGATCAGCAGCCATCGTCGACAAATGTAGTTGGAAAATAAGCCAACAGATAGAACTACGTTCGATTGTTTTTTTGGCAAATTAAAACATTATACGTACTCGAATATTATTCAGTAGAATTCGTACAACAATAATTCAAAACAGATAAACCATCGTACATATAGTTCTGTCTATAGTAAAAAATACGCCTACTTTCATGACATCATGATTTCGAACCAATATAAATTTGTCTCGTACTTAATCTCGATCCATATTTGACATTTACCAGTTTTACCACAAGCACTATTCCGTTTCTCATTTACTTAAAGACTTGAAGAGGAAGTGTTAGTAGTGAACTTCTAGACATACATAGGAAGTCAGAGCACACTTTGCTATATTGTAGGGAATAAATAGGTTGGGCCTATTTAACCAAAATGTAAAGACTTGAAGAGGAAGTGTTAGTAGTCAACTTCTAGACATACATAGGAAGTCAGAGCACACTTTGCTATATTGTAGGGAATAAATAGGTTGGGCCTATTTAACCTAAATGTAAAGACTTGAAGAGGAAGTGTTAGTAGTGAACTTCTAGACATACCTGGTAAGTCAGAGCACACTTTGCTATATTGTAGGGAATAAATAGGTTGGGCCTATTTAACCTAAATGTAAAGACTTGAAGAGGAAGTGTTAGTAGTGAACTTCTAGACATACATAGGAAGTCAGAGCACACTTTGCTATATTGTAGGGAATAAATAGGTTGGGCCTATTTAACCTAAATGTAAAGACTTGAAGAGGAAGTGTTAGTAGTGAACTTCTAGACATACCTGGTAAGTCAGAGCACACTTTGCTATATTGTAGGGAATAAATAGGTTGGGCCTATTTAACCTAAATGTAAAGACTTGAAGAGGAAGTGTTAGTAGTGAACTTCTAGACATACCTGGTAAGTCAGAGCACACTTTGCTATATTGTAGGGAATAAATAGGTTGGGCCTATTTAACCTAAATGTAAAGACTTGAAGAGGAAGTGTTAGTAGTGAACTTCTAGACATACATAGGAAGTCAGAGCACACTTTGCTATATTGTAGGGAATAAATAGGTTGGGCCTATTTAACCTAAATGTAAAGACTTGAAGAGGAAGTGTTAGTAGTGAACTTCTAGACATACCTGGTAAGTCAGAGCACACTTTGCTATATTGTAGGGAATAAATAGGTTGGGCCTATTTAACCTAAATGTAAAGACTTGAAGAGGAAGTGTTAGTAGTGAACTTCTAGACATACATAGGAAGTCAGAGCACACTTTGCTATATTGTAGGGAATAAATAGGTTGGGCCTATTTAACCTAAATGTAAAGACTTGAAGAGGAAGTGTTAGTAGTGAACTTCTAGACATACCTGGTAAGTCAGAGCACACTTTGCTATATTGTAGGGAATAAATAGGTTGGGCCTATTTAACCTAAATGTAAAGACTTGAAGAGGAAGTGTTAGTAGTGAACTTCTAGACATACATAGGAAGTCAGAGCACACTTTGCTATATTGTAGGGAATAAATAGGTTGGGCCTATTTAACCTAAATGTAAAGACTTGAAGAGGAAGTGTTAGTAGTCAACTTCTAGACATACATAGGAAGTCAGAGCACACTTTGCTATATTGTAGGGAATAAATAGGTTGGGCCTATTTAACCTAAATGTAAAGACTTGAAGAGGAAGTGTTAGTAGTGAACTTCTAGACATACCTGGTAAGTCAGAGCACACTTTGCTATATTGTAGGGAATAAATAGGTTGGGCCTATTTAACCTAAATGTAAAGACTTGAAGAGGAAGTGTTAGTAGTCAACTTCTAGACATACATAGGAAGTCAGAGCACACTTTGCTATATTGTAGGGAATAAATAGGTTGGGCCTATTTAACCTAAATGTAAAGCGTGGCATGCACATGCAAATTGTCCGATCACAATCTGTCTACTTCAAACAGTCGAAGTTAACGTTGTGATATCATTTTAGTATAAATCAGTGAAATGAAAAATTCCTCACAGAAATATATAGGCCCTACTTGAGGTAATTCTGTGTAAGTACATATACAAGACTTATTTTACGGCGTCGTCCATTATAAGGAATTCCTTCGTGTCCAGCTGATTTAATTTTTTGAAGTAAAATTTTGTAATGTACTAGTATGTAAGTTTAGCTATTTGCCGTACCCTGCAGTAGACCTGACATCCGAGCCATCAATGTAAAATTTTGTCAGAAAACTGTAAAATATTAATACTTTCCTGCCTAATTACAAAACACCACATAGTAAAAGTAAAGTTAAAAAATGTTAAACAATTGTAATATGTACATTTACAACTCTACGACCGTTTACTTAGAAACAAATGTGTACATACATTTTAGCAGAGGGTGCGATTTTCAGTATTAATATCAACATTAAGTGGTGGTTTTGTCAGGATTTTTGCTATACAAGATAAATGCGGAGGAGTTGGTTGTTTGGGATAATGTTAATATTGACGTATTAATATGTTTAAATATATGGTAATGTGAAGCATCAACGCCATCATCCAGACTAGATCTACATGACATGAAGAATATGCTGATGGAACCGTCACTGCAAAGCTAGTTTGAAAGTGAGAGTGAAGATTACACTCAAGTCGACGGAGTGGCCCGCTGGAACTGTCCATTCACTCGGCTGGAAACGGGGATCGATACAGCAGCAAGTGTCACGTCTAGCCAGGCGCACACACACGCATATATATATATATTATATATATATCTTGCTGCACGCCAACTATATTCATATTTCGAACTGTTGTACGTACCTTATAAAACATTAATGACTGTTCGCGATAAAGTGAGCACTTTCGAAATCAACCTTTGAAAAAATCACTATCCCTACCTGAATATATTTTAACGGGCGAACTGAGTGACATGCGCCCAGTTGGTAACGATGAATGGAAAGTAGTATACATTTTAACGTCCAATAAAAATGTAGGGTAACCATTTGTGATCAATTAAATTATTCCTTTCATTTTCTTTTTTATTTAGACGCTTCGAAGTGTAAAAATGAGCAAATTTACAAAACATTTTCTTTAGTAATAATTCCACAGTTGCACTTGATCGACGCATGACTCGTGGCAATGTTGGTTTGCGATAAGGCGGGAGAATACACTATGTACCACGTAGATCTTCAGCAGGGCTTTCAAGAGTGCTCATTTTACCGTGAACAGCCTACGGTAGGTACGTATCAAAACACAACGAACGCTTATCAATAACACTTGTTCCTTTGAAGGCAACAGGATATCAATGGTCGTTACAAACTACAGCAAGGGTAAAATATGAAAGCTCCTCCAATGTAGGCTCACATGCGTATGTGTTGAAATGTTTCGCATCTATGCTGCATCGATAGGCCTACTTCGAATTAATACACTATACACCCGATAATGAAATAAAAGATGAATAATATCCGAACACACATTACAAATCACACTCAAAAGAAATTTAATTAATTAATATCAGCTGATCCGAGCCCGTATAACTTACACCACTGCCGGAAATCAGCCAACATGACGATTTATCCTAAATCCTTCTTATTACAAAGAGACAAGAAGTATCTTTAAAGCAAGCAGCTTTAACGAACAAAAGTATTATTATTGAATTGCCATATATTTCACTCTAAAGTCTCATGACAAAACAATAAATAAACTATTATACTCGAAAATTATTTTAAGTATCTGCGCTGTTAAACAGGTTAAATACACTAAATATTTCTAGTTGTCACTTATCAGTGATAGAAGAGTTCATATTTACTAGACACAAGCTTTTCACGCCTTAAAGCACTTTAAGCGAAGTACACTGTGAAATTAATTTGTTTGTATTGATAATGCAAATATAGAAACTGCGAGGTAGCTAAATAAAATGACATCAGCATGTTAACAACCTTTCGACACAAAATGCGATTATACTAAAGACACAACAGATCTTTTGTTGTAAAAACACGGTGATTGGAAGACAGAAAGGAACTTTGTGTCAACCTATTATCGAATCAAATTACTTTGTTAGGTTTGAAAAAAATTAAAGTAACGAATTGTCAGGCAAAACATGTAACGTCACGTATTTGAAACGCAAATTTTTTACTTGTACTTTGTCAGCAAGCAGACTTTGACTAGAGTTACGACAAAAGTCTACAGAGCACAGTAAACGTCAACAATTCTTAACTTGCATTAAGCAGTAGAACTTTCCATGGCCTTGGCTCACATCGAACTATTCCCAGTGAAGTTGCAACATCTTACTGATTAAGTTTAACGTGAGAAAACATCGGAAATTAGAAGAAAAAAAGACATTCCCAAGTCATAAGTACAGAGGAACATGACATTTATACGAACACATATTTCAATTTTTTGATTTCGAATAATCAACATTTAAAATGTATTTTTGCTAGTCTGCTGCTAAAAACCATTTTCAACTGCAAAAATGCTAGTAAATAAAAGTCTATTCCTATTTTCACATGAAATATAACACTGTAACAAGTTCTTCTATTTATCAAACATTGGCAGTGGGATCATTATTGTGTCAATTAAATTATTGGAACCTTCGCCTAATTTTGTTCATCGTGTGAACACCAGGCAATCTCTGGGGTAAACTCCATTATCTAGATGAATTTAAAGATGAGCAGTTTACCGGAATAATAATGTCCATATAACTCCATTCTCAAGCTGTAATAGTGTCAAATTGTCAACGTATATATTTTTTAATCGTGTTATGCATTGCTTATTTGTTTTAAATTGTTAATTCATATTGTTCAAAATTGCCAATGTACACGGAAACTTTGTATTACTGTACCCCGAAGTAATCTATACGGTCAGCGACTGTCAAGACTCAGTAGGAAATAAATCATTAAGAAGGCAGGTGCTAGCGCAGGGAGATGTGAAAGGCTGCCTGCGAGGCCCCCTGTAGCCTTGTGAACAAACAGCCCCAGGGTTGTGTGGGAAATGTAATAGTGCAGCGTTAGGGGCTTGCCTACCACCTCACATTGTATTGATTCACAGCCCAACTTCAGCCCCTCCCCCCCCCCCCTTAAACTTCACACGGCCCACTCCGCTGTTTCATGGTAACTCGTGCACTTTCACACGCACAGCCTGTATGTCACTTCCCGCTACTCACTATAAAGTAATCTACACACGTATCAATGTGAATTACATACAACGGCGGAAAACTACCTTCGCTTCTGACCAACCTAACCTAGAAACTCTTCAACTCGTTTACATGTACAAACATAACCTCTTATTGTATTTGGTTATGTTACATGAAAAATGGGAACACTGCATGTTTACTTCCGGGCGTGGAAATATCTCGGGCCTTGACGTAAACTAACAGTTGTTACTTTTGTACGTAACAGATTCCAAAAATTGAACTACTCATCGATTACATTTGAAACACGGCTATTACGAATGGAAAAATTTCACGATCCTCAACCGAAATTTATACTCTTACATCAAGGTCTATTTTCTGCCAGGCCTACAACAAAAACGCTATTGAAACGTTTAATCAGCAAGAGTGAACAATTACTTGGCCTTCATTGATACCTTTCGATACGTCTTTACATTTTGGAAACTACACTACTGGCCAAAAATTAAAATTGATGCTTGGCCATGGCACACTTTTCGGTACGCTAAGCCTTTTAAAATATATGTTCAAATCTTATTTATAATAAAAATTCTAATTACACATACATTTATCACGATCTAATATTAATCTATCAAGTACATCACACATTAACGTCCGCGTATCACTGCTTTCGAAAAATTAGAAACCGGTATACAACTGTTCGAATATTCAAACATCCTTTTCGAAACACACTTGGATACGTACACAAGATCGTGGGTGGATGTTTTCGGTACTGACGTTACACATTGTTTAGTTGATTTTCGCAAGTGAAATCTAATGTGGATATTAGAGAAGATGGCACTTACTGCTTTCCTGGTCTTCTCTGGCGCAGTGCTCGTCGTCTGATTCCGTTCCTGAATCACGCTCAGAGTCTTCTGCCTACGAGCAAACAGACACACAAACATACGTCAGCCATATTTCCTTTGCGCTCGCACTAACGTATATTAACATTTATGCACAAAGTCGTACAACTAACAACTTATTTCACAGCGCAATGCGAAGCTGAAACATGGTCGTAGCGCGTGCATTGTTGCAAATCATCACTGCAGCTCACACAAGCACAAAATTCGACACGTAATATCAGGTTCTTTGTTCGCTACCAGGTCGACCAGGCAGCCATCTTGCCCTAAGCTTGCTAGCTGTCCGGGCTTGCCTGCTCTGACCTTCACAGAAGGTGACTGGAGATCGTAAACTACGAAATAAATTACAAAACGAAGGAAAGACGGTTTTCCTAGTAACACAGACCGCCTTACCTTGTACAGATGTGGTTGGTCTTCATTCAGTGTATGCGTCCTGAGTTTGTGGGTCAGAAACTTGAGCATATTTTTGTAAAACGCACCGCACAATAACTGTTTAGTGCACGGAAATTAAAATTTCATTAAACAGGATAATTGAAAACGTGTGGGGTAGGGGATTAAATCGACACGGACGTACTTACACGAAAACGTTAGCGAGAGAAAACAATTTACGTGGCGGATGAAAAACAAACTACAACAGTTGAACGTTGACGAAGCGTATTTGAGAAATTGATTTCCGCGTCACACGTTCATGTCACGTCGACGGTTGACAAGTCTGCCGTTGTAAGCGACACTTGAATCCGACATGCCGGTCAGATCATAGCCGGGACACGGGAGAGCGAGCGAGTTCCGTGCTCTCAGGCCGACGGCACACAACGCACTAGCCCTGTCATCTTACTACTACAAAGTCGTACATGAGTACGGTAGTCAGCTGAAATGGAGTGGATGGGCGAGTCGATTCACGCGCCGGGCGGAGGGGAGTACGGCAGTTGGTTCGCTTCCTACCCCGCTTTTCCCCTTCCCAAGCAACCGCCAGTGCAGCTTTCAAATCCGCACTTTCGCTTTATTTTTCTAATGTCTGCGCACACGCAAGCGCCGCAACTATATATTAGGATTTGTAGTTGTTTTGTAGATGCTACACCCCTACAGCTCATTGATGTGGTTGGAACCGTCCACTAGGAGTAAGCCGGCCCTGCTGTGATTGGCTATCGTCGATGGAGCGGGCTGAGTGGGGGGGCCGGAGGACGTCGTAAGGGGAGGGGAACATCTCAGAGAAACCCCTTTGACTTGTGAATGAAAACGACTGGCCGAAGCTTCAAGACGCCAGAGAGAGCTTCGCCTCGCCGCAAACAACTGCTCCGCCTTCCCTCTGCATGCCTTCCGCGGCATTTCAATCATTCGCAGAAACAAAGTACTTCAGTGTTTGGCAAATATGTCCCAGATACAGATTTGTGTTTTTTTTTTTGTACAAAAAAAGGGGGTGGGGGGAGATTTACCTATTGTACAGCCGTGAAAAGGGAGAACGGCACTACCTCGTTATAATTTTAAGAAAAAGTAGTCTATTAAATAACTCGCATAAAATCAGCATTTTAAAACAATTCTGATATTGTTTCAGTCCAGTTTTTTTAAAACATTCATAGTACACTTTCATGCCACAGTGCGAGGTTGGGGGGAAGGGTATTGTCCCGTGTGACATCCCCCTATATCCGCCTTTCCCAGTTTCTTGCGCATTTCGTAATACTTTTGTGTGTCTTAAGTGTTTGTAAATCATGGTACAGGTTATCGCTAATTGTCTACATAAATACTTAGATGAACTTGCACCATTATCATTACGACAAAATGAAGAGAACTACAATGACAGCTGCAGCGATTTCATGCTTATTATCTGTTAAAAGGTCTTTTGAGTTCAGACCGAAAAAGTTATATTACAATTAAATTTATGTGGTAATTCATACAGATCATTGCTTTGTTAATCTTCTCTAACTGATACAAGTATTACTTACACAACATTGTCATTTATGCATTTAAGCCCTTTTATGATGATACTCATAATTTCCGAACCGTTGAAGATATAGTAATCAAATTGATAACATAGGCATCGTGCCCTATATCCATAATGGTGCTAACGTCATTTAAGCCCTAATATCTTTCTGAGAAGGTCAATTATGCATTTAAGCCATTTTGTAAAATGTCATCATTTCCGAACCATTGAAGATATAGTGATCAAATTCATAACGTAGGCATCATACCCAACATCCATCAAGATGCTAAGGTCATTTAAACCCTAAGACTTTTCTGATAAGGTCAGTTATGCCTTAATCCCTTCTATAAGTATACTAACTCATAATACTCATCTACCAAAACTACAAACATCAAATTCATAACATAAAAAATCAAATCCATCAACAAACAAGACTACAAGATCAAACACACCTAAAGCCCTTTTATAAGTATACTAACTCATAATTTCCCATCTTCCTAAGTTATAGTCATTAAACTCGGACTGTAAGGACTGTAAGCAGATTGCTACTGAACTTGATTCCCATTCAGGATACTTACATTGTATTCAGTTTTATTAGTTTATAGTGAATGACTAGCGAAACCCATCAAGGTAAATATATTGATGTAACAAGCAATGGATAACTATATAAAATAGAATATTCATATTGGTTCGAGACTCATACATTACATTCCGATATAAAAATGCGTAACAAATAATCACACCTCGCGAACATTGCTCAGGAACAGGTTCGCTTCTAAGGCGAGTTCACACTTATGCAAAGACTCCACATGCTCGACATCCCAAGGCAGCACCACATCCTATGCCAGCACCACATCCTATGCCAGCACCACATCCTATGCCAGCACCACATCCTATGCCAGCACCACATCCTATGCCAGCACCACATCCTATGCCAGCACCACAAATACACACACACATACACTCACACAACTCAACTACACTTAATAGCCAAATGAAAAAAAAAATAACTTCACAAAGATATCTACTTATCATACGTCTCAAATGAACCAAAAAAAACACGATCATATTATGAAACCATTTCAGCTTATAATACTAACATCAAACCAACAGACTTAGTTTCCAAAACATTCCAACCAGCTAAGCTAACATTACCTTTAATTGGTATACCTTCTCCATCACATCGTGGAAGTAATTTCATTCGCCTTATACTCAAAACAGATATTACTAAAAGATTTACAATAAAAACACCGATATTTTTTCCATCTAATGTTAGGATATTCGAATAATTTTCGCATATAATACTCAATTTTACAACATTAGAGAAATATACTTCATTTTAAAAAAGATACGACCTCCCACGCCCTATATAGTGTCAAAGCGAATGCTACTGGATGGTGGATAACATTTGAGAATTTACTGAAGTCATGCAATTATCTCTATATACAAAACATTTAATAATAAGTAGGAGGAAAAAAACTTCTCCCCTTAAATAATTAATTAACACAAGTTTCCTTTCTTTTCTTTATTTACTGAAAAAATTACTTTCATTATGAAGTAACATGTATATCTCTTCTTAAATTGCCAGAGAACTCCATCTCAATAGATATATCAATCTTAGGTTACAACTTAAATTGCCAGAGAACTCCATCTCAATAGATATATCAATCTTAGGTTACAAATTATTTATATGTATCATAACACTCTCTACAACCATCAGAAAAAAAAATTATTTGATGATAACATCTTCAATTAACCTTTAACTCAGATTAAACTTAAAACGTTTCTCCCAATCAGTTAATAAAAGGATGGAATGACTAAAAACAATGGTATTCCATACACTTCTAATTATATTTCACACAATTGTACATAAATACACTCAATAATATTCTCCACTCGACAAAACATTTGTGTGAACAATCCCAACATAAATATTACAACCTTAAAACCATTTAATAAGACTTACATTACCTATAAATATAAACAGTTTCCATGAAAAACCAAAAATAACATTACTGCATTATATTGTGATTACATTTAACTATATGTTTGTCTAATATAGACTTCCTGGTAAATATTCGTGCACATATCATAAACCGATTTACTATACATTCAGGATTTTTTTGGCAGTTGCTCGTCATGTGACGATACATATTATTACGGAATGTAAATAACTTCAGACAAAAGTGGCACTGACTTCCAGAAACCATTCAGTTATCCACCCATCACTTCCATTACAAGTTATTTTCCAAGTTAGTATGATCACTAAACACTGAATGACATTTACTACATGAATATTTCTTTCTAAGTATGTTTCCTAAACAGTTATTTTTGTTTTGATGTCTTCTCATACTGCGTTCTGAAGTATATTTCTCCTCACAAGTTTTACACTGGAAACGAAGTTGTTGCCAATGATGTAATCAATTCGATTGATTGCAAGGGAATTTAACATTCTTTATCATACTTCTTTAATGCATTCTCTTTCTTAAACAAACATAGACATATTCCACATCGGTATACTTTCAAAGTAGGATTCTTGGAACATGCTCTCTTTTCCTGACGATGAACATAGGGATATTCGGTAAATGTTTCTCCACAGAAACGACATATGTGTTGTATTCCCATTGATATATTACCTTTACGTACTGCTACGGGCATTGCTAATGCATATTGTCTCGTAAAATTACGTCCACAGATTGTACAGCAATACCTAACCCACTCAGGATTCGTTACACAATCACTTCTTTCATGGCGCCGCATACTGCGAATATGTTAAAAGTTTTTATTGCAGCGCTGACAGTGTAATCCAAGGGATGGTTCACCCACTGCAGGAGCAGAACCACAGCAGCTCATAACATGTAGATCTAGTTTATCACTACTACCAAACAAATATTGACATTTCAAACATCTATGTAGATGGAAAGTAGGTTTACTACGGCAGTAGCATACATGATAACATAACTTTCAATCATCGAAATACTCCTTAGTAGAATAACAACACTTGTGCCTCATGATTGCGCTTGGTGCGAAGTTTCTTCTGAAGAATGCAGAGCCGATGAGTTCACATCTGTCATTGTAAACAGACTGAGCTAAATACCTTAAGACAACAAGCTTTTATACCTTTCGTAAATGTAGTAATATACGAGGGGAAAAAAAACAGCGAATCGTTAGAGATCCAATCTATCCGTGAACCATTGAATGAAATAATGACAAACACAGTTTATCAATTACAATGCCAATACTATTCGGGGCTCATTCGATCTTCAACCACCGATATGTAAACATCTCTCCACGATCCTATAGTAATACTCTAAACACAAACATACCTTTATACTTGCTCGTGAAGTAACTATCATACAAAGACATAGAATTATATATGAAAAATATCTGTTTAAAATTTGAAAATATTTTTTAACTGTTCGTCTTAAATAATCGTAAACCAGAAACACTTCTGTAGGATATATGGTTTAAATGTTATCACCCATTCAAACGAATCTTAACATATAGTGATGTATCTAAGTTACACGTTTAAATATATAATACATGTTAGGTATATTTAATTATTTTTTCCAGCTTGCATGTAAACAGAATGATAATACCTAATCACATTAACCTTTTAGATATTTCATGATGTTAGTATTGTACGGGAAACGAATTTCGCAATCATACATTTCATCACCCCTATTTATGTGCATTAGTTAAGTATGATTCCTAATTAAGAAAATATGAATCGAACATTCCCTATAATGTTTATGGAATCAGCGGACAAACCATTCAACTCCTATCGAAATCATGTAATATTAGTCAATTCATCGTATACATTTACATTCTTATATAACTCTCCTTAACAGTCGTCTAAACAAAACCAAGGTTAGAGAGTGACAGAGATTTCTCCCTCTCACACCACATGACATTTCCATGAGAGTGTCAAAATATATCAGATTCCCAGATGTCAAAGGTTTCCCAAACTATTGCAAGTAAATATAATTTAACATTTGCTTTATACGCAACATACATACATATTTGTTAAACTATTAACCAGAGGGGATACATGAAATTTTTATAGGTTCCCTTAAATATTCCAATTCACCCCTCCTAGCAAACAATTGAACTGCCTATTACAAAAAATTATCCCAAATAGCAAACAGTAGACCCACTCCCAGAAAAATGTTATTATACTTACAAGCAATTGCAGTTAAACAGATATATTTACGAACAAAAAAACAAACGTGCAAAGAATCTGAAATATTCCAAGTAGCAAACCCAATCCACTCAAGACTTGCTCCTAATGAATCAAATTAACCCAAAACAACCCAAATTAACCCAAAATTAACCCAAAATAACCAAAATCTACTCCAAACACGCACACAACTTATTTGCACATACCAAACCAAGTAACTGCAAAACCCTATAACATCAAACTTTACAAGCAAAACTATATACCTGTAAACTATATCAACATAACATATAACAAGAATGAACAAATCTCCATCATCTGTCTTCCAATACACATTATCACATATATTTAATCTAAAGTATAATGATATACAAAAAGAAAAAAGCCTTACCAAGATTCCATTCTTCTAATTTACTATATAACATCGTTTAAAACCAAGTTAAGATCCAAATAAAACATTTATCTCCCTCAAATCGTGTTATCCCATACTACATATAGCAATCAAAACTAGTTTATTTCATTTAAAAAACCCTTAATGAAAGAATATCGGTTAAGATATGCTCTTTTTAACACTTGATTCGATCCTTCTAGGATACTTAGGTCATATCTGCATAGCAAGTAATTAAACAATTAAACCTTTTTCCATCGCACAAGAAATGTAATTATATTTATCTACTCCGGAAAATATCGAAATTCAAGCATACATACTGATTTAGTCAAAACTTGAACCTAAACACAGGCATGGACAGTTATACTAACATATTCTTTGTTTCAATTCCCAACGAGGTAAATATGCATATATGAATTATTGTACGCGATTATTTGTTTACACCCACTCATCTTAAACATTAAATATTTAATATTCCTTTAAAATTATCGTTCTTTTTATCTGTCCTAAGGAATGTTAATTTAATATAGTGTAATAACACAAATGCTAAGTACTCATTACACAACAAACATCAATTTTACATCATGCAAGTCGATGCATTACCTAACACATTCTATTATAACCAAAAACATTTTAATATTTTTAATTATTCTAGGAAGACCGTCTCTGAAAGGCTTACAATTTCCTGCAAGCTTCCGAAAAACATCATGTTTAATTGTTATCTATACAGCTTAACATTTTGAGAAACTTAAAAAAATGGTATTGCTCATGATAGGTTAGGATTACATTGGGAGAGTTGAGCACACGCGTTATCAATCATCACGAGTAAAATATGTATATCCGAATAGTAAAAATACACATTTAGTGAGAATATTTAGATATAATTAGTATATAGATAGCGATTCAAGAATTCAAGAACCATACAGTAAGTAGATATTTCTTTTAATCGCGTAAATTAACCTGAGTATTGGCGTAATGAATATCCATCTGCAGGTAGTATGGTTGTAACCACATGAAACCAAATACCCATCGACCAATGAAATATATATATATATATATATATATATATATATATATATAAACAAGAAAGGAATACAACTATAGGTTTGAGAACATACTCAGAGATTCATGGCAAGTCAAACTCACTTTTTAATACTTGTATTTATATATTGAATAATTAACATGATTATTTTCACTGTAAGTATACATATACCTATAAATAAAACTATAATATGTTTGATATTATGCATAACTTATATACAACACAGCTTGCAACACAGTACACAACAAACACTTAAACAATATACCTTTCCATTAACTATTTCACTCTATATTCAACTCCCTACGCTATTATATCACAGCTCATCGACAATAAAGAACCACATATACACACCCGCACAGGTGTCCAGCAGTCATGCGTCATTTCTGGTAGGAGAACAGCAGTCTCGCGGTAAAGATGTAAGTGAGTGCTTTATCGAGGGAGGCTACTTAACCACAAACTGCATTATATATATATTTTTTTTTTTTTTTCAAAATGTATACACTTTAGAAATGACACATTCAACACAAACATGTATGAAATTACTACTCTACATATATCAATCTTCATTCCTCACTCCTCAGTCATCAAAAATTATTCCTTAGTTAAAGAATGCATTCCTTATTCCTCTCAAATTGTTCCTTAGTTTAACAATGCTTTCCTTAGTCCTCTAAAATCGTTCCTTATTTTCCAAAGAACACGTTTAACAAGCTATCGCAATACAGTAAAACATACATAGATCTATTCTAACACACAGAATAACACAAACTCACACAAAAAGAACCTAAAATATTCCAATTGACAAACCCACTACACCCAAAGACTTGCTGACCTAATGAACTAAATTGAACAAATTAACCCAAAACAACACAAATAAACACAAAATAACCAAAATGACCTAAATCTACTCCAAAACACACACACATATACGTTTTCAAATTCAAGTCCATTCGGATGCTCCAACAGCGACATAATAACACAAGTTTTTCCACATAGAGAAAGATCGCTTATTATACAACGTATATTTGATGGTAAAAGAATACCATGTTTCTGTTCAATTACGTTCCTTCCGTATTTAAAACTACCGGTAGATGTACATTTCGTTTTATAACCTTCATTTCAACTTAACTAGACAGTATAACGTATCGTAACGTATCAATGTAACGTTAGTAACATATCGTAACGTACCAATCTAACACTATGTATCGCAACGCATTGTAACGTATTGCACGCAGCTCTGCAATACGCTGCTCCAATAAATTATCATGTCACAAATATTGTGTGCCCTAACTGTAGTAGGGGCCTAGGAATTTCACTTCATTTTTTATTAATCGGATTATCAATTTTATAACAAATCTATTGAACGGATTAAGGATTAATCCGATCTCAATCCGATAAAAAATTTATCCGCTAATCTTAATATGATAAAATTAATGGGATGAAATTTAATTAATCAATCCATTTTTTTTTTTTTTTGGATTTTGTGTGAATTGGTAAGTGTATAGTTTGGTGCAAGAGTGTGCTAAGGGTCATCCTTTATTTCTTTGGGGGGGGGGGGGGGTAGGGGAGCGGCATGGTTGGTCCTCGTCATTGGAGCTCTGGCGTACTGAGGTGTGATGTGTTGGGGAAGAGGTGTATATAGGTATTGTGTAACATTAATTTTTAATGGTATTGAGTAGGAATTGCTTACCATTTACCATCTTGCAGGCGACTGAGGTAATGTCTGAAAGGCGTATTTGAAAATAACGAATAATAGAATTTCTGCGAAATGAAATTACTAGAAAATACGTAATGAAAAAAATATATTTTGTAGAAAAATTAATTAAATAAAAAGAGAGCTGAATACGATTTACGTCCACAGCGCGATTTTACTAACCCGTCCTGCATGTTAGGAATATAAATTATGACAAACAGAATATATTAAGTGTCGGAAATGAAAATATCGAAAAGAATACTATTTATGCCCAAATACACAACAATTGTTTACAAATTCAATTAAAACGAACGCAACTATGCGACTATCACTAAAGGAAATTACTTATTGAAAGACTCTACAAATCGATAAAAATTATGTTTACGATGCAGGTACTAGATGAAACAACGAACTTTTAAATAATATGAAAAACTATTTCCCTAAAACAAATTACACCATAAAATACTAAGTGATCGCAAAGGAATTACAGAACCTATTTCCACGCGAATGCCCGGTCCAGCTATCTTGGTGTCATATAGAAATCAAGTTAGCGCATTATACCTATGATGAAGGCAGAAAAATATTTCCCTACAAATAAACGATACAAATAAAATACTGAAGGAATCACAAACGAAGTACAGAACCGATTTCCATGTCAATACTGGCCCAACTATCCTGGTGTTATAAACAATGCAACTAGTTAATATAAATTCCCTATCAATATATAATTTAAGAGATAATAAATTACACGACTTGAATTAAACCGCACCAGTCCTAAACACAATAATGACGAATTAAAAACACAACTGTTTATATTTACAATGCAAGCTAATCACAATAGTGTACTAAATACACATGCACCTCGCACTCGCTATCTCTCAGTTCTACAACTATAAATGTGTTTAGGTTTTCAGAGTTTGTATAAAGTACTTGTGTTATACCAGAGCAAGCAGCAGACATCCCTGTGTAGATTCACAGCCATAGTAATTGTTGTATGTTAACAGTTTATTAAAAAATCATGTATTTGTATAGAGTGATAAATAATAATTTATTTTATTTTCAAAATTTTTTGGTTGTTACAAGACAAAGTTGATGCATGCCATCACTTAATGATGCAGGGTGAAGGACATCCTGGAACAGCAGTAGTCTTTAGCCTCGATGTGTGTACAAGAAGTCGTATACCTGGGTGGGTAACTGTATTTCTTTCAAACCACTTTAAATCCAGCAAGTTTACCCTGTCCAGTAACAAAAGTGTGGGATGTATCATCAAAGTTTTCCAACTTCAGCTGCATCGATGGGCTTTTTCGAGTTTCTACAAGTCGTTCAATCCTTTCCATATTCATTCACATGATTTTCTCGAGCACTTCTATTTCCCCAGTCCTTCAATTTTCAATTCTCTTGTATAGTTGTTGGTTTTCAAACCCAGACTTAAATGTTAGTGTTGTGTAAATAATCAAATAATATATGACAAATGACATCTCCATTCATTCACAAATACTTCATCTTTAGACACCCTCAATCTCCATCCATACAAAAAATATTAAATAGTGACATGAGGAATTAAAATTATTAAATAAAATTACACATTACTCCTTTTAGCATAAAATAAATTTATACCAAAGAAATTTTTGTTGAAAAACATCCTTAAAATTATATTTACAATATTCATACAAACTTTCTTGAAAAGACTAGAACCTTACAAAACATTTAAAGAAATCATTAAAAAGTTTACAAGTTTGCAACAAACATTTAAAGAAATCATTATAACTTTTCCAAATCTTTGCAAAGTTTCTTAAAAAGTTTACAAGTTTACAACAAACATTTAAAGAAATCATTGAACCTTTTCCAAATCGTTACAGTGCTTCTTAAAAAAATTTTTACAAAACAGTCTGAGAAATCATTAAAACATTTCCAAATCTTTACAAAGTTTCTTTAAATAGTGTATAACTTAAACTCGATGTACGGCTCCATCCATGCCTTCTGCTCAAATTGCAAAATGCGGTGAACAAAGTCAAGTTTGACCCCATACATCAAATAGAGCTTAAGTGTTTCTCAGTGTATAACACATTTATTTGGTGGTGCGGGTGTCAAAAGAAGTTTTTCATGTGAGCCATTCGGAGGCCAAGGGCAGATCTGATAGAGCATCAATGCATTCACCTGGAAAAAACAAATCCACATCCACGAAAAAGCATGTCTCACCATCCTTCACCATGTCCGCCAAATCCCACGATGAAAACGTGTCAGCCTCAACCCACTTAAAATTACCAATCGGAAGCTCGGATCGCATCGTGTGACTGTACAGTCCATTTATGTCGAAATAACATATGTATTTCGATGCCACATTGGGGTTGTAATCTTCACCTATGTAAATATTATTGGCTTCCGCACACCTTCTGGAAACCTGGGTAATGCCGCCCCTAATCCTGTGTTCTACAAAAAGATACATGTCTGGATCAGTCAACAAATCTAGCTGCACACATTTCATTAACAATAAAGCTTCCCATCAAAGAGATGGAGCTGTGATGTACATGGCGGGTCACGACCGCAATGAGCCAAACATATGGTCCTGAAACTCTCAAAAACATCTGCCAGCAAACAAGTGTCCACATGTCAATAGTTAATGGTATACTGCAACAAGTTTGCACATTGGAACGCATTCCATACGGTTTGAGCATGAGCGTAATCCTCATCGCTAATGTCTTCACCTTTCATCACATTATGAAATGCGTCTTTTGGTGGAAGTGATGTGCATATCAGACTGGTTGATGACATAACAAAATCACATGGAAAAACTCCCTTCTGTTTTGACAATTCAAATTGGGTGTTGCTGAAAACATGGAGGGGGTGATACTCGATTATGCAGATTGCAAATTACCTGCCAAAGTTTTCAGAGAGGCTCTCATGAACTGGAATGAATCAATAAACATAATTTTAAATATTGTGCCTTTCCATTAAAATAATCCCATTGGGGATTTGTTTGGTGATACATTTATATTCCAACCACCTGAATTTTACATGAGTTTTCGATTACCATGGATCCATTGGGTTGTGTTACATGACGTTCAGCCAAAGGCTTTATGAGAAAGTGGGCATCATAATTCTACAGGTTATGAAAGACAGCGACAAGTTGTCTCTTGGGCAGTCTGAAGTTCCAGATGCATTTATTATGTGTGCAACCTCTGATTTCGCCCATCGGATGGTCATGATCTACCACAAAATCATCTGTACCGAGCTTTTCCTTACAAATATGACAATATATTTGAGCTGCCAACCTAGCTTCATCAGAAGAGGTTTTTGGCTTCATCAGAATGATCAAGCTGTAAATTCCTGCAAATCACTGTTCAACTAATTTATCTATTTATTGGTACATACAATCATCACCCACAAACTCAAAGTAGTTAGATAAACTTGGATTGTATGAGCAGACCAACAAAATGCTACAAGCATATGGAACATGTTGGTTGATGGTTGTTGTATTATTTGTTTCATCATTAGGCAAGCAAGTGGACATGGGTTTCAGGCAACTTTCTACGTCGCAATAGGCGACGAAACCCAATCTCTGCTGTTTGCAGTAATCATTAACTTCCAAGTATTTGTTGGCCTCAGTAGGGAAAGTACTGCGAACAGCCTTTTGTTACTGGCAAAGTATTGTGTGACTTTCAAGTTTCTCTTCAGTTCTGAAATGCTGGCAACAAAGATTGCAAACAAATTTCTTATCATGACATTTACTCAGCTGACTACCAGCTAGCTGTGACAAATTCCTAATGCAAACAAAACACAAATGTGCAGCATTACAACTAAACATCCAAAATATATACATGGTGAGCATTATGTACAGGAGAAATGCACATTGGTAGGATAATCCCCTCCTTATCGCAAATCTCGTCAATTATATTGCTCTCTTTGTCTACCACATAGTAGACAGTGATAGAAATAGAATTGTTCTCCACGAACTTACGAAAATCCTGAATAACTACAGGTGTCGACAGACCTTCAGTATTCAAAACATCTCGAGTTTTGGATATGAAGTAATTCTGTGGGTGTTCTGTGTAGCAGGAAACAAAGATGCTATGACAGTATTATGGAAATAAATTCCATCTGGGCAGGCTACATCGTTAAAAATCGTCCTATTAGCAATAAACTTGGGTAGTTTAGTGAGTGCAGCACCTACAGTGAATGCCCTGTATTGTGAGATATGGACATCCATGTATGATATCAGTTGCAAACTCCAGCCTGAACCACACACACTAAAATCCTCTAGCCTGTTAGTTACGTAAGGCTTCACTGTCTCATCATAAATAATGCCAACATCGGATGAATGCAGGATGGGAATAGCTTTGCTCTGGAAATAGAAAGTTTCTGTAATGCCTTCCTCTACCATGAGGGATTTCAAGTACTTGCATGCTGTGGTAATGCTAATTCTGATAGGCCAGGGTGATGACAATGCTAAATTTATCAGAGAATTTATCGAGAAAAAAAGGGAAAAGTCCGCATCTGTGTTAACCCTGTCATTACGTATTCGCATGTCAGTTAGTCTAGCGGCGAATGCCGTGATCAATAACTCATATGTGAAGTCTGACAAGGACTCCACTGAAGCTGGGGAAGTAGAAATCAAATTATTTTCTGTTTCCCTAGATGAAGTCTCTCTAACTAACTCAGAACTTGCTTGTGAAATGGATGAATCACTTACCAAATCACATGAATTTTCCATGTCAGATAGAAACAGATTATCTAACAAGAAATCACTCTTTTTGTGATTCGGGGAATGGAATCGATTCGACCTGTTCCTGTTGACACCCTTTCTGTGAGTGATTATGTGTCCGAATCACTCAAATAAAGGTCGTCCAGTAAAAGATCGAATCGCCTCCACTTAGGAGAAGTGACAACATCTTGACAGCTTGTACTAGATGGTCTCTTCGTCTGTGATTCATACTCTGAATCACATACAAATAGATCTTCCAACAAACTATCGATACTTTGTCGCTTGTGTTCACTCATTGTCTCTCCTTCCTAAATGTTTTTTTGTTTCCCACAAAATTAGGCTGCATCTTTCTGAAATAAGAAAAACCACTTTAGTCACTCACCACAATGTATCGAACATTTGTAAATAGAATAGTTAGCAGCATCCTAAACAGAGGGAAAAATGTCTTTATTTAAATGCCTTTGTTTGAATTTTAAAATTAAGTTTTAAAAAATAAATTTTATCAGGGAGCTAAGTTGTGTGTTTGAAACACATCAGGTTCACTTCTTTTTTAAAATAGCATGTGACCTGTTTAGAGAACATACTGGGACATGGCTACAGAAAACCTTGCTGTGTGTCAGGTATCGGAGTTGCGGGAAACACAGTGGAGAGTGGGGTGGTATGGGAAAATGTTTGGGAAGACATCTGCTGAGCCCAGCAGTGGGTGCCACCTTCCAGACTCATCCTGTGGCTATTCTCCTTCCTGCTGCCACGCTCATGCAGCGGCCTTCCCTGCAGTGCTCCACCATGCATGCACAAGATGGCCATCACTTACCCTCCACCGCCCCTCCACCAACTCCAGCATACACCAAGGCGAGGCAAGTTCCTGCAGCCCCAGTCTAGTGAACACTGCACTGCGAGACACAAGACCTGGCTGTCCCCGTTCATGACCTATACATTTTGTAACAAGAAAATGGTGTTTAGAACACACTTAATACATTAAGGTCCCACCATTGTATTGAATTTAAGCAAGTTGTTGAAGATTAATAGGATTTGTTTAAGACAAAACTTTACATATTCGTTAGATTTACTCATGTCCAAACATCCATCATTATTTTGTCCCTCTCCATACAAATCATTCTGAACAGTTGGTGAGCAGGTCTATTAGACCTTTGAATACACTAGGCATATTCGGCGTAGTTCTCCGATTATTACTGTTCCATAATCCACACAAAACATTCATAACCAAACCCACACAGAATATCTTACAAATTAATTACAAACTAAATAAAAAACACAAATTTACTATTTGGCAGATTATAAACAAACAATTTTTTTAAACCCAAAAGTTTTAACAAATACCAAAAAAGAATTTTATACGAAGAAAGTTAAAATAATTTAAGAAAAACCTGGTGTAAATGTAATAAATCCAAAAAGTTTAAACAAATAAAGGAAAAAGGATTTCATATGAAGAAATTCAAATTATGAACCAAAATTCTCTATAACTATAAAAAATCTTGAAAATATTATCGCGATATTGAACAGTATTATAAAACCCTAACTGTTAATCCTATTTATTTACATAAAGTCTACTACCAAAGGTGGTAGTTGCTGAGCAATGTCTGAATCCAATCCAGGTAGCTGAGTCCTCGAGTGGAATCCCAGGCGAGAGGGCTGGAGGCCTGTGTTCAGCGCAGATGGTACCTTGGATGAAACAGGTAGTCATACTAGCCAGGCAAAGCACAGGGTCTGTGCGAACCTGCTAACAGGATGGGTGACCACTGTAGGCTGGATCGAACCTGGTAGCACTGGTAGGCTACCCCACAGTGTCGCATGAGATGCTGCTAGATCCCAGCTAGCGGTGGGTGGTCTACAGGTTACTGAGCGCTGGTGAGTCAACCCCTAAGAGTTCAGCAGCAGCTCAGGTGGTGGAGGGTGAGGGCAGATTGAGAACATGCACAAGAGAGGAGATCCTCACTGCATGATGGTTGATCAGTAAATGAGTAGGTCCGGGCAGGACCCTATATAGGCCAGGCACCCTCCCTTGTCTTATAATTTATATTTTGCTATTCGACTCAAATCTGTCTTAATCTGAGAAATAATGTATTTTAAACATTTTAAGTAACATTTAACAGAACTTAACATCAATTTACAGAATTAAATATGTTATTTAATGATTGGGCACATTTTTAACCTTAGCTGCACACTTTGGAATGTAATGTGGAATAAGTGTATTTATTTGCTTTTTAAGCAATTAGATTTAATTTGAATTACGTTCTTATTTACCTATTTCATACATGAACAATTGTGATTCCAACATGAGCTTTTCAACCCAGAATTTAATACATTATGTTTGGAAACTTTTGCATTCATTTTACATACAAGAACTAAATTCTGTTTCTAATATGACTTCTTTATATATTTTTAATGACTTATCAAACATTACATTATTAGTTCATTACATGTTGAGGGACATTTAATTAATATCTATTATTTTTTAATGGTTTATAAGGTTACTGACTTCCGTACTAGATTATAAACATCCATGCCTTACCTGGGATTTGGACCCAGAATCTACAACCTAGAGAACAATCATCCATGCCTTACCTGGGATTTGAACCCAGAACCTCCAAACTGTCGCGTAGTCCAAATATGCTACAGAGGTCAGTGAAAGAAAACTTTTTTTTGTGTAAATATGTTGTTTTGGAAAATGCTATTGTAAAATAATAGTATGTTTTCTGGACACAGTTTCGAGTATCTTTACTTGTTTTAATCAGTATTTTCCTCTGCGTTAAGTATTTTAATTACAATACTTGTTTGTTTATGCAATGCCATTAGTAATGTTTATTTTATTTATCAATATTATTCCTTTCTTAGGAAAATAAATTTTATTTTACAGTTTTTTAAAGGGAAGAGGTTAAATAAATTTACAAATGAATTCATTTTAAAACATACTTTATTGATAAACTGTTAAAGAAAATATATGCACCATTTAACAACCAAATTCAGGTTGTTCCACAATTAAATAATATTTTTTTAACTCAACTTGTTTCAAAATGCACACAAGTAAGTAAAAGAGAGTATAAAACATAACACTTGTTACACAAACAATTTCAAAATATATATGCAACATATTGTAGAAACAAACATAGATACCAAATCATAACACCAGTAAGTATAGAGTGTTACACAAATTTATTTACAACATTTTTACTACAGAATGTTACAAAATAAATACATTTTTAATTTACACAAACATATATACGAAAACTTACACAAGGTGTTCAAAAATCATAACATTTAGTAAGTATAGGTTGTTTAAAAAGTTATAATCTATGAACAACTTCTGTAAACATTGTTTTCATACACTTTTGTAATATTGGATCTAAGTCCTCTTCTTGAACTCTACTTTCAAGGAGAAAGCATTTCTTACACCCTGGTTTGATCCTATCTGTTTGAACACAAACATCTTTACATTCAGGGGAATGTAAAGAACACTTTCAACTAAGTCTGGGTATGTGTCGACATAGTGCGAGTAAACAGCTTCAATACTAGATAGAATAGGTGTTATTTCAGTCATATAGAACACAGGACATTTAGTATTATCATTGCATTGAATCAAGTCATGACTTTTTCATCACCTAGCAGAAAATAAATCACTTTAAAATGGAACACACTATCACAAGTTTCTGTAAACCCATGGGGAACACCATTATACCCTACTGCGTAAGTTATATTAAACTTTCCTGGTTTTATGCTAACATAATGGTTTCCCAGATGAAAATACACGTTACTCATTTGCAATCCAATACTCGACTGAGAAAAAATATTAAAGTACAATGTATGTATATTAAAAAATCTCTTCTGTCATTTAAAGTTAAACATTGATTGCAGACTAAACTTTATTTTCGCTAATTTTATTGCTCGATGGATATAATACTTTGCTGAAACACACCCAGTACATAATAAGTATCTGAACTCCTCATTATCATACACAAGCATATGAATATCATTGTCACATTCTTTGAAATATTGAAATGGTATAACCTTATGTGCTGTATCAATAACATATTTCAAACACTGTCCTTCCTCACAAAATGTTGTTACAATCTGCTCATCCTCAGTTTTAAAGTAAGATTTTTCTCTAATCTGTATGGTCTGCACTGATTTACATGACATTTCGAACTGTTACAGTTAGTTAAACTATATTAAAACTGCATGGTTTATTGTGTGCTAGCAAACATCCAGGCCAGTATGTACACTTAAAATTAGTGCCTGACACAATTCCATAAAAACAACATGTGCAAATAGCATGCCATAAGTTACAGAATACAAACCATGTTCATTGAACAAGTACTTAGCATTTGGGTTATACGTCATTCTGAATTGGCCACTTCACATGCATATATGTTGCATATTAATGGGAAAATAATACTTGTTCGTAAATAAAGTTGTGGGTGTCTCCATTGCAGGTTTCCTTCCAGCAGACGGTGATTCCCTGGTGAGGTCTAGTGAGCTGGTAGGTGATTACTCCATTGCCTCATTCTTCTTCCACCTCTTCAGTAAGGCTGGCTAACATCAGGTCTTCTAGTGTAGATGGCAGTTCACTATCAGGGTGGAGATACCTCACAACACAATCATTGTATGCTATGCCTTCACCAAAACAAGTGCTGAGACTGTTATCAAAAGTGTAGCACCAATGTTCTATATTGCTGCATACTTGAACTTGTAAAATACCATCATATGGCTTAAAGAAAACTCTTCTGTGTCCTATTTGCAGGACCTTGTATACGTCTGTAGGCTTGAAGACACTAACCATGACTGACAATTTATTTAATTATTCATCCCTTTATATAGCTGTTGTGACATCACTATTTCTCATTTAAATATTCTTGCTTTGAAAATATTTTCATTTCCACATGCCACAGGGAGTAGAAAATTCTTGGTTTCCTATGTATGCAAAATGTTCCTTGTTACATTACTCACTCCATACTGTAAGAATAGAACACCAACATTACTTCTGCATTATGTATTTAATTTTCTAGCATGACATACATTTTGTGATGTGTCCAGCTTGAGCTTCAAATGCTAATTAGTTCTTACTGTGAGGTAACTTACTGTCAGGACACATATTATACAAAGGACAAAATCTTCGCCCAAAACAAACATCGAGAACTTTCAAAGTATATTCAAGACTGATTGATGAGAAATTCCTATGTTCTTCTCCGTTACACATCCGAATCTCTAGTGAACTATCTTCTTCTTCGAGTTGAAAGCACACTCTCCTGTACCCTGGAGTAATACTTCTGTAATGAAGTGATGGTTAAAACCTCTCCATCGTAAATGATGTTTTGGTATGTGGTTATTTCTTTATATAGTTAGCTAAATTTTCTTGCAGTATGGTAACATACTAGTTGTTTAACGACATCTTGGTTATGTCGAATTTGCTGCCAAAAGCATTGCTATGCCATACTTTGCATTCCAACATTTCACAAGGCGACCTTTGAAGGCAACTACTTCCTTTCATTTGTGTGATGTGTTCCTTGTTATTACATGTATATTTCTAAACTGTAACAATGTGGTAAAACTCTCTACTTAATTAATATTTTATATGTTTAAGTCCTGGTTCCTTGATTATTTCTTCACTTACAGTTTTAAAACATAGATCTCCAGAAGAACAGGACAGTTCGCTGTCGGGTCGCAAATTAAAAACTGAGCAGCTATCATGCTCATGACACAATACTTGTTCTTCATATATTTTTCCCTGCGAAACTTTGTGAAATGTTCCAGTGACCATCTCCATGCACATTTGTAATTGGAAGAACACATTGTCTTTATACTTGAACCACACTTTCTTGTATCTGCACACCGCACTCTCGTATGCATGTTCTGGGTTGAATGTCTCCATTTTCAAAGTCTTATGCAGGTTTGAAACTGTAAAAACCCATTTTTTATTATCTTTACACGTAGGTAAGATGCTGATACAGGTACTGTCTTAAAGCTTCACTTTTTCATTGTGAGCAAAACATTTTTTCCCTACAGTGATTAGTGTTATAGTGTTTTACTATCGAATTAAGGTTGAACAGTAATGATATCTTCTAATGTTTGCGACTTCTGCATCAGTCAAACTTTTTAAAATTTCCTTCTGGGTTTTTTCCCAATACATAAATGGGATAGTCTTCGAGGAGCTCATCGTTCATGTACTGGAAACGGTCTTCGTAAGCTATATCACCAGAGTCCCATTTTAAATTATGCACTTCGTAAGTCTGATGCCAGAACATCATTTTAACTTCCAAATTTAAAGCAAACCAAAGCACGGAAGATTTAAAACTTCATACTTTACTATTATTATCATCATTCGCATATGAAATGGCAAGTTCTTTAATTACAAAAGACTTTTCTTGATGATTTTCTAATCCTTGCACATAGGACACCATTATTATGTTATTTCTTTTTCACTATAAAGTTCAAGTTATATAGTATGTACAGAAAGTCTCCAAACCTGTTTTTGCAATATTAAGTGGTTGCCTTGGAATCCACTTCACGAACCCCTGAATCGTGTATTGGTAAATCGGCGATAATTCTAGCTTCTATTAGCTGCTTCAATCTACGCGATATGCAATCCCTCTGCATACGTTGTTGGTTGACATCATTAATGAAAGCAGGCATGCCATATGGGCAGTCTTCACACGGGATATACGACACGATATCCTCATCTGCTCTTAAATGTTCAGGAAGGAATGGATAGACTAATTTTATTTCGTGGGACACAAAAGTGATAATAAACTCTTTAAGTCGCACCTACAATTGAAAACAGTCTAGACTCAACAACGATTTCGCCCGCCCATAAGTTAGAATCACATTGAATACTTCTACACACTTCTGATCACAGTTATCGCAGCAGATCCCTTTGTGCATTATCTGTTGCGAGGTGATGCTGGCCCAGTGAGAAGTAATCCCTATAGATTTGTTCGGCGTAACCCTCGATGCTGGTGTAGCTCTCGGTTGTGTGGACGCTTGGCATAACTCTCAATGCTGCGGACGTTTGGCGTCGTTCTCGGTAGTATGGACGCCTAACCCTCTGTACTGTAAACTGCAATTACAATGCACAATGATCCATTGCCCACTGAATACAACCCATTATACATCGGATGGTAAATAACCTCAATAAAACACAATATGTACACCCAGAAGGTGGTGGGGTAAAGAAACAAAACTTGGACCTAGTTGTAAGTAACAAGTGTTTTGAGAAGGGGTTAACAAGAAAAGTTGAGCTCCCGAAAATCCTAGAAAATTATCATGCAATCAATCTTAAACATTATTAAACTTAAAATATTTAGACTAAATCACATATTTACTCATTCCTTAAATCATCAACAACAATTATACTTTTTTTGAGTTTGTGTTTGAATATTTCAGTGGCAAGCATACATATAAATTAACACACATTAAATTAGAAATTTTTAATCAATTCATGCATTTTTACCATTACCATAAAACCACCACAAATTATAATTACTTGTAAAAATAAAGTGCACCCCCTATTTTATCCATTAAGTAAAAAAAAATTACACACATTGTGTAAACATTGTGCGATAGCTATTGTGTTTTATGAGTTTCAATACATGTTTTAACATATTTTAATGAAGTTGTAAATTTTGACGACAGTCCAAGGTTCAGATAGATAGTCTTTTTCAAACTGTTTTGGTTGCCGAAAAGTTATGTTTCTTCCATATATATATATATATATAACTTCATGTTAGTAAAGGTGAAAAGCTTTCCTGACTATGAAGTGTTGACACTGCGCACCAGTCATTGGAATTTGTCCCAGGAAATGACTAGGAAGTAAGCATCGCCATAAAACTGAAGTGGCGGGGCTAGGTGGCTTCGTTCATGGTAGTAGTTCGAACAGCATGGCAAACTTGGACCGCACTACAAAGACACAAATATAATGAAATAACATTCGCATGCCTACCAAAATTAGCACAAAACACCACCAGGAAAATAAGTTACACTTTGTACTAACCTAGGGTGGCAGTCAAACGGAATTTAAAGCATAATGGCGAAAGTTTGCAGAGAAAATTAAAAGTGAGTTATGCCATTTTCAGAGCTTGAGAGTAGACGTAGGTAAAAGACAGTGTCAACACGTTTCAACTATACATCTATCGATACTGCAATCGCTATATCAAAGTTATGTGGTTACCACAATTTACCAAATATTTGTTTCATGATATTCTGTGACAAAACTAATGATAAAAATTGTATATAACTTACAAATAAGAACCTTGAACAGTTAACAAAATATATAAACACATGGTATACAGACATGATGTTTTGCAAAACAAAATGCTGCGCTCTAGTGGTGCTCACCAGAAACCACAATAATTATAAATTAATAACGACAGTTTGTGTTAAAGTGGAAACATCTTTAGTGAAAAGTAGACAACATATTTTACTTTAAATAAACCTACAAGAAACTATTATGAAAAATAGTGGCATGTTAGGCTTTAAACAAAAAGAATATTAACCTTTAATTTTCATTATAGTTTCTTATAGGTAATACAATTTGTTGCACTGACATTTTATAAATAACCAAACAGTCCTTTAGTTAAGAAAAGTTAAATTGATTGCTTGAAAATAGGAAGGATGGGAGCTTTGGGAAAAAAAATTTTTGGGAAGGGACCGGAATTTAAGTCATAGCCACAAAGTGTGGTAATGCTGCAGGAAACAATAATCCACATAAAAACAACATTAGAAGTATATGGTTGGATATGTATTGGACAAAGTAGATGTAACATGTCATTGAAGTTGGCCATGGGGTTGTGATGCCAACATAGCGTTCAGTTCTTTAATGAAATAACTATTCAGGGTTAAATTGGGAAACTTGAAAAATCGAAGTGATGTGGGATTAGTTGCAAGATTGGGTACATGCATAATAGGTAGGGTAAGGTTAATATTTTTGGCTGAACTAATAGAGCCAAAAGTTTTGAAAAACTGGCTTACAATATCACTATGTGTAGCATTAGCTAGGTATCCACTACCATTTAAAGTGAGATCAAAGGGACTATGAGCAGGTGTAGTAGACCTACAGAGTAGTGTGATATCAATGGGAAATTTTGTAGCAAATAGCCAAAAGAAAGGTGTTTTCTGAAAAAAAATAAATAAATAAATAAATAAATAAGATCATGATAAACAATACATTTGTAAAAAAAAATCCAAATTAGGTTTTCCAGAAAAAATGTTGAGCTTACAACTATAAAAGTGACTATCAAAAATGGAAAAGAGGACAAAGAGTAATTCCATGATTTTGGCACTTATCTAATGCTCTATGGTTAAGTGATGCAAATATATTTCTGTCTGAGCTAACTACTAAAAATTCATTCACTGATAATAGTAAATACTGCTTTAGTTTTTACACTAGAAAGGATAAGGGATATTTTTCAAAAAGACTGTCCTTGTTTGCCAAAGGGACATCAACAATAACATTTAAAGAAGTATTATATATAAAGTCTGTTCACGATAAAGTGAGCACTTTAGAAATGAACTTTAGAAAAAAGTGACTGCCACTGCATGCATATATTTTAATGGGCGCACCAAGTGACATTCGCCCAGTAAATTTGGTAACGATGGATGGAAAGTAGTTCCATATCTTAACGTCGAATAAATAATGCAATGTAACCATTTGTGATAACTTAAATAATTTCTTTCACTTTCTGTTTTTTTTTTTTAATGCATCGAAGTGCAAACATGAGCAGATTTGTAAAGCATTTTCTTTTGTAATAATTCCACAGTTGCACTTGACCGACGCGTTAATAAAGTGGCGAGGACCATAGCAATGCTAATTTCCCATAAGGCGGGAGAATACACAATGTACGTAGAACTAGATCTTAAGCAGTGCTTTCGAAAGTGCTCATTTGATAGTGAACAGCCTATAACAGCTTGCACAGAACAATGATCATAATACATGTACAAGTTATCTGTTGTCACCAGGGCTATCACATATAATGACATAGTAATTAGGTACTGTATCTTACTTAAAATGCTAATAAATGATACTGAATTCATTAAAAATGAACTCAAAGAACCGTGAACACGTTTATATAGCATGTTTCAAATCAAAAATTTCCAATGTAGCACTGGACACAGCTTCAGTAACACACAACAACATAGTGTACAGGTCCACATGGAAACTTATTAACATCATTTTATTAATCACTTCATGTAGAGTTCTATTCATTGCTGTATTAAATGCAATATAATGTTCAAAATTATTATTTGCCAACACTTGAATACTTTTAGTACTGTTCAACATTATATCTTCCATGTCCCGGTAGTCTGTGTGTCGTTCCAGTGGTCTGAGTGTCGTCCCGGTAGTTTGTATATCGTCCCTGCAGTTTGTGTGTCATATGGTAGACTGTGTGTCATCCTTGTAATCTGTGTGTCGTCCTGGTAGTCTGTGTGTCGTCTGGGCATTATGTGTGTCGTCCTGGTAGTCTGCGTATCGTCCCTGCAATCTGTGTGTCGTATGGTAGACTGTGTGTCATCCTTGTAATCTGTGTGTCGTCCTGGTAGTCTGTGTGTCGTCTGGGCATTATGTGTGTCGTCTTGGTAGTCTGCGTATCGTCCCTGCAATCTGTGTGTCGTATGGCAGACTGTGTGTCATCCTTGTAATCTGTGTGTCGTCCTGGTAGTCTGTGTGTCGTCTGGGCATTATGTGTGTCGTCTTGGTAGTCTGCGTGTCGTCCCGGCAGTCCGTGTGTCGTCCTAGTAGTATGTGTGTCGTCCTGGCAGTCTGTGTGTCGTCCTGGTTAGTCTTTGTGTCGCGTGGTGATCTGTGAGTGGGCGCGGCGGTCTGTGGGTCATCCCTGTAGTCTATGTGTCGTCCCGGTCGTCTGTGTGTCACCCTGGCAGTCAGTATGTCATCCTGGTAGTCTGCGTGTCGTCCCGGCATGCTGTGTGTCATCTCGGTAGTCTGTATGTCGTTCCGGTAGTATGTGTATCGCCCCGGTAGTCTGCAAGTCGTACTGTAGTCAGTGTGTCGTCCTGGAAGTCTTCTTGTCCTTCCTATAGTCTGTGTTCCATCTCGGTAGTCTGTGTGTCGTTACTGTAGTCTGCATGTCGTCCCTGTAGTCTGTTTGTCGTCCTGGTAGTGTGTGTTTCGTCCTTGTCTGTGTGTCGTCCCGGTAGTCTGTATGTCGTACCGGTAGTCTGTGTGTCGTCCTGGTTAGTCTGTGTGTCGTCCTGATTAGTCGGTGTTGTTCTGGTTAGACTGTGTATCGTCCCTGTAGTCTGTATGTCGTCCTGGTTAGTCTGTGTGTGGTCCCGGTAGTCTGTATGTCGTACCGGTAGTCTGTGTGTCGTCCTGGTTAGTCTGTGTGTCGTCCTGATTAGCCTGTGTTGTTCTGGTTAGACTGTGTATCGTCCCTGTAGTCTGTATGTCGGCCCGGTAGACTGTGTGTGGTCCCGGTAGTCTGTATGTCGTACCGGTAGTCTGTGTGTCGTCCTGGTTAGTCTGTGTGTCGTCCTGATTAGTCTGTGTTGTTCTGGTTAGACTGTGTATCGTCCCTGTAGTCTGTATGTCGGCCCGGTAGACTGTGTGTTGTCCCGGTAGTCTGTATGTCGTCCCGGTAGTCTGTGTGTCGTCCTGGTAGACTGTGTGTCATCCTGGTAATCTGTGTGTCGTCCTGGTAGTATTTGTATCGTCCATACAGTCGGTGTGTCGTCTCGGTAGTCTGTGAGTTGTCATAATAGTCTGTATGCTTGGTAGTCTGTGTGTCGTCCCGGTAGTGTGTGTGTCGTCCTAATGGTCTGTTTGTCATCCCGACAGTCTGTGTGTCGTCCTGCTAGTCTGTGTGGCATTTCGGCAGTATGTGTGTCGTCCTGGTTAGTCTGTGTGTCATCTGGGTAAGTCTGTGTCTCGTCCTGGTAGTCAGTGTCCCGTCCTGGCAGTCTATGTGTCATCTGGGTAGTCTGACTGTCGTTCCGGTAGCATGTGTATCGTCCCGGTACTCTGTAAGTCGTACTGTAGTTTGTGTGACGTCCTGGAAGACTTTGTGTAGTCCCGACAGTCTAAGTGTCGTTTCGGTAGTCTGTGTGTTGTCACTGCAGTCTGTATGTCGTCCCGGTACAGGTGTGTGTCGTCCTGGTAGTGTGTGTTTCGTCCTTGTAGTCTGTGTATCGTCCCCGTAGTCTGTGTGTCGTCCCGGTAGTCTGTATGTCGTACCGGTAGTCTGTATGTCGTACCGGTAGTCTGTGTGTCGTCCTGATTAGTCTGTATGTCGTACCGGTAGTCTATGTGTGGTCCCAGTAGTCTGTATGTCGGCCCGGTAGACTGTGTGTCGTCCCGGTAGACTGTAAATCTTCCCGGTAGTCTGTGTGTTGTCCTGGTAGACTGTGCGTCATCCTGATAGTGTATGTGTCTTCCTAATGGTATGTGTGTCGTCCCGAGAGTTTGTTTGTCGTCCCAGCAGTCTGAGCGTCGTCTCGGCAGTCTCTGTGTCGTCCTGGCAGTCTGTGTATCGTTACAGTAATCAGTGTGTCGTCCCGGCAGTCTGTGTCTCCTCCCGGAAGTCTGTACGTCGTCCCAGTAGTCTGTACGTCGTTCCGGTAGTCTATGTGTCGTCCCGGCAGTTTGTATGTCGTCTGGGCAGTCTGTATGTCGTCCTGGTATTCTGAGTGTCGTCCCGGCAGTCTATGTGTCGTCCCGGCAGTTTGTATGTCGTCTGGGCAGTCTGTATGTCGTCCTGGTATTCTGAGTGTCGTTCCGGCAGTCTGTATGTCGTCCTGGTATTCTGAGTGTCGTCCCGGTAGTCTATGTGTCGTCCCGGCAGTTTGTATGTCGTCTGGGCAGTCTGTATGTCGTCCTGGTATTCTGAGTGTCGTCCCGGTAGTCTATGTGTCGTCCTGGCAGTTTGTGTGTCGTCTGGGCAGTCTGTATGTCGTCCTGGTATTCTGAGTGTCGTCCCGGTAGTCTATGTGTCGTCCCGGCAGTTTGTATGTCGTCTGGGCAGTCTGTGTGTCGTCCTGGTAGACTGTGCGTCATCCTGATAGTGTATGTGTCTTCCTAATGGTATGTGTGTCGTCCCGAGAGTTTGTTTGTCGTCCCAGCAGTCTGATCGTCGTCTCGGCAGTCTCTGTGTCGTCCTGGCAGTCTGTGTATCGTTACAGTAATCAGTGTGTCGTCCCGGCAGTCTGTGTCTCCTCCCGGAAGTCTGTACGTCGTCCCAGTAGTCTGTACGTCGTTCCGGTAGTCTATGTGTCGTCCTGGCAGTTTGTGTGTCGTCTGGGCAGTCTGTATGTCGTCCTGGTATTCTGAGTGTCGTCCCGGCAGTCTATGTGTCGTCCCGGCAGTTTGTATGTCGTCTGGGCAGTCTGTATGTCGTCCTGGTATTCTGTGAGTCGCCGGTTATGTGTCGTCCCGGCAGTTATTGTGTATTGTCGTCTGGCAGTCTGTATGTCGTCCTGGTATTCTGAGTGTCGTCCCGGCAGCGTGTGTAACGGTGTGATTTTGAAGACATATTAATTCACCTCATAAGTAGCAAATAAAAATATTCGGAAAGACGTATTCACATTTCGCTGTAACAGATTTGAGTTACTGCTGGGGAACTCGAGCTTGTCGTTTCTCGTAGTGTTACCATCTTGTGTGTCTGTTCTACGAGGAAGAAGGGGGAATATAGGTTACAAACACTGCAGTACACACGGCGTGAAATGAAGTATATCATATCCACTTGACTGCGTTATCTCCTGAACCTTTTTTACAACTGCAAACATTCCACTGTAATGTGAGCACGCTAAGTTATCAGCTCCGTTAAGTGACTTGCAATGCTAGGTTGTTGGCGAGAAAGCCGCCGCGTAGGAGTCGGATTATTGCGACTTCCGCCACATGGGCTACTCCTGTTTCAACAGTGTTCGCTTTCCTCACACATTTAGATAACAATTTAGTCTCCTCTGGTGCGCCACTGTCCATCACGTAAATGAAATAAACAAAATCTAAGGGATTTGTTGAAAAAATGAGGTAAAACAACGGGAGATCCGGAGTTCACATGACACGTTGCAGAATACGTAGACTCATGGTCCGTGTTCTACAAGGTAGGAAGCTAGTGCTAATAAGGACAGCGCCTTTCCCTTTGTACAATGCTATTGGCCGCTGTCGACACAAACACTCTTGTATAGTTAGTTGCTTGATGTTGCGATGGATCTACAAATATCCGTTTCATAGGTTCCAAATTATTATTTAAAGAAATTCATAAGCCGTTTTCACCATAAATTTGCTGTTTTACAACACCTGAAATGGAAATTTAATGTGTACGTTAAAGGGCCACCTCTTCCGGTGTCTGTGTCCACTGCGGTAGAGATGTTGCAGAAGAAGGGAATATATTACGAGGGCAGTACTCAACTAAGTGGGAAAAGGGAAATCGCCGAGAAAATCCCGCCGACCAGCGGCATCGTCCGCCATGATTCCCACATGCGAAAATCCGGGAGTGACTTGGCCGGGGATTGAACCAAGTTCGCCATGGTGGGAGGCGAGCATCTTAACCGTTCAACCACCGCGGCCTCGTCCTTGTCTCTTACGTACCAACCCCATATTTAACTGGTTGAGTGAATAATGTGTTACCCGAATATTGCACTTCTGTATCCTGCGTATCCTGTCGCACCATCATAGGTCCAATGATGCTACGGAGAAAGGAGAGAGTAGGCCTATAAGTAAGTTCTAGAGCAAAGATTTATCCACAAGCTAAACATCTCAACAGGTTATGTGGAAGCTTGCAAACTTCCTTTGGCTATTGGCTGCGCATGTCTATGTGCGAAGAATTTCCCTACTCGACTAGGCAAATCAAAATTAAGTTGCCTTTACACTGGACGCCTGTGATTGTCTGGCAAACACTTGCGACATGTGTGAGTTTAAACCTTCCAACCGCGATATTGGTCCTTAACTAACGTGTTTTGGAGTAAAACTAATCTTGGAATCTTTTCGCGAGAAACTGGCGGTGCTAGCTATAAGAAGTATGCGACGCTATTAGAAATGAAAGACGTGAAATGAAATGTAACTCTGGCAACCACTGTGATTCAAAAGTAATTTGGAGCAAATAAAGGTAAGAGATAAAGTACAATTCTAGCGTTCCATGAAGAAGTGAGTACGGAACGTCTGCCTGTGTGTATTTATTACTAAAACAACCTGACGTTAAACATGTGAGGCGTACGTATGGCTGCCTGTGCGTGTTATCTATGACATTTTAAGACAGTTATGTACGTCACTTTATCATGTTTGAGTATGCAAGCCAGGTTAGAACTTATATAGTATTATTGCATAGCTGTAGTGCTATCGCGAATTGAAGCAGAAGTCATACCTACGTTTGTATGGCACATCAGTTACGTGATATTCTTAAAGTCGAGAACGTGTTATCTTGCTTTGACTATATAATATAGGATGATTTCAATAGAACCAACATATTTTTGTATTAATTTATGTGGCTGGAATTTCACGCAATGTACCGCTGTAAGCGTCAAATTGAGCGGGAACGTTGGGAGTTTTGATTCCTTGCCACGAGATAGCGCAGATGTGCTAGTCGCTGCGACACTGCACTATACGTTATAACGGCTGTTCCTTGTCAAGCAATACTTGTGCACAATGATGGCATGCATTATTATATTTCGCAATGGATGACTTATTACATGTGCAAGTGCGGGTAGTTAGTTAAAGCACAATTACAATTCCTATGAAACAACCCCCCCTCCCCCCTCCAGTCACTGCTCCACTGTAACTGTATCACCCCCTCACCCACCATCACAGCTCATTCCTTCGTCAGACTTCGAAGAAGCAGGGTCTATCCTGTTCCCGACACCCTCCCCTCCTTGGCAACTGCATTTCCCCTTCCCCCACCAATATCAAAATGCATTTCCCCTCCACCTACTATATACCTAACCCTGCCACTTGCGTTCTGGAGTTCGAATAGTCAAAACCTATGGTGCTCCCACCCTCGCCCCTGTCTGGCAGTCTGCAACACCCTAACCTGGCGACCAAAGACCTGATATCCGCCACATCATCCTTCACATCTCGGGCACATGAGGTTGGAGGAGGGGGAAGGGAAGTGCATCTTCAAATACCTCTGCCACCAGTGTGGCGATATAGCTCGTAGGAGGGTGGGAAAGGGGTGTAAGTAATAAATCAGCTGCAAGGGTTAGGCGGCATAAATGCCTCAAAGGAAACTATCTCAAGTGTTGGGGTTGGGTGGAGAGGGTGAAAGCAATAAAATCAGCTTCACCGGAAGTGCATCGGGGGGGGGGGGGGGGGGGAGTTGGTGCGGCACCCTGAAATCCTCCTTTCCTCCCCTCCTTTAGGTTAATTAAATGCACCTGCCGCCATTTTGAATAAATTATACCGCAGAAAGCCCACATGCCCCTTAGTTGTGTCCACGCAAAATCTATTTTGTAAGCCATTTTATAAAATAGTATCATATGACAAATGAAAATTACGCGATATATTCGAAAAACACCCGACTTATACAAGATTTTGCAAATTTTTAGCACACTGTCAGGGCATGTAAACCGATAAACCTTAAGAAGGCTAGACATGCATATTTTTGGAATGGCGGCCATATAAAATTTTACCTCAGAATTTTTTAATCTACGAAAATACAAAACAAATTTCAACTTAGCTTTGTGTCCTGACAGTATCGATTATATCCATAAAAACTGTATATGCAAAGCCTCATTTCTCCGCCACTTTTTAAGATAGTTCCACATGAAATAATACAATTTTTATGTTGCATCTCGGGAAACAATTAGGACCGATTTCTTTCAAATTCAGCGAAGAAGTTGTACTTTGCTAGGCCATATTAAATTATACCTATCAGGTGTGCAAGTCTCTTATTTTCCGAATGACGCCTGTACAAACATTTAGGCTTGGTGCGCTATACCTACGAAACCATGTAAAAGCTTTACATGTAACTTTGTATAATGTATCTATTACAATAATCGATTGTGATAATGCATAAACTTTTTGTCCTCCATTTATGAAGATCGTCACATGGACAATGGAGTATTTGTGCCATATCCCGAGGACTAAGGAACACATTCATACAAAAATTTCACGATGTATTACTACAGTAGAATAAGTAACTAGCATGTGTAATGTGCGGTATGCAGTTTTTAAGGGGCTGTATATAAATAATTAAGATTAACTTGTTACATCTATAAAAGTTTCAACAAAAGCCAACCAAACTTTGGACGCAAACAGTATTAATTAGAAGCATAATTTATGCATTCAGAGATCCTCTTTTGCCGGATTTTTGGATAATAGTGTTAGGTGAGTAAATGAAACATTTTTTCATATTTCCAAGACAATTAAACTAATGTCTACCAAGTTTTTCTCAAATACAGAAGGCCATGTAAAGTTACATGATTTAAATAGGGCCAGGCATTTTTTTTTTAGATGGCAGCAATATAAATATTTAGATATGTTTGGCATATCTATTTAACAATCTAATCAAATTCAACCAAACATTTTATACTGACAGTTTCTATAAGAAACATCCTAAACGGAAACTCTTTTTAGGCAGTGTTTAAAAAAATAAAGTTTTTATGCCATATTTCGGACACCAATTAACATATTTCCACCCAATTTATTACACGAGTGGCATCATGGTAGGTCATGTAAACTTATTTGTTTTTAGTGGCCCTGGCACTTATGTTGAAAATGATGGCCGTGTAAATATTTCAGGTTAGTGAACCCTATCATTCAAAACATTACGCTAATTACATCCGAAGTCGATGCTCCGAATCCTACCTCCATGATGCAGTTGATTGCAAGCGAGCTACATTTTACGAGTTATTCTGAATTTGAATCCCGGGTAAGTCACTCGTGTATTTTAATTGTTTCGGTACTGGTTCACAAGTTTCTGGTTTCATCTCTAATGATATTGCTGTCAATGAGACGCCAATGCCTACCTGCTGTCTGAGCTATTAAAAAAAATGCACTGAAATTTATTTTCACGCATGTGGAGGAAAGGAGGCTCATTAGTTATCATCAACGTCTTGTTTTAATCCAAATGCGGTCAATTATCAATAAAACTTGAAATTCTTAAAGAAAGAAAAATATAGCATTGTCCATCATATCGTTACATGCTTGCTGCTGTGTCCCTTGCGCAGTCTCTTAGAGAGGGCGAGCGAGTGTACCGACGGCAGAGTGGTAAAGCGGGAAGTGCGCTGCGATTTACAAAGGCGAGCCACTGCGTGTGCCAGATAAGCGTATCGGAACTCGTACGCTCCTCAACTTAGGTGGTTTGAATTTCTGGTATTATCTTTAAAAGAATGTTCTGGTCATTGCCCTTGCCTCTCAGCGAGCTCGAGGTGCAGGGAACCTTCTAGATCGGGCCAGTGAGACTTCTCAAGCGGCGACGGGCCGACAGTCTGGAGTCTGGAGGATTGTGCGACCCTAAGGCAGGATTTACAACGACCCGTCGCCTCCGTCCGTTATCCGTCCGTCAATCACGTGACCATCAGCCAATTAGAGGTGGCCATTAATTCTATCCTTCCGTCCGTCAAAACCTTAGCAAGCTTTAACTTAGACTGACGAACGGATAACATTACAGCATTCTAAACTTGCACGTTTTGTTACACTTTCATTCTTTTGTTTCATTTTTTTTAAGTTACGTTTTTCCTGAGGACTAAACGTTTGGAAATACGAGCCCCTTTTGTGCAATATTAAAACCAATAAAATAATAAAAGCATTCTTTATTATTCAATTAAAATTGTTTTTACATCAATTAATTTTCGTTATATGTATTTGCGTTTTTGGTACTTAGAAACTCAATAGCGCCAACAATTTTCACTTTTAATGGATATTTTTATACTACTTGTAAACAGTTTTGTTTGTATTAGTTTGCAGCGATGAACTTACGAAGGACGTACGAAGTTTGCGTGTAAATCATTCGGCTGGGAGACGGACGAATGTATGACGGACGAATGTATGACGGACGAATGCGACGGGCTGTTGTAAACCCTGCCTAAGTGCGAGGTGTAGCGAAGCATCGCGTGGAGACGAGAGCGAGGTCTGTGGACTGCGAGCTCCAGTACAGTGAAGAGTGAAACTGGAACGTGGGACTACTGAACTGGATGTGTGTGTGTAACACATTTTCAAATTATGGCAATAGACAGATTGAATTTGTGTAAACTATGGGTGCGAAATAGTGACTAACAAATATGGAGACTTTGATAAGGGCTTGAGTTAGCGTTGAAATTGAAATGAAATTTTGCGCTCACTAAGAATAACAGAGATAGATAGTTTAATGATGCAAACAACAACAATACGAATAAATTAAACAATCAAATTTACTTATTGTATCTTTATTAACCCTTTGAAGACGGCACAAATGTGCTGGCTATGAAGGCAAGGTTGACGTGAGCTGCCTATATTCACCACTACAGCAATATCACTTCTATTGGTACTGTATTTCCACTTACCATCTTCCTATTGGTCCTGGCTACACCGTACACACTTACTGTTTTCTGTAGCGTTTATTATTGGCTGGCCGTCGGCCAATGAAGTCGCGCCTTGTTTGGTGCCAATCAAAGTGTCACGATAGATCTAAAACGTTCATTGGATAAATTATTAAAAAGAACAGTTTCTTTCTTACGAACTGAAATGTTGACAACTTGTAATTTATTCCTTAGATTTCGGTAAAGTCCAGCGAAAAAGGAAAACCTTTAAAGTATGCGTTTTGTCTTCAGGAGAAAAGAAATTTCCATATAAACGTGGTCCCGTGCATGTAAGTGCATACTGCTCCAAGGGTTAAGACCTCTATCCCTTACGTTCTCAGATACGCCCCTCTGGCATCTGGTAACAATATTAAAACAATTTTCCTTACCTTTTTGCTGAATAAAAATAGTAAAAAATGTTGCACTTTGAACGCAAATTTATTATTTGAAAGAAAGATATGGCTTCGAGTTTTTATCAAGTATGGTCCAAGGTTCACATACTGATAAACACACTCCTTTTTTTATTTTTATCTTCTGAATTTATGACATAGACTACTTCATTTATATGTTTATCGAGCAAGATTATTTTAGCTCAAAGTTCCGTTCATGGTAGATGGTTTAAGTTTCCAAGCAATCAAACATACCATTTCTGTGCTAAATTATCTACTTCAAAACCTGATTTGTCGATGCCACTATATGCTGCTCTTAATTATGTCTATGAACATTCTTTTCAGCATGTGATATGCTATAATGAAGTTCAAAGTAGTTACAAATAGCTTTGAACAATGAGAATTGAGTTCTAGATATGCATAGACACGTGTCAGACTGTATTTGGATTCCCTAATAGACAAGCAATATTTGTTTTTGACAATCATCCTGTTTTTAATTCATGGGATCATTTCAATATAATTAAAATATATAAACCAGAGAGTGCAAATAATTTAATGTCTACTTTATATGATGAGTTTTACTCTGTGTAACATTTTAAAAATAACGATATCAACGGATTTGTACTATTTATTATTAGTAACTGGTTAACAAATCGAAATTAACTTAGTTTAAGCAAATGTTGATCAACTCGAGCTATTAATAAAGGTTTATTTCCAAGATTACGATCACAAGGTTTTTATTATTTTCCACATATTATTACTTTATATACTATTCTAAAACATGCGTGTACCTTATATTTAGTGATACCTGATTTTCGCGAAAATATTTCACTACCAGTTGTATTTTATAACACTTTAGTTCAGATCCATTTCTCGTGATTTGATTGTTAGTGTGCTAGGCGTCTTAAATAACAGTGTGCGAATCACAGACGTACTGTATTGAAGCTACTTAATTCTGATTGGCCATAAAAGTTATAAAATGTCTTCCCCACAGAGACATGCCGTCAATAAGCAGAAGGAAACGACAGTTGTTATGGCCGCGTATAGCGTATTAACATCTAGCATGTGCAAAAATCTTTGCGCGAAATTCGGGTGTTCCTACTTATATTATTAAATGTATTAAAATCTGTGCAATAAAAATAACAAAACAATAAGAGCCGTTCTCTTTAGATCGCCTGCAAATGAACCAGAAAAATTACAAATAAAAAGCAGCTCAGCCTATAAAACAGTCGGAAATATAACTAGTACGCTAAGTAGTAGCGAGTTTCAGAAATATGGAAAGATAAGCATAAGTACATTGATGTTTATTCACCTAATTGAAAACCTGCGGATAAAAATCCATTACAAAATCGCTGGACATTTGATAAGTGAATGTTTTGCCGGGTCACACCACGGAAGACATTGAAATGAATGAGTCATTTCCAGAGAAAAATGTTGCTAGTAAAAGCGGCGCCTTTTTGTCCGTGAAAAGATTCCATTACTAGTTGCATACGAAAACACTTTAATTCACACCCACTTTTGTAGGTATCTACCCAGTAATGACGGAAGCAATGATCCACATCGATAATCTCGCCTGCGATGTCCATATGCTTTTAAACCAACAACGTGGACAAACTTTGCACTGTCAAGTGTTAACGCACCACTTTCTCGCAGTTTGCTGTTCTGGGGTACATTTTTGTCTTCCCGGGGAAAATTAGTTTAATAATTTCAGGTGCAAACGTAGTGTAATTTCTCCGTTTCGGAAATTTATCAGCTCCTCGTTTTGGTCCACGATTGAAACTGCTACTTCGTGGATGCTCTTTGCGACGATCGGATGAGTGTTTTCGAAGATTCAACGATATTATATCCAGGACCTACGGTGGGGGCGAACTCGTAAATAGTACTGCGACTTGGCAAGTTACAGTATATGTGTATGACGTTGACCAGAAATATGTTTACGGTCCACAATGACTCGTGTTTCTTTCCTGCTTTGTACACTCTGTCTTCGAAACCAAGAATGGGCCCGATGATGTTCGGTTCCGTAAAGGCTACATCTGCGGTGCAAAACATTTCAATCTTCAGGGTATTCGGATTCACGTGCAGTTAGAGTGAGATGTCGTGCGGTAGCAATTTCTGAAAACAGGAATTTTTATTTTTCTCGATGTTGGGCATGGAGTTGTAAGTCTGAAAGTCCACTAGCCTCACATACCATCCCCCCTCCATTTCTAAGGTAGGTTAAAAGCTAACCCTCAGCTCGGATGTTTTACCACTCAGAATGGTGGACACCGATATACTGACGAGATCGGTAGGCCTGATATAGCCTTTTTTTTCTCCCGCGAATTATCCCTGGAAACCGTGATTGCTTAAAAATCGCAGACGCAAAAGTGTCCACGGTTCCACATGTTGGGCATCTGCTCCGTTTCGTAGTTGTACGTTAGTTTGATATATTTAAAATACTCGCGCAATTCGGCGGATGATGCAAATTCCCAAAACTGTCGTAGTATGCAGCACATTTGCCATGTTTTAAGTAAGCAACCCAGTGCGTACCGGGCCCAGCTGTCGTATCCAGATTAATCATGGCACATTCATGTGTCTTGGGTTTAGGAGGCAAAGCATCTCACATAAAAACTCCGCGAAAATGAGGGATCTTCAATTTGTGCGCAAACAGTTCCAAGTCCACGTTCGTTAGTGAATGTCTAGGCAGAGTTACTTTGATTTATGTGTTCGGTTTTTTTTCTATTCCCCCATCCTCGAGCAATTGATCCTCTTCTCCGATACGGGTGACGAATGTAGGTGCAGATTGCTTAACAGTGTTTTTTTTTTTTTTACCCGTGGCGATAGCTTGTAATGTTCTGTTATGGCGGATAGTTTCCTATGCCTGTTTCCGTTCGTTTGAAGCCTGCTTCACGGCAGTAATTATATTCGTGGCTGCCCCGGCGATACCAGCCAGAGCGTTTGCTGATTGCAGGTATCGGTGAGGGCAGGAACCCTACTACCTTGCTGTTCCCTTTTCTCTTAGGGCGCCTTTTGCTTGTATGTACACCCAAGTCTAGTTTCGCCTTGGCTTTTATGATGTTGGATACCGGTTTTTTTATTTCTTCGGCCCTGTCTGCCTGATGTCTAGATCCTTGTTTAGGGGGTAAGCATTGTTGGGCACGCTTGGTCGAGTGTGTTGATTCCCGTGTAGCCGCGTGATAGCCTAGCTTGGGTCCACATCACCTGGAATGTAGAGTTCGAATGGGAGACTGTTGATGAATGAATCGTCCATTCTCCGGCCGGATTTCATAGTCTTTACCTTAATACGTATTGAATTAACTGAACAAAAAAAACGATAAATATACTTCTTTTATACACTTTTATTTCAGTATTATTCTAGATTTGGATCAGTATGGACATAAAAATGTCAATGATGCATCTGCTGTGCCGAGCCGAACTGGTGAGCGAGCTTCAACGAGCGGTCGAGGCGGTACAGACCAAATACTTACTCGCGAAAACTAACAGAATGTCCGTCAGGACTCAAAGTGAGGAGACTTTCATACCTATTACCCTTCGGCTAGACATAATTAGAAAAAAACCTAGGGACGATGCTAACGTTGAGACCAGACACGAATTCAAGTTGGAAGAACCGACCCGTCAACGTAAACGGAAAAGAAGTCCGGAACTTGCTGAATCGGAAGCTGGCATCTCTAGCGACGAAGATGATTGCCCCAGATACGGAAACAAATGTGGGAGCGCCCACCCAATGTGAGCACTCTTCTATCACATTACATCGCTTTCTACTCTGACTGTACTGCCTACAAGACTTGTGGTTGTGGGAAAGTAATGGAAAATTGTTTCTCGGAAACAAGGAAGTTTTGTTTTTCACCCAGCGATAAAATACAGATCAGCAAGCGAAAATTGAAAATACACAGGTTAACTTTGGTTTTGTAGGCGTTCTGGACACTACACCGAATCGGATTTGCCAAGTACCACCTCCTGCTACAGTCCAATCGGATTGTTTCCGAAGGTATGAGAAATTATTGGTTCGGGATTGACTCAGAAATTGGAGAGCGGAGAAAAAATCGGCTATCAGTATTGGGACGATCCGAACGAGTTAGTAGTAGGTAGGCTGAGACTTTTGGTCGCTTCGCATCATCATCGGAGACCTTGCCGAGGATGACTATGTCTCGAGATGAGCAAGTATGCAGTTTCCGACGAGCTGCACAAATACGCTAGGTTAAATTACCCGCACAGAAAATACGTCATTAAAGGGCTGGACGATACTTTCCAATCTAACCTGGCTGAAATGCAAAACTTTGCTCGTGCGAATAAAGGCTACTGCTACATTTAGACCATAATCGGTACTTTTCCAAACATTCCTGGGCCAGACCACTCGAACCGAAGAATGAACGTGACGTCACGAACGTAGTGGCGAGCGGATCGTGAGAAGGGTGAATATCGAGAAATGTTTCCACACCAGCTAGGGTAAAGAATACTTTAACGCTACTCTCCATTCACTGATAAAGAAACATAACATAAATAATTATTCTACGTACTCTGGGCCCAAGGCTAACATCGTCGTACCTTTTCACAGGGCTCTAAAAGATAACCTGTTGAGACATTTCACAGCGAACATAAACTAAAAGTGGTTTATGCTACTCCTGAAATTCTTACGTGAGTATAATTCTATAGTTCATTCTGCCACTCGCATGAAGCACGAAGATGTGAAGAACGACTCCCTTCTTCGAACATCATATACTATTCTGAAGAGGAGGGACTGGCGCAAGCCTAAAGCCAAGATTGGTGACTTGGTGTGGATTTCGAAAATACGTGGAATTTTTCCCAAAGTCTTCCATCAGAACTGGCCTACAGAGCTATACAAGATGATGCGTATACGACATGGATACCCACACATGTTCTACCTCGAGAACCTACATTCCGAACCCATCATTGGTGGATGTTACACCGAAGAGGCGTGTATTTGGTGGAAAAGGAGCTAAAATTCATAATGGCCATGTGTGCGGTGGTTGGGCCACTCGAAGCAAGACGATTCCTGGGTCGACAAGAAAGACATTTTGTTGTAACAACCCTGCTAAAAGTATCATTTAATGTAAACGTATAATTTTTACTGTGATAAATCTTCGCATGTTTGCTGAAATGTTTGTCCTTTCATTTATATCCCCCTTCGCCCCCCCCTCAAATTGCCGTGGGCGGTTATGTACGCACTCATGGGTAAAGGCATGCACTTGTTTACAGCAAAAACTATGAAACTGATATATATTCTTCACATGGGATATACACATAAATTCTTGCATACATATACATTTTTTCTATTAGTTTTATTTTGCTGATATGCATAGCGGTCAGCCATATTTTTTTCTCTTAGCTGTTACATGTTTTTAAATAAATCGAAGTTGCATGTATTGTCTGTTTAGGGGACAAAAATTTTTTACGGACGTCTTTGGGCTTTAGCGAGCGTTGAAAAGTAATCCTTGTCCGTATTTTTCCGTACTATTGTAATACTTTTTGAGAGACAGTAAAAACGTTTAATTGGGCAAGCGTAGTTTACCATGTACGCACGTATACAGGGAGTGCCTTGGTTGTGCAGGGGATTTCCTTCAATACTGTACCATGTTCGTTATGGCTATTTGTTTTCCCAGTACAATATTTCATAAATGATTATTGTAATGGAGATAATATTTTCGCTGTACAGCATAATTTTTCTCGTCCATTTGTTATGTCTCCCCAGTAATGAAACTTGTATGTGTTTCTCGTTACTGTAGCGTGTTTTGCATAAGTAGTGTTTTTACATGATAATGAATATGCAGTCGCTCTCTGTTGGAACCGCACATATGTGTTCTAGACTTTATGTTGCAAGCCTTGATAGCTGGTGTGAAGTGTCTACAACACTGCTCTGTTGGAACCGCACATATGTGTTCTAGACTTTATGTTGCAAGCCTTGATAGCTGGTGTGAAGTGTCTACAACACTGCTCTGTTGGAACCGCACATATGTGTTCTAGACTTTATGTTGCAAGCCTTGATAGCTGGTGTGAAGTGTCTACAACACTGCTCTGTTGGAACCGCACGTATGTGTTCTAGACTCTATGTTGCAAGCCTTGATAGCTGGTGTGAAGTGTCTACAACACTGCTCTGTTGGAACCGCACATATGTGTTCTAGACTTTATGTTGCAAGCCTTGATAGCTGGTGTGAAGTGTCTACAACACTGCTCTGTTGGAACCGCACATATGTGTTCTAGACTTTATGTTGCAAGCCTTGATAGCTGGTGTGAAGTGTCTACAACACTGCTCTATTGGAACCGCACATATGTGTTCTAGACTTTATGTTGCAAGCCTTGATAGCTGGTGTGAAGTGTCTACAACACTGCTCTGTTGGAACCGCACATATGTGTTCTAGACTTTATGTTGCAAGCCTTGATAGCTGGTGTGAA